>CM038679.1:404146090-404509702 GCA_021605205.1 Aegilops longissima | reverse complement strand
ACATGGGTGTTACTATATTTTGTGATCCTTTTGGCTTATGGTCACTAAAGGACTTTTGTTCTATGCAATTAGTAGATTCATGCCATGCCTTTGTTTGCCATGATAAGTTCCTGTAACATGTTGTTTCATAGCTCTAAACATTGCAACCTGATGTTATTTCTGCCAATGCCTGAAACTGTTATTAGTTGCAATCTTGCCATGTGTTTTTGAGCATGTTCTAGTGATTTCTAGAGATAGCTCAGTGTTCATGTTTTGTAATGCTTTACCTGTACATCATGCCCATGCATTTTGTTATTATGTTGAGGTCCTGTAGCATGTTGTTTTGATGCTTGCAATATGCCTACTTGCTGTTATGGGCAGATTGTTGTCTTATCTTGTATTGGGTGTATGTGTTGAACCGTTGCTCGATTTGAGTGTGCTCTATATGTAACTTGCTTGATTTTGCATGTAGTTTCATATTATCATGTTGGATCCTTGTTTTGAGGTGTTTGCTTGATGTTTGTATGCATTTTGCATCAATGCCATGTTTAACTTGTTTTGCTCATATCTTCTAGGCGTAGCTCGAATCTAATGAACTTTATATGTAACTTGACTAGAATTTCGTGTAGATCATCGTGGTGCATCTTAACTTGCTGTTTAACAACTTGAACATAAGGTTTATTCAGATCTGGACCAATTTCGAAATTTGCATATGAGGACTTACCGAATGGTTCTATGTTGTTTCGGCCTCATTTAAACTTGTCTTGTTGTGTTGCTCTTGTATGCATCATCCCTTGCCATGAGTAGCTTCATATAGTTTTGTCATGCATCATGCTTGTTTGTGCATCATGCCTTGTTCATGTGTGGGGTGTTTACTATGTTGTGTGCTTCTTCTTGTTAGTTCCTGTTGCGTTGCGATCGTGAGGATTCGTTCGTCTACGCTTGGTTCGGCTTCATCCGTTCATCTTCTTCATGGACTCGTTCTTCTTCCTTGCGGGATTTCAGGCAAGATGACCGCTACCCTGGATCTCACTACTATCATTTCTATGCTAGTTGCTTCGTTCTTTCGCTATGCTGCGCTACCTATCACTTGTTCCTCAAGCCATCCCATATTGCCATGTCAGCCTCTAACCTTTTGCACCCTTCCTAGCAAACCATTGTTTGGCTATGTTACCGCTTTGCTCAGCCCTCTTATAGCGTTGTTAGTTGCAGGTGAAGATGAAGTTTGTTCCTTGTTGGAACATGGAGATGTTGTTCCTTGTTGGAACATGTTTACTTGTTGGGATATCACAATATATATCTTATTTAATTAATGCATCTATATACTTGGTAAAGGGTGGAAGGCTCAGCCTTATGCCCTGGTGTTTTGTTCCACTCTTGCCGCCTAGTTTCCGTCATATCGGTATTATGTTCCCGGATTTTTGCGTCCCTAACGCGGTCGGGTGATTTATGGGACCCCTTGACGATTCGCTTTGAATAAGACTTTTCCAGCAAGGCCCAACATTGGTTTTACCATTTGCCTCACCACCACCTACTTTTTCCCTTGGGAGTCGCTCTCTCGGGTCATCTTTATTAGCCCCCGGACCAGTGCTACTCTAAGTGCTGGCCGAACCGAGCTACTGCAGGGCCACCTTGAGGCAACCCGAGGGTTGGTTTTACTCGTAGCTAGTCTCATCCGGTGTTGCCCTGAGAACGAGATATGTGCAGCTCCTATCGGGATTGTCGGCGCATCGGGCGGCTTTGCTGGTCTTGTTTTATTGCTGTGAAATGTCTTGTAGCCGGGATTCCGAGACTGATCGGGTCTTCCCGGGGAGAAGGTTTATTCCTTCGTTGATCGCGAGAGCTTATCATGGGCTAAGTTGGGACACCCCTGCAGGGTTTGAACTTTCGAAAGCCGTGCCCGCGGTTATGTGGCAGATGGGAATTTGTTAATGTCGGTTGTAGAAAACCGAAGTTGATCTTAATTAAAATACACCAACCGTGTGTGTAACCGTGAGTGTCTCTTTTCGGGTTGATCGAGAGGAGAACACGGTTTCGGGTTATGTCGGCGTAAGTAGGAGTTCAGGATCACTTCTTGATCATTACTAGTTGACGACCGTTCCTTTGTTTCTCTTCTCGCTCTCATTTGCGAATGTTAGCCACCATATATGCTTAGTCGCTGCTGCAACCTCACCACCTTACCCCTTCCTTTCCTACTTAAGCTTTGCTAGTCTTGATACCCATGGTAATGGGATTGCTGAGTCCTCGTGGCTCACAGATTACTACACCACCAGTTGCGGTACAGGTTTGCGATGCTCATGGCGTGAGAGCGATGTTAGCTTGTGTTGGAGTTCTTCTTCCGCTTCTTCTTCGATCGGGGATAGGTTCGGTCGGCAGCTGGGCTAGCGAGGTGGATATTGTTTGAGTTTACGTTTATGTTTCATCCGTAGTCGGATGTTGTTCTTGTATGATGATGATGTATTCTCATTCGTGCCTTATGTATGTATCCTATGTATTATGTAATGTTGATGTAATGATATCCACCTTGCAAAAGCGTTTCAATATGGGGTCTATCCTTGGTGGGACCTTGAGTTCCTTTTGGATAGGGTCGCATATTAGGCGTGTTCAAGTTGGTATCGAGCCTCGACCGCCCTTAGGAGCCCCTTGATTGATCGTGTAGTTTGGCGTTGTTGAGTCTAGAATAAAACTGTTTTCGGAGTTTAGTTATATCGAGAGTAGGAATTCTTTTACTCCTCGGTCCCTTAAATCGCTCTGGTGAGGAATCTTGACGTAGGTGTTTTGAATTACTCCTCTTCCCCTTCAAATTTTTTTTAGGATCACGCAGTTGGTTTTTCCGATCGTTGGTTCTCATCTCTTTTTATCCGGTGCATTTCTCGTCAAGTCGACTCGACCCTCTTTGTCTTTGGGAGATCAATCCTCAGTTCTTCCACCGACGTCGTTGTTTTTCCTTGTCTGAAGTTGTCCTTGTTTTTTTTCCCACCCACCCACCCTTCTTCTTCTCGGAACCGGAGTCCGTAATCGAGTATCCATCCTACTCGTGTGAAGTCTTTGCTTTCTTTCCTCAATGATTTCTACCGGTGTTTTCTCTTCAAGATATTCGGTTCCCCTTCAAGTTGCCTTTGTTTTTCCGCCCTCCACCCTTTTTTCTTCCCGGAGTTTGAGTCTCTTTCGACCATCAATTTCATTACGTGCAGTATCTTGATCTTTAGTCAATTATTTCAACGGTGAATTCTCGTCTTGTTCGTCATTCTTCATCTCTTTCTTTTTCCGGTGGACTCAATTCAAGTTTTTCGGGTTGATCACATTCTTTTCCTTGGATCAAGTGTTTTCCCTGCTCGTTCGCCTCTCGCTTGATTTATCATTCGGATTTGGAAGACATCTCAGGAGATCCGTCTATGTTCCAATTAATTCGAGACTGTCACCTCATTTAAATATTTCAATCATTCCGGTGCATCATCTATCTATTCAACAATCCTTTCCAACGGTGTTTTTCTTTTAGTGGGCCCTAACCCACAGGTCTTTTTCCCAGGATTCTTACCTGACTCTTCTAATTATTCGGAGTTATTCTCAAGTTCTTTTGAAGTGTGACGAAGAATGAATTTCATCACCATCACATGCCTTCTCCAAGATCGATTTCAAACCATTTCATTGTTGACTCAACCTCTTTGCTCTTCATTTTACGGAGTACCTCGGTTATTTTGGTGGTGTTTCTCGTCATCGGTTGAAGATCGAAGAAGAGTCTTTCCTCTAAATCTTGTCCATTCTCCCGGAGGTTCATGGTGCTAGCTCGATGTTATCATATCTAGTTGTTTCCAGTTGTGCAATTCTTTTCATCCATCCGGAGTATTTCAGGAGTTGTTTTCTGTCTCGATTATCCGGAGGCCTCCATTTCGGAAGATTTCTTCGTTCCAAGTTTTCAAAGTTGTTCTTCAATTATCCTATATTCGTGCCCCTTCGTTCGTCTCAATATTCTTCCGGTGTTTATCTCTTTAATCAGTCCGCGATCTCTTCGATCTCTTTCCTCTAAATTCCCTCAATCATATTTGTTCTTCTAATTCTTCCCGGTGATTCATTCTCTTTCATCACCATTTTCGAATTCTAACGGTGGTTCGTTCAAGATTCTTTTTCTTTGATTATCATTTAATTCATTCATTCTTTCCAATCCTACCGGTGGTTCAGGATGACTTTCTCAAGTTTTGTGCTATGTTTCCCCTTAATCCTTTTTTATTCAAGAAGAATAAGTAGTATGCAAATCCATTGCTTGTCATCAATTTAATTTGATGAAGGTTAAGCATACAATAAATCTTATTCTTATTTCATCCAAGTGATTAATCCTTCCCTTCGGAGTTTGTTCTTGATGAATAAATTCTAGTTCCTAGTCTTTTCATCTTTTCTTTTCCGGAGTTCAATTTACTCAGCCATTTCGTCGGAACCTCCATCTAAATCATCGCGAGGCTCATCTTATTCTTTCTTCCTTCATTCTATCTCATCATCCTTTTCGTTACCGGAGTTTTCATGGTGGCTCTTCATGATTTAATTCATTTCTTCAAGAGTTCATCAAGATTTTGTTGGTGGAGTTCAAGTATCTTTTCTTTTCGCGTCTCGAAGTGCAATTAATTCTTCATTTTCTTTTGAAGTGGAGTTCTGCATTTCTTCGTTCTTCTCAGCTATCCAATCATTTCCGTTTGTGGCCGGTTATCACCTTATGATCTTGAGATGTTTTCCATAAGTCCACAACAATCTTATTATTTCGTTGTTGATTTTCTCAACAACTCTGTTCAACCTTTCCTTCTAAGTTCCTTTCATTAAATTCTTTCAATTCTTCCGGAGGCTTTGCGTTGTTTATCTCGTCTAATGTCATCCCATCTTGTGAAGCTCGTGTTCCATTCTTTCCTTGTCCAACCGGAGTGCCGCCTAAATCTTTTCAGTCTTATCCGTTTCTTTTTCCATTCTAACCATTCCGGTTAGAACGAGTTGTTTCATAGTCTATCTGATTCCGTGAGCCTTCGATTCTTGTCATTCTCGTCGTGCCTCTCTTCTTCTCGAGTGTTCTCGATTCTTTGCTTCTTCTCTGGAGTTCTTGTTTCACCTCATCCTTTTTCCCTTCCGTCTCGGTCCTAAGATCTCGGGACGAGATCTCTTGTTAGTGGAGGAGTGTTGTAGCGCCCGGATTCGATCGCGCCAGTGTCGCGCGATTATTCGCCGTCGTTGCCATGTCATGTGCTTGCGTGTCTCTCTTTGCCATGTCATCATCTGCATTTCATATCATGTCATCTTGTGCATTTCATTTTGCATACATGTTCGTCTCATGCATCCGAGCATTTTCCCCGTTGTCCATTTTGCAATCCGGCACTCCTATGTCTCCCGGCGCCCCCTTTTACCTCTTTTCATGTGCGGGTGTTAAATGTTCTCGGAATGGGTCGAAGCTTGGCATGCGGTCTTATTATAGTGTAGACAGGCGCTGTCAAGTTTAAATCGCGTTGAGTCCATTTGATAGCCCAACTGTCATGTATAGCGGTATCGTTATCGGTACTTTTCGTCAGACGTTTGGCTTCAAACTGCCGCGGGCAACACCTCTCTTCTCTCCCTCGGTCCAGACCCTCTCGTCGCAGCCCACCGAGACCTGCCTAAGCCCCCTCGCGATCGGATCGCGATCGGAGGTTCCGAAAACCCCCTTAAACCAAACCCTAGCCACCCCTGCCTATATATGGACACCCCCCTTCCAAATTTGGCAGCCTAACCCTTCCCCTACCTCCCAGCCGCAGCCACTCCCTCCTCCTCGGTCGAGCCTCCCACCTCCAAATCCACGCCCACCACCTCGCCTTCGCCACTTGGCGCGTAGCCATTAATTGCGCCACCACCCGTCTGCCGCCCTCGCCCGCTCCCCTTGCGCCACTGCCCCGCCTCGCCAGCGTTGCCAGCCGCCCGCCAGCCAGCAGGAGGCCCGCCGCCCGGCCAAAGCAGGCCCCGCCAGCCAGCGCACCTCCCACTGCGCCCGAAGCTGCCCGCCACCCGCTCGTCGCCTCCTCCCGCCGAGCCCCTCCTCCTCCTCGCCGCCTTATGAAACCCTGCGAGTCGCCACCGTGGCTCCCAGCCAGCCGAGTCACACGCCCGGCGCCGGAGCGAGCCAGCCCGCCCTCACCCTCCTCTCTCTTCTCTCTCTCTCTCCTCGCTAACCGCTCCCCGTGCCTTTCCTTCGCAGTCGCGCCGCCGCCTCTTTCTCGTCGCTGCCCCTCCTCCCGCCGGATCCGTCCGGAGTGGACCCTTGCCATGGCCAGATCTGCCTTCCCACCGCGGATCGGACCCCTCCATGCTCTGTCGTGCCGGAGTGGCCTCCACCGCCGCCGCCATGTCCTGCTCGGGGACGAGCGCCTCAGCCCCGTGGGCGCACCCCCCCTGGCCCATCTCCCGGCCCAGCGCCGGCCTCCAGCCCAGCTGTCGTCCTTCCCCTCTTGGGCGAAGCCCAATTTGAGCAGCCCAGATCCCCACTTTTGGCCCAGCAAGTTTTTTTTTCAGATCTGTGAAAATGCCTAAGTCCCCGAAACTGTGATTATTTTATTGCTTTTTCATTGCATCATATCTATGTCATCGTAGCTCCGTTTTGGGCGTGCAATATGTCAAAATGTTCGCCTCGAAGAGTAGATCATTTCATCTCATTGCATCATTTTCATTTGAGCTCATCTTGATGCCATAAATGCTGTTAGAAGAGTGCTATGTGATGTTAGTTTCTGTTTCTTAACAGAACTTGCACTTTTGTCATTTTTGCCATGATTGATGTGTGCATCTAATGAACTTGAGTCCTACATGTGTTTTGTAATATGCCATGTCTTCTTTCCAGTGGTGCTTGCTATGTATTTTTGTGATCTATGTGGTGACTAGCACAAGCATGCAAACTAGGTGTCTTGTTGTTGCTGATTTTAGCTCTGTTTTGCTGATATTTTGATGCCATGTTAACTTGATGCTACCAAGAGATCCATGCATATTTTGAGATACTTCAGTAAGGATGTTTTGTAAAGCATGTCTTGATCTATCCATCCATGCCCTTGTTTGCAATTATGGAGTACCCTAGCTTGAGTCAATCGAGCTCTACTTTTACTATCAAATGTTTCCTGGCAGATTGTTTACATGTTATTCAATTTTGCCAAGGTTGTTGTGGTTGATCCTTGCATGCTATGATGTTGTTCTTGCCATGTATGTCTTCTATGCCATGTCTTCTTGATGTATGTATGCTTAGTTTATCATATAAGACTGTAGTGAGTGCATTGAGCTTGTAAACATGCCTACTTGTTATCAGTTTTTGACATGCCATGTTGCTGAATCTGTTAACGAAACTTTCAATATTGACATGGGTGTTACTATATTTTTGTGATCCTTTTTGGCTTATGGTCACTAAAGGACTTTTGTTCTATGCAATTAGTAGATTCATGCCATGCCTTTGTTTGCCATGATAAGTTCCTGTAACATGTTGTTTCATAGCTCTAAACATTGCAACCTGATGTTATTTCTGCCAATGCCTGAAACTGTTATTAGTTGCAATCTTGCCATGTGTTTTTGAGCATGTTCTAGTGATTTCTAGAGATAGCTCAGTGTTCATGTTTTGTAATGCTTTACCTGTACATCATGCCCATGCATTTTGTTATTATGTTGAGGTCCTGTAGCATGTTGTTTTGATGCTTGCAATATGCCTACTTGCTGTTATGGGCAGATTGTTGTCTTATCTTGTATTGGGTGTATGTGTTGAACCGTTGCTCCGATTTGAGTGTGCTCTATATGTAACTTGCTTGATTTTGCATGTAGTTTCATATTATCATGTTGGATCCTTGTTTTGAGGTGTTTGCTTGATGTTTGTATGCATTTTGCATCAATGCCATGTTTAACTTGTTTTGCTCATATCTTCTAGGCCGTAGCTCCGAATCTAATGAACTTTATATGTAACTTGACTAGAATTTCGTGTAGATCATCGTGGTGCATCTTAACTTGCTGTTTAACAACTTGAACATAAGGTTTATTCAGATCTGGACCAATTTCGAAATTTGCATATGAGGACTTACCGGAATGGTTCTATGTTGTTTCCGGCCTCATTTAAACTTGTCTTGTTGTGTTGCTCTTGTATGCATCATCCCTTGCCATGAGTAGCTTCATATAGTTTTGTCATGCATCATGCTTGTTTGTGCATCATGCCTTGTTCATGTGTGGGGTGTTTACTATGTTGTGTGCTTCTTCTTGTTAGTTCTGTTGCGTTGCGATCGTGAGGATTCGTTCGTCTACGCTTGGTTCGGCTTCATCCGTTCATCTTCTTCATGGACTCGTTCTTCTTCCTTGCGGGATTTCAGGCAAGATGACCGCTACCCTGGATCTCACTACTATCATTTCTATGCTAGTTGCTTCGTTCTTTCGCTATGCTGCGCTACCTATCACTTGTTCCTCAAGCCATCCCATATTGCCATGTCAGCCTCTAACCTTTTGCACCCTTCCTAGCAAACCATTGTTTGGCTATGTTACCGCTTTGCTCAGCCCCTCTTATAGCGTTGTTAGTTGCAGGTGAAGATGAAGTTTGTTCCTTGTTGGAACATGGAGATGTTGTTCCTTGTTGGAACATGTTTACTTGTTGGGATATCACAATATATATCTTATTTAATTAATGCATCTATATACTTGGTAAAGGGTGGAAGGCTCAGCCTTATGCCTGGTGTTTTGTTCCACTCTTGCCGCCCTAGTTTCCGTCATATCGGTATTATGTTCCCGGATTTTTGCGTCCCTAACGCGGTCGGGTGATTTATGGGACCCCCTTGACAGTTCGCTTTGAATAAGACTTTTCCAGCAAGGCCCAACATTGGTTTTACCATTTGCCTCACCACCACCTACTTTTTCCCTTGGGAGTCGCTCTCTCGAGGTCATCTTTATTAGCCCCCCGGACCAGTGCTACTCTAAGTGCTGGCCCGAACCGAAACTACTCTTGGGGCCACCTTGAGGCAACCCGAGGGTTGGTTTTACTCGTAGCTAGTCTCATCCGGTGTTGCCACGAGAACGAGATATGTGCAGCTCCTATCGGGATTGTCGGCACATCGGGCGGCTTTGCTGGTCTTGTTTTATTCTTTGTGAAATGTCTTGTAGCAGGATTCCGAGACTGATCGGGTCTTCCGGGAGAAGGTTTATTCCTTCGTTGATCGCGAGAGCTTATCATGGGCTAAGTTGGGACACCCTGCAGGGTTTGAACTTTCAAAGCCGTGCCAGCGGTTATGTGGCGAGATGGGAATTTGTTAATGTCGGTTGTAGAAAACCGAAGTTGATCTTAATTAAAATACACCAACCGTGTGTGTAACCGTGAGTGTCTCTTTTCGGGTTGATCGAGAGGAGAACACGGTTTACGGGTTATGTCGGCGTAAGTAGGAGTTCAGGATCACTTCTCTAGTTGACGACCGTTCCTTTGTTTCTCTTCTCGCTCTCATTTGCGTATGTTAGCCACCATATATGCTTAGTCGCTGCTGCAACCTCACCACCTTACCCCTTCCTTTCCTACTTAAGCTTTGCTAGTCTTGATACCCATGGTAATGGGATTGCTTTGAGTCCTCGTGGCTCACAGATTACTACACCACCAGATTGCAGTACAGGTTTGCGATGCTCATGGCGTGAGGCGATGTTCGCTTGTGTTGGAGTTCTTCTTACGCTTCTTCTTCGATCGGGGATAGGTTCGGTCGGCAGCTTTGGGCTAGCAGGGTGGATATTGTTTGAGTTTCTGTTTATGTTTCATCCGTAGTCGGATGTTGTTCTTATATGATGATGATGTATTCTTGTGGCATTCGTGCCTTATGTATGTATCCCTATGTATTATGTAATGTTGATGTAATGATATCCACCTTGCAAAAGCGTTTCAATATCGGGTCTATCCTTGGTGGGACCTTGAGTTCCTTTTGGATAGGGTCGCATATTAAGCGTGATTGACCGAAGTGGGGCTGAATGCAGAGGAAGGCCTCGCACTGACGATAAACGCCGAGATGTTGAGGATGAAATTCGGGGCCAGTCGTGGAAGTCCAGGCCGTAGTAGAACATGAGCCCCGGACAAATGGGTGAAGTGGAAAACCTAGTCCGCGGAGGAAGTGGGGGAGAAACACCACCCTCTCATGGGGGCCTGGGGGTTGGAATGAGCTGCCCAGCGTCGGGCAGCTTTGTCTGCGATGTCGTCGACATATATCCTACCTCCCAGCAGTCTTGTGATGTGCCCCTCCGTGATTTGAGGAGGCCATCCACCTGCCTCCGCTCGACATGGTTGGAGAAGGTTGAGGTGGGATGTGCGGACTTGGGCGCTGGGCTCGAGTCTTGCGAGAATGGATGAGCAAAGGAGGAAGAAGGCGTGGGTGAGAAGGTGGATCCTTATCCCTTATATGGACGGGGCGAAGTTATCGTTCCCTACCAGCTGGTAAAACTCGCTTATCTCCCAAGCACCGTAATCAATGGCGCGGATGGGTTACCCACGTCCGTATTGATGAGAATCCCGGAATAAGGGGCACAATCTATGCTTTGATAAGGCGTGCCAAGAAACCGCCTAAACGCTAAGCGCTAAGGTGGAGCGGTAAAAATGATTCATATAAAGGCTGGCCGTGGTGTGATGTCACGCCCGCGAATCGTCAGCAGATCTGTGCAAAAGTTATTCTCTCTACGGTGGTATGTGGAACTTGTTTTGCAGAGCCGGACACTATCCTTGTGTTCAAAACCTTCTATGAACTATCCGGAGGAGGAACCCGCCTTACAATGTCGAAGACAATATGCGCGCCGGACTCGTCGTCATTGAAGCCTGGTTCAGGGGCTACTGAGGGAGTCCTGGACTAGGGGGTGTCCGGATAGCCGAACTATCATCACGGTCGGACTCCAAGACTATGAAGATACAAGATTGAAGACTTCGTCCCGTGTCCGGATGGGACTCTCCTTGGCGTGGAAAGCAAGCTTGGCGATACGTATATGTAGATCTCCTACCATTGTAACCGACTCTGTGTAACCCTAACCTATCCGGTGTCTATATAAACTAGAGGGTTTTAGTCCGTAGGACGAACAACAATCATACCATAGGCTAGCTTCTAGGGTTTAGCCTCCTTGATCTCGTGGTAGATCTACTCTTGTACTACCCATATCATCAATATTAATCAAGCAAGAGTAGGGTATTACCTCCATCGAGAGGGCCCGAACCTGGGTAAAAACATCGTGTCCCTTGTCTCCTGTTACCATCCGCCTAGACGCACAGTTCGGGACCCCCTACCCGAGATCCGCCGGTTTTGACACCGACAACGAGCTCTGCTGGGAGGGCTAAGATCCGAACTGCAAGATAAGTGCTTCGGTTATTTTCCTCAGGAGTAAAGCAAGGTTTTTTCTCATTATTAAGTACCCTTTTACTTACAGCTCGGTGGAGGGTTGATCCCCTTGAGGGCATAGTGCGGCCGGGGTATCCCCTGGTACAGGACCCTGTGGTGAAGATTTCTTCCCCCGTTTTGAGACCATTGTCTCCGGGTCCTTAGAGGCGGTCCTCTTCTTTCCCTGGGGAGAGGAAGTTTCGATTCCTCCCTTCCGGCTAACCTCCTCCTCGGAGGCGGTAGCTTCCTTGTTCCCCCTTTATCTCCTCCCGAAGGCGCTTGATAAGGCGCGATCTCCAGCATCCTGGTTAACACAGGGTCTAGTGAGGTCTCAGGGAGGGGGGCAGGACACTGGATCAACTTTGCCTTTGCTATCCACTCCTGGTTAAAAAGCGTTTTTTTAAGGGCGATGTTGCGATAAATAAATGGATTGTGTGTTCGGATGCGGGGCTACTTACTTGGGTATCCGGACGATTGCAGCTCAGACCTCCATCCTCAGTGGAGTCCGGACACATTATTTGTGGTCTGAAGAACAATTTGTACATCTCCACGGGCGTCATGCCAAGGAAATGTTGAAGAGCTCGCGGTCACTCCGGATTGAACTCCCACAGGCGGAGGGGACGACGTTTGCAGGGCAGGACTCCGCGAATTAACATGACTTGCGTCACCACGACCAGACTGACATCTCTCTCTAGGAGATCTCGGATGCGGCTCTGCAATATGGGCACATCCTTTACTGGTCCCCAGTCTAGCCCCTTGTTTACCCATGATGTTAGTCGTGGCGGGGGACCCGAGCGAAAGATAGGTGGAGTCACCCACTTGGTACCCCTGGGAGCTGTGATATAAAACCACTCTTGTTGCCGTAAGCTGGACTCCTCCTGGAAAGAGCCCTCGGGCCATGGGGCGTCAGCATTTTTGCTTATTACGGCGCCTCCGCACTCTGCGTGTCGCCCCTCGATCATCTTCGGCTCCACTTTGAAGGTCTTGAGCCATAGTCTGAAGTGAGGGGTAATACGGAGGAAAGCTTCGCACACGACGACGAATGATGAGATGTGGAGGATAGACTCCGGAGCTAAGTCATGGAAGTCTAGCCCATAATAGAACATAAGCCCCCTCACGAAGGGATCCGGCGTGAAGCCTAGCCCTCGGAGGAAGTGAGATACTAACACGACGCTCTCACCGGGCTTGGGAGTGGGAATAACTTGCCCTTGAGTAGGCAGCCTATGCGGGATTTCGCCGGTCAGGTACCTGGCCTCCCTTAGCTTTATTACGTCTTCCTCCATGACGGAGGAGGGCATCCACCGACCTTGAAGGTTGGATCCAGACATATTCAGAGGTCCGAAGCGCCTGAGTCTGAGCTTCGGGTGTTGGAACTCGAGGTGGGAGGCAGATTCGATTAAGATCGAGAGGAAAAGAATAGGCCTTGGTCTCTTTATAAAGAGGTTGAATACCAAGAGCCCTCCTCGTGACCGTTTGGGACTTACCTTCGATCGAGGGGACATACCAACGGGCACGATTGGGTTACCCACGTCCGTATTGATGAGAATCCCGCGATAAGGGGACACGATCTCTGCTTGGACAAGACGTGCCAGGGAAACTGCCTCGCGGAACGCGCTGAGGTTGGCTGTAAAAAACGATTCGAATAAAGGCTTGGTTGTGGTGTGATGTCACCGTACGGAATACGTTAGCAGATTAGATTAGTGGAAATATTATTCTCTCTATGGTGGTATGTGGAACTTATTTTGCAGAGCCGGACACGATCCTCGTGTTCAAAATCTTCTATGAAGTATTCGGAGGGGGAACCCGCCTTGCAATGCCGAAGACAATCTGCGCGCTGGACTCATCGTCATTGAATCCTGGTTCAGGGGCTACTGAGGGAGTCCTGGATTAGGGGGTATCCGGACATCCGGACTATAACCTATGGCCGCACTGTCGGACTATGAAGATACAAGATTGAAGACTTCGTCCCGTGTCCGGATGGGACTCTCCTTGGCGTGGAAGGCAAGCTTGGCTATACGGATATGTAGATCTCCTTCCTTGTAACCAACTCTGTGTAACCCTAGCCCCCTCCGGTGTCTATATAAACCGGAGGGTTTAGTCCGTAGGACCAACAACAACAATCATACCGTAGGCTAGCTTCTAGGGCTTAGCCTCTCTGATCTCGTGGTAGATCAACTCTTGTAATACTCATATCATCAAGATCAATCAAGCAGGAGTAGGGTTTTACCTCCATCGGGAGGGCCCAAACCTGGGTAAAAAACATCGTATCCCTTGTTACGTGTTACCATCCACCTAGACGCACAGTTCGGGACCCCCTACCCGAGATCCGCCGGTTTTGACACCTTCAATGACACTCCTAGGAACGAATTTGAGGGATTAGCTTTCAGTGATGTGTTCCTTTATCAATTTGATGAAGTTGGGGTGCATGTTAATTATTTTTAAATCTTCTTTCTCCATACTTGATGAGGCACCCTTATTTTAGTAACATACATAATATTAATTTTTTTATTTGTAGGATTCCTTTCAATAGTTTTAATGGAAGAAAAATGTGAACCCAAATTATTAATGATTTCTTCCAATTTAATAATTCTAGCAAGACTTTGTTCTACTCTCTTGGTGATTATTGGTTATTTTTTCCTTCAACTTCTTAATGTGGTTCCTACTGCTGAGCCATATTTAGTTACTTGAATATCGACCTTCTTTTATATATTTTCAATATGTTCAATAGTAGACATTTTATTCTCAGTAACTTCCCTTCGCATAACATGTTTCAAAGTCAATGTCGTTTCATTTATAGTGATAGGTGGTGATCCCACTAAATTTCCCATAGCATTGAAAGCATCTATAGGGAGACTGCTCAAAAAACTTTCTCCAGTAATAGTATCATGCACAAAACTATACCAAGTAGTAACACCCACATAAAAATTGCAAAGAAGAACAGTAGTTGATTGCTTACGAGTTGATTTATTTTGAGCATCGCAAATCCTATACCAAGTACCTTTTAAACTCCCCCCCCCCTATTTGATTGAAATTAAGCACTTCATGTTCGGGGGTACAAGTAACAAGTGAAGAACTAGCCATTTTAGCAAAACAAGCAAGCAAGAAAAATAGAATATTTTTGTGTTTTTTTATTTTTTTAGAGAAGTGGAGGGAGATGAAAAATAGAAGATAAATAGAAGCAAATAAAAAGTAGAACAAGTAAATGATAATGTGTATGGAGGAACCTGTAGTTGTTCTTTCTGCTACTTGTGAGCTGCGTTGGGATTTTCCCCGAAGAGGAAGGGTTAAGCAATATAGTAGCGGATAGTAATATCCCTCAGTAGAGAACCGTGGTTATCTAACCTATAGGAGAACTACGCAAACAACCATCGACAATACCTACATACACAAGAGCAAATACTTGCACCCAACACGGGCAAGAGGGTTGTCAATCCCCTTATACTCGTTAATTGCAAGGATCAAATCTGGTAATAGGTGATACATAAATTGCAAAGTAAAATTAAAGTAAGAAAATTGCAGCAAGGTATTTTTTGTTTTTGTAATATGATTAAAATAGACCCGGGGGCCATATTTTCACAAGCGGCATCTCTCTCATAACAATAGCATGCGGTGGGTAGACAAATTATTGTTGGGCAATTGATAGAAAAGTGCGAAGTTATGACGTTATTCATGGCATGATCATGTACATAGGCATTACTTTCGTGACAAGTAGACCTACTCATACCTGCATCTACTACTATTACTCCACTTCGAGAGCGCTTCTATGCTTGCATCTCTACGTATTAAGTTCATAAGAAACAGAGTAATGCATGAAGTATGATGACATAATGTAGACAGAATAAAACCAAGCAATATGATTAAACCCCGCCGTTTTCTGCTCAGTATGTGCCTCGCTACCCCTGCTGTCACTGGGTGAGGACACCACAAGATTGAACCTACCACAAAGCACCTCTCCCGTTGAAGATAAATCAATCTAGTTGGCCAAACAAAGTGGATAGACCGGAGAGAAATACAAAGCTATAACAATCACACATAAAAAAGTTCAGAAAACACTCAACTACTTTCAATGAATAATCTGATGATAAACCCACAATTCATCAGATCCCAACAAATGCACCGCAAAAGAAAACTACATCGAATAGAACTCCGAGAAGAACATTGTATTAAGATTAGAGAGAGAGAGAGAGAGTCTAGCTAATCACTATGGACCCATAGGTCCTGTGGGAACTACTCACACATCATCGGAGGAGCAGCAAGGTTGATGTAGAAGCCCTCCATGATCGATTCCCCCTCTGGCGGAGTACTGGAAAAGGCCTCTAGATGGGATCACGGAAGAACAGAGACTTGCGGCGACGGAAAAATTGTTTCGGTGGATGCCCTAGGGGTTTTCCAATATTTGTGATTTTATAGCACTAGAATTAGGTCAAGCGGAGCCACGAGGTGCCCACAAGACATCAGGGTGTGCCCTACCCCCCAGGACGCACCCTGCTGCCTTGTCGTCTCCTCGTAGGTATTCTAGTCCTCCCCCGGAGCTTCTAGGGTCTCTTATGTCCAAAAAAACTACAATTTTTTTTGTTGTGTTTGGACTCCGTTTGGTAAAGGTTTTCTGTAAAACCAAAAACAAGTAGAAAACAACAACTGGCACTAGGCACTAGGTTAATGGTTAGTTGACAAAAATGATATAAAATTGCATATAAAGTATATATGATTGATAATATAATAGCATCATACAATCAAAAATTATAGATACGTTGGAGACGTATCACCCGCACCCACCAACCTCCCTAGTAGTTCGTCGCACCCGACGGCCGCTCTTGTTGGCGTTGGTGGACTGTTTTCGCTGCTGTAGTAGCAACCCCACGACCACGCCACCTCTGCCGCCGCCAGTAACGCTCCAAGCTCGATGCCCCACTCGCCGGTCACCTGGGCACCAAGAAGTTTGGTATCCTGCTGGAACTTTGAGCACCAAGTAGTTATGGGGAGGCCAACTCAAAAAAAAGTTATGGGAGGTGAGGACTGCTTGTGTGATCATGCACAACATGATTGTAAAGGATGAGCGTTAGGATGAAATCTTCAATCAGGAGTTTCAATTTCAGGGGGGATATTGTGCGTGTGCATGGAGGAGCGGCAACGTTGCACAGTTCACCAAATGCGTGATTGATAAACTCACATTCAACTACAAGGTGATTTGGTTGAGCATATTTGGGCCCACCTTGGCAACCAATAGATGTATGGGCTATTTTTTCTTTCAAATGTATTTGTGACGATTTAAATTTTATTTGGTTTGTAAACTATGAGATTTCATTTGGTTTATGGAACTATGATATATGTATTTGGTTGAATTGTCTGAACTTTGGGCAATGTTTTTTATATGTACACAAAAAGAGTAAAAGTTTTGTCGCATGGACAAAAATGCATCAAAGCGTTGGAAACACTGTCATCCCAAACGCGGACGGGGCAGACAAACACCAAAACGCCGACCCGGACGGACAAAAAAGGGAAAAATTTGTGCCAGTTTGCGTCGTAGTTGCCCTAAGAGCAACTGCAACGCGCCGATTCAAATTGTCTGTGTGTGTCCGTTTAGGTCGAAACAGACACAAAAGTCGGCCCAACGTGGCGACCGAAACGGACGAGCGCCCATTTTTGTCAGGTGTGACCCATTTGAGGCCCAAATTTGGGTCTCGTTTGCGTTGGCACGGACACGAAATGGACGCGCCCGACGCCCGCCCTTGTCCTCCCCCTAGCTCGCCAGTCGGTGGCACTTGGCCATTCCATCTTCCTCGCATCAACAGCCAGCACACCTGGGCGCCCCACCCATGGTCGACGCCGCCCAGTTCCGGTGCCCAGACCAGTCGTCTGCACCCACATACCTCCCCCCACAGCATGCCACCTCCCACCGCCGCCGCCAACACCGCCTCGCCCCACCGCCGCCGCAGCATCCCGACGTCGCCGCCACCCTCCTCGCCCCACCCCCTGCTTGCAGCACCCAAGCACGTCGGCCTCGCTCTCCGGACGCCGACAGGCCTGCTACCTGTTCTAGGGGAGGCGTGGGGCTTTTCACTGGCCAGCTTCTTCCACGACGCCCGCAAGTTGTTCGTCGGTTTGCCCGCAAGGTAAAGATGGACTCTGGCGATGAGTTCTTTTTCCACAATTTAATTTCTGACTTAGATGATTCTTCATACAATGATGAGGATCTTGTGGATGTTGTGTTGGTCGTCCATGACCACCTTAGTTGGCAACTGCCGATATTCCGGGGCTCGATTCGGGGCACACTCCGGCATTGAATTGCAACCGAGAGAGCGGCCATTGCCTACTGTGCCAGGACTACTTCGAGCCCCCAACCCACATTTCAAACACCACCTATTCCGGCGCCATTTCCATATGACTAGACATCTGTTCAACCGTATCTGGGAGGGGGTGGTATCGTACGATAAGTATTTCGAGTGCAAGGAGGATGCCATGGGAAAGATTGGCTTCTCCTCTTATCAGAAATGCATTACAGCTATTAAGATGCTTCCATACAGAGTTCCCAGTGATCTCATTGATGAGTATGTCCGAATGAGCGAGTCCACGTGCCTAGACTCCATGTATAGGTTCTGTAAGGCTGTGATAGCAGAGTTTGGCCAGAAGTACCGAAGAGAGCCAAATGATGCAGATACAGTCTTGTTGTAGGCGATCAATTCCAGCAGGGGCATTTCAGGGATACTTGGTAGCATAGATTGTATGCACTGGGAGTGGAAGAACTGCCCTTCTGCTTGGCAGAAGCAGTATAGGGGCCATGTTAAAGCTTGCACTGTCATACTCAAGGCCGTGGCTTCACAAGATCTCTGGATTTAGCACCCTTTCTTCGTCATGGCCAGATCTCACAACTATATCAACATGCTTCGATTCTCTTTGGTGTTTGCAAGGCTCGCAGAAGGCAACTGCCCGGAGGTCAATGTTGATATCAATGGCCACCACTTCAACAAAGGATACTACCTAGAAAATGGTATCTATCCACAATGGACTACTCTTGTGAAGACAATCCCCAACCCTGTAGGAGAGAAGAAGAAGAGATTTGTTCAAGAGCGACAAAGTGCTACGAAGGATGTAGAGTGTGCCTTTGGTGTTCTTTAATCTCGATGGGGCATCGCTCGATATCTTACTAGAACTTGTAACACCAAAGAGTTGTGGGAGGTGATGACTACTTTCATGATCATGCACAATATGATCGTAGAGGATGAGCGCCCAGAACGTATCTATGATCAAGGGTTTCAGTTTCAGGGTGAAAGTGTTGTGCCTAAGCATGGAGGAGCGGCAATGTTTGCACAGTTCACTGAATTTCAACATCAAATGTGTGATTGGGAAACTCATATTCAACTGCAAGATGATTTGGTTGAGTATATGTGGGCTCACGTTGGCAATCCATAGATGTGTCCGCTATCTTCTTTTAAAATGTATTTGCGACAATTTAATTTTTATTTGGCTTGTAAACTATGAGATATTTATTTGGTTGTGAAACTATGAGATATTTGTATTTTGTTTGAATTATGTGAACTAGGGTTATTTTTTCATATGTTTGAAAAAGAGCTAAAAAATGGACGCCGGCCACGAGGACGAAAATGCATCCGCACGTTGGGTACACGACCAACATAAACACAAAAGGGGGCGAACGAGCCGATCCAAACGAACAAAATGCGTGTTTGTTTGGGTCGGCGCGTAGGAGTTGCTCTAAAGATCGATCATCAGTGCGAGTGCAAGTGCCACTACTACATAATCGCACCGGACAGCCAAGCCAGTAGATTAGAGCAACTCCAACGGGGCGATCCAAACGGACGCGCGGTTTTTCCGCTTTTCGTCCGCTTAGGTCGGCCAGACGAACGTGCGCGTCTGCATTTTCATATGAGTCGGCTTGACCGGTCAACAAGAGGCGAACCCAAATCTACCGACGTAGGAAAAAAACAAAGGTCGCACACATAAACATAATTAAACATTAATGTGGCCGGTCAACTGCCGGCCAAAGTCCACTTAAACCTAATTAAACATTAATAAAAAATTAAAAAAATATGCGCCCGCATGCTGCCCTACACGTCCTCCGCCTTGTCCTTGCCCTTGCCCTTGACGTTGCCATCGCCATCGCCGCCGGTGAGGTTGATGAAGACGGGAGCAGGGCCAGCCCACCTGAACGCCGCTTGGTACGTTGCCGCCTACCAGGGCAGCCTCCTCCAGTGTCTGCTGGGGTGGCGGCATTGTGGCTCGCCGGGTGCGCTCCTCCTCCTCTCCTCAAGCCGCAGTGCCTCCGCGTCGCGTTGCAGCAGCTGCTCCCAGCGCATCTGCCGCTCGTCGTCAGCCTCCTCCTGGGCGAGCTAGTGCGCCTTCCAGCGCTCAAGGTGGGCCGCCTCATCCTCCGGCGTCGCGGCGTAGTGGACCGGAGGTGCGCTCACCCACTCCCGGTACTCGCCGGTCCACGTGTAGGCCTCCTCTGGCCAAGTGGGTGGAGGCGGCGAGCATTTCCGCGTCGGCTCCGGATCCGGTTTGGGCTCGACGATGGGCAGCGGCGGTGGTGGCGGAGGCGGGTCGAAGAGCGGGGCGTGGACGGAGTCCCCTACCGCCGACAAGGCAAGGGCGCGCTCCAGCCCATCCCAATGCGCGTCCTCCTCGAGTCGGCTAGCCTCTAGCGCATGATGCAGGGCCTCCTCGAGGGTGGCTTGGTACTCCGCCTCCGCCTCCATTTCCTCTGGCTCTACCCACGGGGGGCGGCGGCGGAAACGACGGTTTGGCATCGATGCCTAGCCGTCGTTGCTCCTCGTGTTCGAGGGCAAACCAAGCCTCCCAGTTGGGAGAGTCGGCGACGTACTCGGGAAGCCGCCGCCACGCCAGCGTGAGCTGCGCCCGGCGCCTGCGCACCTCCTTGTTGTGCGCCCGCTGTGTCCGCGGAACCGCGGGCACCGGGATCCGATGCAGATCGAGGTGCCAATGGTGCGGCGGCATCACGTCGGAGTAGGGCGGCGGTACTGTACTCCCGTGCCGCCTTGCTTGGTGCCTTTGGGATGTCGACGCCACGACTGGCGAGCACGCGCCCGATGGCGGAGGAGCACGGGAGGAGAAGGCGCCGGGGTGCTCTTGCCCTTGCCGCTGCCGGAGCTGCTGCCCAAGAGGCCCATTGCTAGGGTTTGGCGTGTCGTCGACGAGGAAGCACGAAGGATGGTGGGAGGGGGGGGGGGGCAGATGTAGACGGAAGTGGATGAGGTCGGCCCCCGCCGCACGCGTGGGTTAAAAAGGACGCTTCCACTGGTTAACTAGTAGGCTCGCTGTCGGTGGTCGTCATAAATTAGACGACGGACGGTAGTTGGGTGGCCGTCAAGTGGGACCGCGGCGGACACCAAAGAGACGCGCAGCGCGTCCGCTGCGCTTCCGCGCCGACGTATTTCAGCCGTAGTTTTGGACCGGAAATGGATCGGCGCGGACGCGAAGCATACGGCTTTTGGGAATGGGTCGGCACGTTGGGCCGATGTTTTTGTCTGCGCCGATGCACACGGACATGGGCTGTCCGCCCACCGCGGACGCCGTGCCTCGCGCGCGCGCCCGCTCCCGCCCCTCCCGGCAGCGCGTGCTGCGCTGGGCAGCTCGGCGCGCCTTTTCCCACGCGCGCGGGGGATTCACCGCGCCTGCGCCTGCCCCTGCTGCCCCTGCCCGGGGGACACCTGCCTTTTCCCGCGGACGTGACACCCACACTGACTCACCGTCTCTCTCGGCATCGGCATCGGCGCGCGCGCTAGCTAAGCTTCGGCCGCGCCCAGAACGCTCGTTTTGTCCACTGTTCCGGTGCCCGGCTCATCTTCCTTCAAACCAGCCTCTAGTTTGTCCTGGCTTTTGCATGCCCGCTTGGATCGCGATGGTGCTTGACCCCGAGTCCTTGGCGGACCTCCATGGACTGTTGCCTAGGCATGGTTTACTACTCGCCTGCCAGTGCCATACATGGATTGGTCGTGTACGCGCGTCCCAGGGTGGCGGCGAAGGCATTAAACGTCAGCGTGGTAAAACTGAACTAAACTGGTGCAGCAGAGCCATGCATGTCGATCCTCTTTACTTTTTCTTTTTTAACTTGCATTCATACGGCAGGGACAGGAAAACTACTTTCGCACGATTCTGTACTTGGGTTTTATGAGGCAGACCATGCTGCCCCTGCCCCTGTAGGTTATGTACCCACCCTGCGCTGCGCGTGTTGATGGAAAACCAGGGTGGAGATGACAAGGGTTCAGTGGTCTACCGCTTCACTAGTCGTGGCGTGCTCCCTGTACTGCTCGATCGGCTAGTAGATTGTGAATAGGCTAGCTACCATTCCAAAGTGCCAACCATCAGGAGGTACGTGCGACAGCTGGCGACGTTACATGTACTAGTACATCATAGCGCTACAATGATTCGAGCCCTTTACACATAAGCACACGGGAGAGTATCTGGTGCTACCAAGACTTAGATGCCACCATGATACGGGCATCTGGGCCGTCGGATTCTTAAATCGGACGGCCCGATGGCTCGAAATCTTGTATCACGATAGCACCTAAAGATTGGTAGCACTAGATATTTTCCCATAAGCACGCACGGGAGAGTATCACGGTCTTCCAAGACTTAGATCTTCTGTATATCTGATCGTCTGGTAGTCGGATTCTTAAATCGGACGACATCCATGAGATGTGGGATCAGCTGGACTTGTTCGTGATTTTTAGACTCCTCGTAGGCTTTTTTGCAAACGTTGCAGAGTTGTTGAGAGCCGTCTGATCTGAGAATCCGACGGCTCGAAATCTTGTATCACGGTAGCGCCTAAAGATTGATAGCACTAGATATTTTCCCGTAAGCACACACCACACGAGTACGTGACAACTTGTCACCTTGAGCAACCATTCGCCCATACAAGCCAGCCAGCCAGCCAGCCAGATTTAAAAGTGCGCTGTACCAGGCAGAGGCAGGTTATCCTGTGGCTGGCTGGGGGCGCCACCTCACTGGTGGATTGACTCCAAAGTGTGGGCCAGGCCAGCTTTATTAGTTTGGCACAGCGGTCACGGGCCACATGCGTGCATGTGCGACGCTCGTTGGATCGGATCCATGGATCGATCGCTCGCGTACCGACGTAGTACGTTCCTCCGACCTCGACCGCCAGCCTCGCATCACATGATTCCATTACGACGCAGAGGTAGACGCAGACGCTGATAGTGAACGGAGGAGCAGCTCCACCTCCCCGCTTAAATGTCCGTACGTACATGCATCGCTTCTCCGCGGGAATGGATGCACGAGTTGGGTGACTTTATCTCTGTCAATCACGTTGGCAAGCATCTGAAACAGAACTGCTCTCTCTCTCTCTCTCTGTCTCTGAACGAAACTGCGTGCTTGGTATGGGGGCAAACACCAAGAGAGCACAGTGGCGTTGTGGGAGCCACGTGTGGTGCTGTGCGTGCCTCGCCTTTACTTGATGTTGTTTTCTGCATGCTGCATGCAACGGCGACGGACGGACGATGAATAATGAAGCTCACTGCGTCAGCGTTATCATGGCGAGCGAACGATCGATCGATGCCGATGTGGAGGGCCTCCCCTCCGTCCGGCCATCTCCGCTGCGCTCTGATCCAAATAATCAAGTGCCCTGTCGACCGGAAATCTTTACCTCTTACTACTAGCTTGGCTTGCTCACTCTCTCCTTGGCTTGCACATGCAATGTACGTACGCGCGGCGCGGACGACGCAGAGCATGCGAGCGTGCATGCATGCCGGCTGTCCGTCCACCTGCCGGCGCTGCATGCGTCATCCCTGCTCACTTAGGCCATCTCCACCGTGCGACCCTATCTTGTCCGCCAGACGCAGTTTGGATAAAAGTGGATGTTAGGTTTTGAGAAGCGTTCCTACTCCCTCGTAAGGGAGCCGCGATAGATTATACTCCCTCCGTTCCTTGATATAAGGTGTATAGATTTTTGAGAAAAATTCCGAAATATAAGGTGTATTGCGTTGCACCACTCATTTGGATAATTTTTTTAGGGATTTGATTACATTTCCGTATATCATGTAATCTCCTCTATCTTCTCATGTTAATTAGTCATGTGTAATCTCACTCAAAACTTGTGAAATTTTTCTTCCACGTGTGTTCTTTAATTTCCGTGCCAAAAACTGTACACCCTATATCTAGGAACGGAGGGAGTATTGACGTGAGGCAGAAGCCCTGCCGTGGCTTACAAGTAGATGCAACCGATCGCCATTGATACGGTTGTTACAGAGGAGTTTAAGATAGCTACGGGAGAGAGGGAGAGAAGATATGTTGTTGAGATTACAAATAGAGATAAACATAAATTCTAACACCCTCCCTTAATCTCCACTATTCTAGGTTCAAATTCCTCTTGAATTCTTCAAATGGTTTTGCTGGCAGTGCCTTGGTAAATCCATCAGCTACTTGATCTTTGGAGGGGATGAACCGTATCTTAAGTTTCTTGTCTGCAACTCTTTCACGTACAAAGTAAAAGTCAATTTCAATATGTTTTGTTCTGGCATGGAATACAGGATTTGCAGATAAGTATGTTGCACCCAAGTTGTCACACCAAAGACATGAGATATGAGTTAACTTAACTCCCAGTTCCTCAAGTAGTGACTCCAACCAATAATTTCTGCAGGGGCATTTGCCAAAGATTTATACTCAGCCTCTATACTTGACCTTGATACTGTTGCCTGCTTTCTTGCACACCAAGAGATGAGATTGGACCCAAAAAAGACTGCAAAGTCTCCAGTTGATTTTCTGTCATCACTACGGCCTGCTCAGTCAGCATCAGAAAATGCACTCACAAGTGTAGAATTGGAACGTCTGAAATTAAGGCCCAAGCTCACAGTGTGTTTTACATATCTCACAATCCTCTTGACAGCTCCAGTGTGCAGTGGTAGGAGCATGCAAATACTGACAGACTTTGTTAACAGCAAATGAGATATCTGGACGTGTAAGTGTCAAGTACTGTAATGCACCAACAGTGCTTCTATACCTTGTACTTTCTACCTCTTGAAGAGGCTCCCTTTCATAAGTTGAGAGTCTTTCTGAAGAGGACAATGGAGTAAGTGCAGGTTTACAGTTTTTCATGCCCATGCGAACCAGAAGCTCATTGGCATATTTCTCTTGATTCAAAACTATGCCATCCTGAGTTTTCTTAACATCAATGCCTAGAAAGAAGTCTAGATCTCCTAGATCCTTCAAGGCAAACTCTGAGCTCAAGTCATGTAGAAGAGTATTAGTAGCATCTTGTGATGAACTTGCCACAATAATATCATCAACATAGATAAGCACATTTTGCCTTGTCGTAAATGAACAGTGATGTATCAGCCATTGATGCAAAGAAACCAAGACATCTTAATTGAGTGTTCAACCTAGAGTACCATGCTCTAGGTGCCTGTTTTAACCCATAAAGTGGCTTGTCAAGTTTGCATACATAATGTGGTATTTTCTTACTCACATACCCAGGTGGTTGTCTCATGTAGACTTCCTCTTCCAGAACACCATGCAAAAACGCGTTCTGTACATCCAGCTGATGCAAACTCCATCCCCTGGACACAACAATAGCTAGAACAAGTCTTATTGTAGCAGCTTTCACAACAGGACTAAAGGTATTTTCATAATTTATACCATAGCGTTGTTTAAAACCCTTTGCAACCAACCGTGCCTTATACCTGTCAACAGTTCCATCTGCCTTCTTTTTAACTCTGTACACCCATTTGCAATCAATAATAATTTTACCTCTCTAGTCTGGCACGAGATGCCAGGTTTTATTTTTCATGAGTGCAGAGTATTCTTCATCCATGGCTTTCTTCCACCTTGGATCATCAAGTGCCTCATTCAACGTTGTTGGTTCACCTGAGATACACAACATACCATATCGTATAGTGCCATCAGTACGTATTTTTGGATTCTTTATACCTTTCTGTAGACGTGTCATGACTCGTGTAGAAGTTGCTAGCTGTACACGCTGCACAGGAGAGTCTGCTGCAGAAGATCCAGGCGATCCCGCTGGCGTCGCCACAGAAGATCCAAGTGAGTCTGGTGGCCCCGTCTCGACCAATCATCCTGTTGTCCACAGAGTCTGCGGATGCAGGAGATCCCGCCTCGTCTGGCGCATGCATGCAGGGGGACAGCGACACGGAGCACGAGGGGGATGCGGCTCCTCCTGCTGATGATGTGGCGGCGCGGGGCTGGCTGGACGGAGCGCGGGTCCGTGGCGTGAAGCACGAGGAGGATGCGGCCCCGCCGGCTGGTGACGTGGAGAGGCGGGGCTGGCTGATCGAGGGAGCGCGCCCGCGCCTGCTGAGCCCGTAATCCAAGGACGATTGTGTCCCGCGATCCGAGGCCAACTGCCGCACAGGAGTTGCTCACGCCACCGGATCAGCTCCGTTTTCAGCGCCGTTTTCGTCTTCTTGCGGCACATGAAATATCCCTTCGTTTTGATCATTCTGAGCACCGTTTTGAGCGCCGTTTTCGTTGCCAACCTGCACAGGGACAAGAGCAGAACTGGTGCTAGCAATATTATCATCATTTTGGTCAGTGCAATTGTCTCCCCCTTGATCAAAACTCCGGAGATTTTCAGGAAGAAGAAGAATTTCTTTTCGAAGGAGGGCACGACGTTGGGATGTATAAATGCAAACGGAAAGATGGACTCATCGAATACAACATCTCTGGATATATAGATTCTTCCTGTAGGGACATCCAAGCACTTGACTCCTTTGTGCATGGGACTATATCCTAAGAACACACATCTCTTTGAACGAAAAGCAAGTTTACGTGTATTGTAGGGCCGAAGATTCGGCCAACATGCACAACCAAAGATGCGAAGAGATGTGTTATCTGGTGTTATACCAAGGAGTCGTGTGATGGGTGTTTCAAGTTTGATGACCTTACTAGGAAGTAGGTTGATAAGATATGTAGCAGTTAAGAAAGCTTCATCCCAGAACTTAAGTGGCATGGATGCATTAGCTAGTAATGCAAGTCCTACATTAACAATGTGACGGTGCTTTCTTTCAGCAGACCCGTTTTGTTGGTGTGCACGAGGGCAAGAAACATGATGAGAAATGCCAAGCTTTTTAAAGAATGAGTTGAGTTTCTCATACTCACCTCCCCAGTCTGTTTGCATGGCAATAATTCTAGAGTTCGTTTGCGTTCAACAAGGTTTTGGAAGTTGATGAAAACTTGGAATACATCGGATCTTTTCTTTAACAAGTAAATCCAAGTAAATTTACTATAGTCGTCAATGAAGCTTACATAATAGGAAAATCTTCCAACGGAAGTGGGGGCTGGCCCCCATACATCTGAAAATATGAGTTGCAATGGTGCAGTGGACACACTAGTAGAGATAGGGTAAGGTAATTGATGACTTTTTGCTTGTTGACACAGATCACAAACTGACTCAACACTAGGCTCATAAGAGAGCTTATTCTTGCTAAGGACATGTCTAACAATTACTGAGGACGGATGACCCAAGCGACTGTGCCACTTTGCTGAGGATGGCTTGGTGACGAGAGACGCTTGTTTATTTGACACTGATGATGATGATGATGATGATGATATGAGTGGGTAGAGACCTCCCACAAACCGTCCTCTAAGAATGATTCTCCATGTGACTAGATCCTTAACCAAGAAAAAATAGGGATGAAACTCTATGAGAATATGATTATCACGAGTGAATCGATGAACAGAAAGAAGACTTTTTGTTGCTTCAGGAACATATAGAATTTTTTTCAGATGCAAATTTTTGATGGGGTTTTTAACAATTGAACTACCAATATGTGTTATTGCCATACCAGAACCGCTTGTCGTGTGGATTTGATCGCCTCCGTTGTACTTCTCTCGCATCGTCAGCTGATCAAGTTCTCCTGTGATGTGATTGGTGGCTCCCGTGTCGGCATACCAATTGGTATCTACGCCATAGGTGGCTGCATGTGTCGCCTTCTCTTCTGGTTCTCCATATTCATAGCGCCACCAGCAGAGCCGCGCCCCCCTGGATGATATTTGAGGCATATCTGGCACTCGGAGTTGTCGTGCTGCTGCTGATCACGCACCTGTTGCGGTTGGTTTTGTCGTTGGCGTCCTCTGTAGCCGTTTCCGCCGCGAGCAGGAGAGGGTTGCCGATATCCACGACCGTGCCCCCTTGTTCCACGCCCGCGGTAGGGTTTCCCGTGACCTTGGTCGCGGCCTTTGTAGGCTGCGTTTGCAGACGTGTGGAAGCCACCAGAAGACGTGTCACCCAGGATCTCCATCCTCTGGTCGAAAGCAGAGATTTGGGCAAAGAGGTCGGCGGCGGTGATCGTGTTCTTGATGGCGCCGATCGCCGCGACCACGGAACCATAGTCACGGTCCAGCCATGCCAGGATGTAGTCCACCATCTCCGGGTCAGAGACCGGACGGCCAGCGGCTGCTAGCTCATCGCCAAGACTCTTCATCTTAGCCATAAAGGCAGAGCTTGACATGGTGCCCTTTTTGGTGTTGGTGATCACAATTCTCAGATTTGTAATCCGAGACTGCGATTGGGAGGTGAAGATGGCTGTCACCGATGTCCACAACTCGAAGGTGGAATCCTTCCCGATGACTTGCGCAAGTATCTCTAGAGTCATGGAGTTCAGTAAATATGAGAGCACATGTTGATCTTTGGCGATCCAGGCCGCATATAGCGGGTTCGGCACCATGGCCATGGTCTTGTCCGCCTGCGTGGTCTCCACCGTTTTTCTCAGAGCTGCGTCGCTGTTGTCCAGCAAACCAGTCACCTGCGCACCTCGCAGGGCTGGTAGGACTTGTGCCTTCCAGAGGATGAAGATTCCTCTTGCAAGCTTCTCAGTCAGCGGTGACCCGAGGTTGAGGGCGACGGACGACGAGGAAGACATGGCGACGGCGGCGGCGGTTGTGGTTTGTGGTTTGTGGTTTTTTTGTTGTGGCTAGATGTGTAGGGAAGAGATGGCTCTGATGACCATGTTAGGTTTTGGGAAGCGTTCCTACTCCCTTGTAAGGGAGCCGCGATGGATTATATTGACGTGAGGCAGAAGCCCTGCCGTGGCTTACAAGTAGATGCAACCGATCGCCATCGATACGGTTGTTACAGAGGAGTTTAAGATAGCTACGGGAGAGAGGGAGAGAAGATAAGTTGTTGAGATTACAAGTAGAGATAAACATAAATTCTAACAGCGGACACATGCAACGACCCAGCGGCAGACCCAGTTTTACTTTTTCGTCCGCTTCGTGTCCGTTTCACTCCATCTCTGGCCCAAAGTTGGTCTGCATTTGAGGCAAAAGCGGATAGAAAACGGACGCCTCCGCGTCCTCTTCGTCCGTTGTGTCCGGGCGTGCCACACATGTCACCCTTTCTCTCTTTTCTCTCCCCTGGCCCACCATGTCCACCCACCCACCAACGCATGCAGCCACGGGCTTGCCTACCGGAGCGGCGCGGTGTCGGCCGGAGTGGTATACCGCGCTGGCCGTGTGAAGCGGGCGCGGCGCTGGCAAAGCGCGGCGAAGCTCGACGCAGACGCCGGAGAGCGCTGGCGCGCGGCTTCAGCCTTGCAACTGGCGCGCGGGGCGAGCTCTAGTGGGCGAGGTGTCTTGCGCGGGCGCGGACGCTGGGCGGAGCTTCGTGGCGTTAGCTTAGCGTCTGTGGCGAGCGTTGGCGGAGGGCGAGGCCGAGGCAAAGAGGGCGAAGCGGCGAGGCCGGCCAGCAGGCGAGCGAGCAAGGGCGTGGTGGGCGGGCGAGCTCGGGCGGGCGCGCATGCTCGACGGAGAGCAGGCGCGGCGCGGCGAGCTCGGCGGAGAGCAAGCGCAGCGCGTGAGCTCGGCGGAGAGCAGAGGCGGGCGAGCACGCAGGTGGCGGCCGCGGGCGAGAGGGGGAGAGGGCGAGGCGTAGCGCGGGGCGGCGGCACAATCTGGCGCTGCTGTGGGTGGCGAAGCGAAGCGAGTCTCTGCAGCTGCCGGCGTCTTGTTGGCGAGCTGCATGGCGCGGGTGCTGCACGGCTGGGCGGGCATGGCTTGGGCGAGTATGCGGCGGCGGAGCGCATGCGAGCGTAACGAGGGCTTGCTAGCTAGCTTGCATGGGGGCTTGCTTGCTAGCTAGTCAGCCGCGTACGTGCGTGCTTGCTAGCTAGCTAGCGAGCGAGCGAGCCGCCGCGGTGCGCTTGCAAGCTTGCGGCTTGCCGGCGCCAGCGCGGGTGGCCGGTTGGGCGCGGCCGGTGCGGCGGGTGCGTGAGCTCCTCATAGGTGAGACATGATGAAGACGCGGTTGGACAGTTTGAGGTTGCTCTCCCATTGGGTGCACAAATCCGCGGGACGACCAAAACTAGACACGCGTGTCCGTTTTTCTACCTAAACGGATAAAAAGCGGACAAACGCAGACGTCTGTTTGGGGTTGTGCAGTGAAGTTGGCCTTACCTTACCTACTGTGTTTTCTTGGCGCTAAGCAGCAGGAGGAGGATATGCATGAATCCGCTGCGGTCAACCAAACCAACCACTGCATGCATGCAAACCATGCAGGCAACCAATAAGACTACCCACAGTGGGAGTAACATAAGTGGTAACATCACACTTATTTAGATAAAATAGATGATATGACATGTAATTAATATTAAAAAAAGAGGCATGTGGTAACATAGCTAGTTAATGTAACATCACACATATCAAAAAAAATAAGTCTATGACGTAATAAATGAAGTGATGCATGACACAACACATATGTTACTCCACTATGAAAGTAGTAACATAAAATAGTAAGATATGCATATTATTACTCTAAGTTACCCTTCACAGTGACTAGTCTAAATGACCATCTCATGGAGAAAATGAAAATACGTACTCCTACCACAAACACAGCACTGCACGGTAATAGTAGTGCTTTCTCGTATACGTACCTCTCATCTGCACATTGATGGCTTGAGTTTGATCTGGACCGTGGATTGCACAATCAGACGACCTAAGCGTACGCCTCCATCACATATAAGTTTGCTGAGATTTAATTAAGTCTTAATCAAGTGACAAAACATAATAAATAAATAAATTATAAGAAATTTTTCATCGATCTTCATGTAAGATCTTATATACTAATTAGGCTAATCATAATGGGAGTAACTTAGGTAGTAATTTAACACATCCTAAAACAATTTTGCTTATATGGCAATTATTTAATGAGGAAAGAGGTGTTTGTGGTAACATAATATGTTACTGTAACATAGCGCTTCCTGAGGCAAAATGAGTCTATGAGATACTAAATGAAACAATCTATAATACTACTATTATGTTATTTTGCATTATGAAGATAGTAACTTACACTAGTGTTATATGCATGACACTAGTCTAAGTTATTCCTCACTATGACCAGCCTTAGTTAAGACTTACTACTAATCGACTAAGATTTAAAATGCCGAGAATAAAAATATTAAGTAAATGGTCAACAGTGCGACAGCGGCACCCACGTGGCTCCCCGTCAAGAAACAAGCAACGATGTCGATGTTTCCAGTGCGAAAGTTGAAAAATGAGAATGGTCTACAACTGTTGACGCTACGTCAACGGGTTTTGAACTTGTGGCCAGTCCAGCCCCGCGAGGCATCTGGCGAAGGAGTACGTAGCAGGTGGACGAGTGTATATATACGACCTTCGAAACAAGTTTGATGGCACGCGTAGAGCAATGTTGAGTCACAGCAACTCCAACGCGCGGATCATTTCGTTCGTGCGCGTTTGTTTGGATCATGGCGGATAAAAAATCAGACCAACGTGTCAATCCAAACAGACGCGCGTCCGCATTTTGTTCGCCTACCGACCCATTTGTGATTCTTTTTTAGCCTGTACGTCGGTGCAGATAGGAGACGGACGCGTGCGCCATGTGGCAACTTCTTCCCTGGCCGGCCTTGCCTCCCTCGCCTCGTCTGGCCACGCCTCCGCCCCCTTCGACAAAGGCAAGCCCTGCGCCCCTCGCAAGACCGCCGCACCGCCCAAGAAGAAGTAGCTGACGCCGGAGGAGCAGGTCATGCAGTCGACCAAGAGGAAGGGCCGGAGGCACGCGGCGGGCGCAAGGGACGAAGCAGCGGCAGCCAGCGCGCAGAAGGAGGACACCAACGCCTGCGTCGCGGCAGCAACGAGGGAGGCCCTAATCTACCTAGGGTTAAATCCTGGCCAGCACGGGCTCGTTAATGCCGCCGTGGCCGCTGCCAGCACCAGCTCGTCCGCGTTCCCTCGGATGGTGCTGTCGGAGACGCCCCGCGCATCAGCGACGTACCTGATTCCCGACTTCCACGTCTACCCGCAAGCCTCCTGACTCTCCGGGGAATGCTCGTTGGAGGTGAGCATGGTGGCTCCTTCCATGCCCGCGCCCATCGACCTCAACGCTACGCCAGTGGTCAGCGCCTCATCATCCAGAGGGACAAGGAAACGCGCGCGGGAGATGCCAGCCGACGTGCTCCCAGGCGCCCGCAACCTGTTCGACACATTGGCGGCGGCCGGCGATGACGACACGGCCAACCGTTTCATGCAAAACATCATCTTCGAGGGTGGTGCAGCGGCCGCTAGCGTCGCTGGCTGGCTACGATCCCGATGATACCCAAAGCCAGGACGGCTGAGGGTTGTTCACGCGCGGCTACCTATGATCAAGCCGGCATGTAGGACGCCTTGATGCAAGATCAGGTCTGTTGGGTTCTACGGTAGGGTGCGTCGACTGCAAATTGAAATTTTCCTACGTGCAGAACAACCAAGAACATGCTACGGGAGATGGATCACAGTTCGTTACCACTAGACACGCAGTGCCGTGCAGCGGAAGAAGAATTGGGGCAGCGCGTCCGCGTGGATCATCTCCTCCTCGTGCGATATCCCTCGAACAGTCGGTCGTCCGATCCCACGTACAAGTTCGCCGGAGCGGCACAGGTGCACCACCTCTAACGGTATCCGCGCGTGCAGGAGGAACGTCGTGCGGCAGACTGCTAGGTCCGATCACACAACCGGCAGTGAGTGGAGGTGTCTATTCGCAACACATGCAAACCCTAGTGACAGCGCCGAAGCGATCAACCACATGAGTGTGCCGCACCTCCACTTTATACAGGCGTCCGTCGCAGGCTCAACACTTGGGCCTCGCACGGACCCTAAAGCCCATAAGTCTAGTTGGCCACAATCCGAATACAGCTCAGATCACATCCGACCAGTGTCCTCGGATCCGACCTCGTAGGTTCCTTCCCTTAAGCGCGCAACCCCTTAGGTTCAAGCCGACTTGGTCGCAGTTCGGATCACCTCCGAACTGCACAGTTGGTAGCGGCCTCTAGCAAGGCATGCCGAACACCAAGCAGACTATGAGGCTGCTTAGGCGAACCTGTACATCACAGTTCCATTCCTTTTGCCACACGATGTATGTTGTCGGGCTCAAGGCGAGTCTGTCATCCTTGTGCTAGCCCGACCTCTTTCTCGCTCCAGTGATGCCGACCACTATCCGGATTATCTCATAATCCTTGTCACATGGCCATGTTTATCCTGGTCGGATCACACGAGGGGCCCAGAGTATATCTCTCCTGATTAGAGGGGCAAATCCCATCTTGCTCGACCACGCCTCACAGCATGGGTCTGGACAAGACCGAAACCTACCTTTGTAACTACCCAGCCACGGAGTAGCGTTTGGTCGGCCTAAAGCAAGTCTGTCACCATCCCGAGTACATGCGTCAGCTCAGGTCTTAGGACATAGAACGTATGTTGTACTAGAGACTCACAGATGACATATCGCTGCATCTCATAGTTGGATCTGTCCAATCGGACCTTATCTCGACTTGGATCCGGCTACGTAGAATCCGACCAGACCTTTCCACCCATATTATCCGGTTAGCATCCAATGCTCCAGGGCTAGTGAGACCAAGCCATCGACCGTGTCATATGCTAGTCTAGTCAGCTGCGCGTCCACACAGCCCTTTCGACTGGGGACCTTCTAGGACAACCATCATACAATGCATAGTCCCACAAACAAGTCACGTACTTGCTGATACACATCATTGATAATGTCCAAGGACTATCTTTATTCATAAACACATAGGAAATATATCATACATGATTGCCTCTAGGGCACATCTCCAACAGTCTTCTGCTTGCACTAGAGTCAATCAAATAGACATCGAATGCCCATAGCTCTAACGTGCCCCTCATGCTTGGGTTGTGGAAGTGGCTTAGTCAACAGATCTGCAACATTTGCATCCGTGTGAATCTTGCATAACTCTACGTCACCGTTCTTTACGATCTTTCGTATCAGGTGATATTTCTGACCTATGTGTCTGGTCTTGTGGTGATTCGTCGGCTCCTTGGCTTGTGCGATGGCACCAGAATTATCACAATAAAGGTCCAACGGTTTTACCGAGGCTGGGAAAATACCAAGATCATCCAGAAAGTTTCGGATCCAAACACCTTCCTTTGTAGCTTCACAAGCCGCAATGTATTCGGCTTCTGTGGTAGGATCAGCCACCATATGTTGCTTGGAACTCATCCAGCTCACTGCTCCTCCGTTCATGACGTACACGAATCTGGACTGTGATCGACAATCATCTCTGTCGGTTTCGAAACTAGCATCGGCGTAACCCCTTACGACGAGCTCTTCCTCACCTCCATAAACTAGGAACATCTCTTTAGTCCTTTTCAGGTACTTCAAAATAGTCTTTACCGCTGCCCAGTGACTCTCACCTGGGTTTGCTTGGTATCTGCTTGTTAGGCTTATTGCAAAAGCAACATCTAGCCTTGTACATATCATGGCATACATGATGGATCCGATTGCCGGGGCATACGGAATCCTACTCATCCTGCTTCGCTCATCAGATGTCGAAGGACTCTGAGTCTCGCTTAGCCTTATACCATGTGAGAGTGGCAAGAACCCTTTCTTCGCCTCACTCATGTTGAACCGCTTCAACCCTTTATCTATGTACGTGCTCTGGCTTAAGCCGAGAAGCCTCCTCGATCTATCTCTATAGATCTTAATGCGTAAAATGTACATTGCCTCACCAAGGTCCTTCGTCGAAAACTTGCCATTCAATGACTCCTTGACCGAGTTCAGCATCGAAACATCATTTCCGATCAGTAGTATGTCATCCACATACAGGATCAAAAAAACTATCGAGCTCCAACTTAACTTCTTGTATAAACAAGAGTCCTCTTCGCTTTTGATGAAACTGAGACTAGTGACGACCTCATCAAAACGAATATTCCAACTCCGAGATGCTTGCCTCAACCCATAAATGGATCTCTTGAGCTTGCATACCTTACTAGTGCTAGTCGGATCGACAAAACCCTTGGGTTGTATCATATACACGTCCTCGGTTAAATTTCCGTGAAGGAAAGCCGTTTTGACATCCATCTGCCATATCTCGTAATCGAAATATGCAGCTATAGCTAGTACAATCCTCACCGACTTCAGCATCGCTACCGGTGAGTAAGTCTCGTCGTAGTCAATTCCTTGAACTTGTCCATAACCCTTAGCGACAAGCCGAGCTTTGTGGATCTGAACATTTCCATCCACATCGGTTTTCTTCGTAAAGACCCATTTGCAACCAATGGCTGTTATGCCAGGCGGCGGATCAACCAAGTCCCAGACTTTATTCTCATCCATGGACTTTAACTCGGATCTCATGGCCTCTAGCCATGCCTCGGAATCTAGGCTCACCATTGCTTCCGCATACGTGGCCGGCTCATCGCTCTCTAGCAACAGTACATCGCGCACTCTGTGCAATCTTTCCGACCTCCGTGGTTCCGGTGCCGCTTCCACTACGGGTTCCCTAACTAACTCCGGTATGATCTCATCACCAGCCGAGCCGTCCCCAAGTGGTCCTCGAATTTCTTCGATTCGGACCGTCCTCCGACTGGCCTCCCGACTGAGAAACTCTTTCTCAAGGAAAACCCCGTTCCGAGCAACAAACACTTTGTTCTCTTCCCGGTTGTAGAAGCTATATCCCAAGGTTTCCCTCGGATATCCCACGAATATGCATTTATCCTACTTGGGTGTAAGCTTGTCTGACATAAGTCGCTTGACAAATGCTTCACAACCCCAAATCTTTAGAAAAGACAAATGGGACTCTTCGGTCCACATCTCATGTGGTGTCTTGTCTCTGATTTTGATGGTACCCGTTAAGTGTAAAGCTGCAGTTTCTAGAGCGTATCCCCAAAATGACAAGGGTAAATCCGATTTTCTCATCATTGACCGGACCATGTCCAACAAGGTACGATTCCTCCGTTCCGACACGCCGTTCCTCTGTGGCGTACCCGGAGGTGTGAGCTGAGGTACTGTACCTCGGCTTTTCAGATGATCATCAAACTCCTGGCTCATGTACTCACCTCCACGATCTGATCGTAGAAGCTTTATAGTCTTGCTGAGCTGATTCTCAACCTCGTTCTGAAACTCTTTGAACTTTTCAAAAGTTTCTGACTTGTGCCTCATCAAATAGATATATCCATATCTACTCAAGTCGTCGGTGAAAGTCACGAAGTACTGATAGTCGCATCTGGCAGTTGTGCTCATTGGACCACGCACACATTGCTGTGTATAAGCTCCAACAGCTCGGATGCCCTCTCGCAACTCTTTGCGAAAGGAGACTTAGTCATCTTGCCGAGAAAGCATGATTCACATGTCTCGAACGACCCAAAGTCGGACGAAGTTAGGTGCCCGTCATCATGGAGCTTCTTCATGCATTTCAGACTAATGTGTCCAACCCGGCAATGCCAGAAGTATGTCGGATTTATCTCATTAGGCTTATGCCTCTTGACATTCACGTTATAGACCGGTTCCTGTTCCAGATTCAATATAAATAACCCATCAATAATGGGAGCATAGCCGTGGAACATACCATTCAAATAAAATAAACAACCATTGTCCTTTAAATTGAATTCATAACCCTGACTCATCAAGCATGAGGCAGAAATAATGTTCCGACTAAGTGCAGGAATGTAATAACAATTATTCAATTCCAAAATAAATCCATAAGGAAGCTGGAGCTGCATCGTGCCGACCTGCAACGCAGCAACTCTTGCTTTCTTGCCGACCCTGATGTCAATCTCCCCTTGTGCCACAGCCTAGTTCTTACCAGCCCCTGCAACGAGTTGCAAATATGAACAACCGATCCGATATCAAATACCCAAGAGCTACTAGGTATGTCAGCAAGGTAAATGTCTATAACATATGCAACAAGTGTACCTTTGCCTGAAGCAGCATTCTCGGCCTTCTTGCCATGCTCTGCAAGCCACTTGCTACAGTTCCTCTTCTAGTGACCAGTTTCCTTGCAGTGATAGCAAATGGTCTTAGAGTCCGGTCCAGACTTTGGCACAGCGGCGGAGCTTACCGTCTCCGTGCCCTTTGCCTTAGCCTTTTTCTTAGACCAGCTCTTCTTGAACTTAGTCGATTTCTGCACCATCAACACTTGATGCGTGCCTTTCTTAATATCCTGCTCTGCCACTTTGAGCATCCCATGCAATTCAGTGAGCTTCTTATCCATGCCTTGCATATGATAGTTAGAGATGAACGTCCCATAGCTAGGCGGAAGAGAACCCAGAACTGCATCTGTAGCTAGCTCATCCAAGAGCAGGAAGCCCAACCTATCCAAAGCTTGCGCATATCCGATCATCTTGATCACATGTGGGTGATACGTCTCCAACGTATCTATAGTTTTTTATTGCTCCATGCTATAGTATCTACTGTTTTGGACATTATTGGGCTTTATTATTCACTTTTATATTATTTTTGGGACTAACCTATTAACCGGAGGCACAGCCCAGAATTGATGTTTTTGCCTATTTCAGAGTTTCGCAGGAAAGGAATATCAAACGGAGTCCAAACGGAATGAAACCTTCGAACGTGATTTTTAGGAAGAATATGATCCAGGAGACTTGGACCCTCGTCAAGAAACAAAGAGGAGGCCACGAGGTAGGGGCGCGCTACCCCCCTAGGGCGCGCCCCACCCTCGTGGGCCCCTGTTGCTCCACCGACGTACTCCTTCCTCCTATATAAACCTCACGCACCCAAGCGATCGAGACGGAGCCAAAACCTAATTCCACCGCCGCAACCTTCTGTACCCACGAGATCCCATCTTGGGGCCTGTTAGGAGCTCACGGAGGGGCATCCATCACGGAGGGCTTCTACATCAACACCATAGCCTCTCCGATGAAGTGTGAGTAGTTTACCTCAGACCTTCGGGTCCATAGTTAGTAGCTAGATGGCTTCTTCTCTCTTTTTGGATCTCAATACAATGTTCTCCCCCTCTCTCGTGGAGATCTATTCGATGTAATCTTCTTTTGCGGTGTGTTTGTTGAGACCGATGAATTGTGGGTTTATGATCAAGTTTATCTATGAATGACATTTGAATCTTCTCTGAATTCTTTTATGTATGATTGGTTATCTTTGCAAGTCTCTTTGAATTATCAGTTTGGTTTGGCCTACTAGATTGATCTTTCTTGCAATGGGACAAGTGCTTAGCTTTGGGTTCAATCTTGCGGTGTCCTTTCCCAGTGATAGTAGGGGCAGCAAGGCACGTATTGTATTGTAGCCATCGAGGATAACAAGATGGGTTTTTTATCATATTGCATGAATTTATCCCTCTACATCATGTCATCTTGCTGTTACTCTGTTTCCATGAACTTAAGGCGTTACTCTGTTTTGCTAACGGAGCTCACAAGATTTTTTGTTGAGTTTTGTGTTGTGAAGTTTTCAAGTTTTGGATGAAAGATTTTGATGGATTATGGAACATGGAGTGGCAAGAGCCTAAGCTTGGGGATGCCCATGGCACCCCCAAGATAATCTAAGGACACCATAAAACCAAAGCTTGGGGATGCCCTGGAAGGCATCCCCTCTTTCGTCTACTTCCTCGGTAACTTTACTTGGAGCTATATTTTTATTCACCACATGATATGTGTTTTGCTTGGAGCGTCTTGTATGATTTGAGTCTTTGCTTTTTAGTTTACCACAATCATCCTTGCTGTACACACCTTTTGAGAGAGCCATACATGATTTGGAATTTGTTAGAATACTCTATGTGCTTCGCTTATATCTTATGAGTTATATAGTTTTGCTCTAGTACTTCACTTATATCTTTTAGAGCACGGTGGTGGATATGTTTTATAGAAACTATTGATCTCTCATGTTTCACTTAGATTATTTTGAGAGTCTTAAATAGCATGGTAATTTGCTTAAATAATCCTAATATGCTTGGTATTCAAGATTAGTAAAAACTTTCTTATGAGCGTGTTGAATACTAAGAAAGGTTTGATGCTTGATAATTGTTTTGAGATATAAAGATGGTGATATTAGAGTCATGCTAGTTGAGTAGTTGTGAATTTGAGAAATACTTGTGTTAAAGTTTGTGATTCCCGTAGCATGCACGTATGGTGAACCGTTATGTGATGAAGTCGGAGCATGATTAATTTATTGATTGTCTCACTTATAAGTGGTGGTCAGGGACGAGCGATAGTCTTTTCCTACCAATCTATCCCCCTAGGAGCATGCGCGTAATACTTTGCTTTGATAACTTGTAGATTTTTGCAATAAGTATATGAGTTCTTTATGACTAATGTTGAGTCCATGGATTATACGCCTTCCTCCCACCATTGCTAGCCTCTCTAATACCGCACGCTTTTCGCCGGTATCATAAACCCACCATATACCTTCCTCAAAACAGGCACCATACCTATCTATCATGGCATTTCCATAGCCATTCCGAGATATATTGCCATGCAACTTTCCACCATTCCATTTATTATGACACGATCCATCATTGTCATATTGCTTTTGCATGATCATGTAGTTGACATCGTATTTGTGGCAAAGCCACCGTTAATAATTCTTTCATACATGTCACTCTTGATTCATTGCATATCCCGGTATAGCGCCGGAGGCATTCATATAGAGTCTTATTTTGTTCTAAGTATCGAGTTGTAATTGTTGAGTTGTAAGAAAATAAAAGTGTGATGATCTTCATTTTTAGAGCATTGTCCCAAGTGAGGAAAGGATGATGGAGACTATGATTCCCCCACAAGTCGGGATGTGACTGAGGACGAAAAAAAGAGGCCATAAAAAAAGAGAGAAAAGGCCCAAATAAAAAAATGAGAGAAAAAGAGAGAAGGGACAATGTTACTATCCTTTTACCACACTTTTGCTTCAAAGTAGCACCATGATCTTCATGATAGAGAGTCTCTCATTTTGTCACTTTCATATACTAGTGGGAATTTTTCATTATAGAACTTGGCTTGTATATTCCAATGATGGGCTTCCTCAAAATGCCCTAGGTCTTCATGAGCAAGCGAGTTGGATGCACACCCACTTAGTTTCTTTTGTTGAGCTTTCATATACTTATAGCTCTAGTGCATCCGTTGCATGGCAATCCCTACTCACTCACATTGATATCTATTGATGGGCATCTCCATAGCCCGTTGATACGCCTAGTTGATGTGAGACTATCTTCTCCCTTTTTTGTCTTCTCCACAACCACCATTCTATTCCACATATAGTGCTATATCCATGGCTCACGCTCATGTATTGCGTGAAGATTGAAAAAGTTTGAGAACATCAAAAGTATGAAACAATTGCTTGGCTTGTCATCGGGGTTGTGCATGATTTAAATACTTTGTGTGGTGAAGATAGAGCATAGACAGACTATATAATTTTGTAGGGATAACTTTCTTTGGCCATGTTATTTTGAGAAGACATGATTGCTTTGTTAGTATGCTTAAAGTATTATTATTTTTATGTCAATATTAAACTTTTGTCTTGAATCTTTCGGATCTGAATATCATACCACAATTAAGAACAATTACATTGAAATTATGCCAAGTAGCACTCCGCATCAAAAAATCTGTTTTTATCATTTACCTACTCGAGGACGAGCAGGAATTAAGATTGGGGATGCTTGATACGTCTCCAACGTATCTATAATTTTTGATTGCTCCATGCTATATTATCTAATGTTTTGGACATTATTGGGCTTTATTATTCACTTCTATATTATTTTTGGGACTAACCTATTAACCGGAGGCACAACCCAGAATTGCTGTTTTTTGCCTATTTCAGAGTTTCACAGAAAAAGAATATCAAACGGAGTCCAAACGGAATGAAACCTTCAGGAACGTGATTTTTAGGAAGAATATGATCCAGGAGACTTGGACCCTACGTCAAGAAACAAAAGAGGAGGCCACGAGGTAGGGGCGCGCCACCCCCCAGGCGCGCCCACCACCTCGTGGGCCCCTGTTGCTCCACCGACGTACTCCTTCCTCCTATATATACCTACGTACCCCCAAACAAGCAGAGACGGAGCCAAAAACCTAATTCCACCGCCGCAACCTTTTCTGTACCCACGAGATCCCATCTTAGGGCCTGTTCTGGAGCTCCACTGGAGGGGGCATCCATCATGGAGGGCTTCTACATCAACACCATAGCCTCTCCGATGAAGTGTGAGTAGTTTACCTCAGACCTTCGGGTCCATAGTTAGTAGCTAGATGGCTTCTTCTCTTGTAGCGACCCGATCTCAGATGGTCAAGTCTCTGTGCTTTCGTGTCATCCCTGGACCGGTAATGCTGACACACGCAGTACTCGAAGGATTTATAACAGAGTAGCAATCACACACTTATTACATCGAATGTCTCAAAAGAGAACTTATTACAATAATATGGCTTAAGGCCATCTAATGCGATAACAGCGGAAGGCTTGGAAGACAAAGTGAGTCCATCAACTCCAACGGCATAACTGAGCTGCACGGCAACGACCTATCGAACCTTGCTCCTCGTCTGAAAAGTCTGCAACATAATACGTTGCAGCCCGAAAATGGGTCAGCACATGGAATATGCTGGCAATGTAACACATAAAGAGTAATGAAAGAATAATCTATACTACATGCATATATGGCTGGTGGAAAGCTCTATGGTTACAGTTTTGCAAAAAGCCAATTTTTCCCTACATCAAAGGAATAAATTTTAATTTAACTATCATGGTGGTTGAAACGTCATTGAGAAGGTATAACCCCAACTCAATCCCAATTAAAGTAATTAACAACCCAATAGTATTAATTTTAGAGTGATGAGATACATGTGAATACTCAAGTACTAGATACTCAGAATTGTCCATAACCGGGGAAACGGCTAACCATGATTAGATTGTACACTCTGCAGAGGTTTGCGCACTTTTCCCCACAAGACTCGATCGCCTCCGTTGATTTCTCGCACTACATGGTGTTTGAGAAGCGGATGACCGAGACACGATCTTTCGAAACATTAACTCTCTACTCCGGATAGACCATACCAAACCTATAAACCCACTACCTGCTGATCTACCTCTTCGAGAGCTTCACGTAGCTTACTCAACTATGCTAGAGCCCATAATAGCTTGTGGCTGCACACGGAAGTTTCTAGCATGAATAATCTCAGTTCCCTTTGAGCCTGGGTGGCGGTCCATAGGAAGATCACACGGGTACCCCGGGATTTCAAAAAAAATAAAACAGACAACACTGGGTTCCCCAGGTGCCTCAATCCACCCAGATGTGTATTAAAGTTGCCACCTTAAAGTAAACCATTAATTAACAATCTCACGTCTGTCGTGAATATCTCTCAAACCCAAACCACGTCTACGAGCATAGCATAGCAATATAAGCATAACGTAGAAGTAACTCCCAAGGGTTTGATAGTAACAGGGCAATAGGTTCCTACCTCATCATCTACTTCCCAACCCACAAATTAATGACATCCTAACCATGCAATGTTTGAGGGTTGAACTAATGCATAAAAACTGGGTATGAAAAGAGTATGATCAAAGTGTTACTTGCCTTGCTGACGATCCGTGAATCCTAGAGACTCGTAGTAACACGCTACGCACTCCGGGAATTCTATCGCAAACAAACAATACATACGTAAGCAACAAACAAATATGCACATACGAAAGTTCAACTGAAAGAGGTTGACCGGAGAGTTCAACTTAAGAACTCCGGTTTGCAAAAAGAATCAAACCAAACGGAGCAACGAAACTCGAACGGCGAGAAAAACAAGATCTGTTTACTAATCTGAACTAGGGTCAAATTTTACAGAGGCAAAAACTGATTTAAGTTGTCTATTCGGAAAGAGGGTTTCGAGATGAAACTCCAGGCGCTTGAATCGCCTGATTCCGATAAACGAGCGAAAAGTTATACTAATTCGAATATCGGATCAGAAATCGCGATCGGAATAATCGCGGAATAAATCCGATAAAAGAAAACGACAAGCGGCTAAACGAACGAACGTTTGTTAGAAGAAACTAAACGACGAACGGTTCGTAAAAACGGACGGACGGGCGAACGCTCACAAAATAAATAAACCAAAAAAAATAAAACCGATCTAAAAAAACGGCTAGGGTTTTCTAAAAAAACCGAAGGGTTATTTTAAAAAAACGGCGACGAGGGTTACCTCCGGCGAGGTCGTCCGTGGGCGGGCGGCTCAAGGGTCCGTCGAGGGGCGGCGAGGGGGCGGCGGTCTCGGCGACTCGGCGAGGCGCGGGCGGGCGACGCGGAGGCGGCGGCTTCGCTGGCTCGAGCTCGGCTCGGGTCCGAGGTGGGCGGCAGCTGCTGCAGGTGGTGGCGGAGTTAGAGAGGGGCTATTTAAAGAGGGAGGCGGTGGCTTGGAGGAGGGCAAGGCGGGGAGGAGAGTCCGCTCGGACTCTGTCCGGCGCGGCCAATGGCGTGTGTGAGGCGGCGGCGGTGGCTGGGCTGGCTTGCTCAGGGGGCCTTTAGCCCGATCAGGCGCGATTCTATTTTTGTAAAAAACATTCCACCAAAATCGTAAAAACCCTAGAAAAATAAATAAAAATCTAAAATGCCAAAACAAGTTTTCTTTGCCTAAATAAAATATTTAGAACAAGATGAACTTTTCTAGGCCCTTAAAATGCAATTTTAAATATATGCAAAATTTTCTCTAGGCAAATAAAATTCCAAATAAATTAAATAAAATTCCAAATAATGATTTTAACATTTTTCCTCCGGTATTTTATTTATTTTTGGAGAAGTCATATTATCTCCTCTCGTTTATTATTAAACATGAAATATTTTCCGAGAGAAAATAATAAAATCAAAATCCTCGTCTTCATTATTTGATAAAAACTCAAATATGAAAATCGGAAAATCCCCAACTCTCTCCGAGGGTCCTTGAGTTGCTTAGGATTTCGAGGATGGCAAACGAGAATGCAATAAAATATGATATGCATGGATGACCTATGTATAACATGCCAAATTGAAAATTTGGGATGTTACAAACCTACCCCTTAAGATGAATCTAGCCCTCGAGATTCGGGTTGGCTAGAAAATAGGTGCGGATGGTCCTTGCGAATATCATCTTCTCGCTCCAGTGGCTTCCTCCTCGTATGGTGGCTCCAATCGAACTTTGCAAAACTTGATAACTTTCTCATGCGGGTGACTCGATTGTCGAAATCCGTAATCTTTACCGGCTTCTCCTCATAAGTCAAATTACTATCCAACTCAGATCGCCTCTAGGGCCTTTGTATCCTTTAACGGTATGTCGGCCATCTCAGCGTGGCACTTCTTGATTGTGATCGTGAAACACATCGTGAACTCGACAATCCTTGAGTAACTCCAGCTTGTAGGCAACTTCTCCCATCCGTTCCAAAACACGGTAAGGTACTACAAATCTTGGGGCTAACTTTCCTTTACTCCAAAACGTTTCACCCCTCGGGGTGATACTGCAGATAGGCTCTGTCTCCAATTTCATAGGTTACTTCCTTGCGTTTGAATCTGCGTAACTCTTACATCTAGACCGAGCAATCTTGATCATCTCGATTAGTTTAACCTTCTCCTCTGAGTCTTTAATCAAATCTGGTCCAAACAACTGACGGTCTCCAACCTCATCCCACATCAAGGGTGTTCTACATCTGCGTTATACAGAGCTTCGAACGGTGCCATCTTCAAACTAGCCTCGTAGCTGTTGTTGTACGAGAACTCTGCGAACGGCAAATTGTCATCCCAACTAGATCCATAATCTAGCGCACAGGCTCTTAACATATCCTACAGAATTTGGTTAACTCTCTCTGTCTGTCCATCCGTCTGTGGGTGGAATGCGGTACTGAATTCCAATCTGGTACCTAAGGTCTGATGTAGTTGATGCCAAAACTTTGATGTAAACTGTGTTCCTCTATCTGATATGATGCTCCTCGGAACTCCGTGCAAACATACGATCCTGGTCATATATATCTTGGCCAACTTGGCACTTGTATAAGTTGTTTTCACTGGGATGAAGTGAGCTACTTTGGTCAAACGATCCACAACTACCCATATTGAGTCATATCCTGCTTTGGTTCTGGGTAAAACGGTGATAAAATCCATGCCAAGCTTGTCCCACTTCCATTCATGTATTGGTATAGGCTGCAACAGTCCTGCTGGCTTTTGGTGCTCTGCCTTCACTCTCTGACATACATCGCAAACGGCTACATACTCGGCAATATCCTTCTTCATACCAGTCCACCAGAAACGTTCCTTCAAGTCCAAATACATCTTGGTGTTTCCGGGGTGAATCGAGTATGGTGAGTCATGGGCCTCTTGAAGTATTAACTTTCTGATCTCCGGATGGTTGGGCACATAAATCCGGTCTTCAAACCACAAGGTATCGTGTTCATCCTCGCAAAAACCTTTGGCTTTTCCTTTGCCCATCGTCTCCTTTATCTCGGCAATCTCTTTATCCTCCTTCTGAGCTTCTCGAATCTTGTCTAACAATGTCGACTGAACCTCCATTGTTGCAAGAAAACCTCTTGGAACAATCTCCAACTAAAGTTCCATAATATCCTCTGCTATCTCCTTTGGTAGTCCTCTACTTTCAAGGATATTGGCATAGCTCTTCCGACTCAAAGCGTCTGCTACGACGTTGGCCTTTCCTGGATGGTAGTGTAGCTTCATATCGTAATCCTTTATAAGCTCCAGCCATCTCCTCCGTCGAGGTTCAACTCATACGTGTGAAAATGTACTTCAAACTTTTATGATCCGTGTACACATCACAGCGGTTTCCAATGAGATAATGTCTCTGTCTTTAACGCATGCACTACAGCTGCTAACTCCAAATCATCGTGGCATAGTTCAACTCATGTGGCTTCAGCTTGTCGTGAGGCATACTAAACAACTTTTCCGTCTCCGCATAAGAACACATCCAAGTCCCAAGCGAGAGGCATCACAATACACTTGAAACTCCTTATGTATATCCGCAAGGTCAAGATCGGGGCTGTAGTCAATCGTTTCTTCAACTCTTGAAAGCTTGTCTCGCAATCCTCTGTCCATTTGAACTTAGTATCCTTCTTTAGCAATTCTGTCATTGGTTTAGCAATCTTGGAAAAATTCTCAATGAATCTCCGGTAATATCCTGCCACCCAAGGAAATCACGAATCTCATTGATGAAGTGGGTGCCAACCATTCGAAGGATCGACTGAATTTTACTAGGATCTACTGCTATACCCTCTCCTGATATAACATACCCAAGAAATCCAACTTCCTTCAACCAAAACTCGCACTTGCTGAATTTGGCGTATAACTGGTGTTCCCTGAGTTTCTCGAGAACCAAACGTAGATGTTCTGCGTGCTCCTCTTCGTTCTTCGAGTAAACCATAATATCATCAATAAACACCACAACAAACTTGTCCAAATAATCCATGAACACCTTATTCATCATACTCATGAAATAGGCAGGGGCGTTAGTCAGTCCAAACGACATGACCGTATACTCATATAATCCATATCGAGTGGTGAACGCTGTCTTGGGTATATCCTTCTCTCGAATCTTCAACTGATGGTATCTCGATCGTAGATCAATCTTCGAAAACACCTTAGCTCCTTGCAACTGATCAAACAGATCATTGATCATTGGTAATGGATACTTGTTCTTTATCGTTACTTCATTTAGAGCTCGGTAATCAACAACCATCCTTAGGGATTTATCCTTCTTCTCCACCAAAAGTACTGGGGCTCCCCGAGGTGATGAACTTCTACGAATGTAACCTTTCTCCAATAGCTCCTTGATCTGCTTCTTAATTTCCTCCAGATCATTTGCGGGCATCCGATAGGGTCTCTTTGATATTGGCCTTGTACCTGGCATTAATTCTATCAGAAACTCAATGTCTCGATCCGGTGGCATGCCTGGTAACTCCTCTGGAAAAACATCTGGATAATCCTTCACTACAGGTACTTCCTCCTATACAACTCCCGTGAGGGCATTTACTTGGCTCCTCCTAGGCACATGCCTAGATACATACTTAATCCTTTTTCCTTCTGGGGTGGTAAGATAAATTGACTTGCTAGCACAGTCAATACTTCCTCCAAACTTTGACATCCAATCCATACCTAATATCATATCCAATCCTTGCGACTCCAAGATAATTAGGTCGACGGAAAAACATGCGTGCCAATGATTAGGGTATCTGGGTGCACCATCTGCTAGCCATGTACTCGCTCCCAAGAGCTCACTAAAGAGGGTCCTAAGGGTCCGGGTTGGTAACTTAAACTTATCCACAAATCCCTTGATATGTATGAATGCGATGCACCAAGTCGAAAAGAACAATAGCGGTAAATGACCCAACCAAAAACTTACCTATTACCGCGTCCGGCTGCTCTTCAACTTCCTCCACGTTAACGTGGTTCACTTGTCCTTTGTTGAATGGATTGGGCTTCTTCCCAGCGCTTCCATTTCCGTTTCCATTCTTTCCTTCAGGGCAGTCATTGGCATAATGCCATGTCTTCCCGCACTTGAAGCAAACAACTTGGTTTAAGTCCCTCTTGGCGGGTGTAGCCGGGTTAGAGCGATTCTGATTATTGTTGACTCCATTCCCATTCCCATTCTTCGCACCATTATGCGATCCTCCTCCAGTATGGTTATGTCCTCCATGGTTATGAACAAATCCTCCCGAGTTCGGGGTTAGGCGAGGCTTCTGGTGAGCTCCTGAGTTATACTTCCCTTGTCCATACTTTCTCTTACGACTCTCTATTTGTTGTTGCTTTCCTTCAATCATTAGCTCCTTATCTACCAACTCCTGGTAGTTGTTGAAAGTTGCCACCATCAACTGCATGCTCATCTCATCATTCAGCCCTTCCATAAATTTCTCTTGCTTCGTGGCATTTGTGGCTACATCATCAGGGGCATAGCGCGATAACTTGCTAAACTCATCCACGTACTGAGCCACAGTACGGTTCCCCTGGCGTAAGTTGCGGAACTCACGCTTCTTTATCTGCATGGCTCCGGTTGAAACATGGGCGTGCGAAAAGCTTGTTGAACTGGTCCCAAGTGACATTGGCTATAGGAAAAGTAGCCGTGTAATTCTCCCACCATGCGGCTGCTGGTCCATCAATTGATGTGCGACAAAGCGCACTCTTTCAAAGATTCGTGCATCCTGCGGTGGTTAACTCCTTCCAATACGGTGTAACCAGTCATCTGCAACTATTGGCTCGGTGCTACTGGAAAACACCGGCGGTTGTAACCTCAGAAAACGGGCTAAATTGTCCACTGGTGGCGGGTTGTTGTTGTTGTTGTTGGCATTGCCCTGGTTCTGAACTAGCAATTGCATCAAGGCATTCTGTCGTTGGATCAACTGAGTGAGCTCCGGTGGGAAAACAAAACCGGGGTCACGTCTTGGAGGCATCTGAAGTTTTAGATGGAAGAGATTAGAATAGAAAGAGGTCTAGCGAGAAAACACTACCCATATGCACATGAGGCAAATACACATTCATTCAATCAAGCAAGCAAGGGCATACAAAACGGTCTAGGACTATCGCATAAGTGCTCAACTACTACTAGTTACATGGGGGAAATACTACTATTATATGGTGGTCATCTAGAAATTTTGATCGGTGGAAGACTCCATGATATCTGCTCCAGCTTCGTCTTCATAGTCATCATCACTTGGATCTGAGTCGGTGTCATCGATGATGATGTAGTTGTCCGGACAAGCGGGATCTTCTTCCTCTTCTTGCTCCTCTTCTTTGGGTGCTGGTCCTCCCATGAAGACTCTGATCTTCTTGACTAGGTCGTCGTTCTTCTCCAGTAGTATCTTGATTTCTTCCTCATATCCATCGCGTGTAGACTTGAGTTCTTCCTCCAGCTCGATGATCCTAGTTTTCGCCTTCTTCAAATCCATCATGTCTGCGCACATCTGGTTCTCTTGACGTCGAATGTGCTGGTTTAGTTCCTGGATGTAAACTGCAATGGATCTATCCTTCTTGGTGCTGATTACTTCCCATTGCTCGTCTCGGCGCCCACATATTTGGTATATGGTGTCTTTAAGCTCCTTATTGTAGACTTCTCCATTACGTCCCATGGTAATGTGAGCTGCCATACTCTTTCTCAAACTCCATGTTGGTGCATTGAAAACGCACACTATGGGCTCCGTGCTTGGCGCAAACGTCCTTCCGGGAACTAGAGCTTGAATCTTCCAAAGATTCTTCTTACGGTAAGGTGGCGTTGTAAGTCCCGTGAAGCTTGGTATTCCAATATTCAGTACCTAGTGACTTCCTTCAAGTGACGCCCAAAAGGTGTGTCTTCATCCGGTTGTGCAAACTTGTACTTCATCCCCGTCATCCTAAAGGGTGGAAAAATGGAGAGGGGTCAGAAATGAGTAGAGAGGAGTGACCTATGGTTTTATCTTAGTGGTCGTGTCCTACACTCAGCGTGTGCTCTGATACCATCTTGTAGCGACCCGACCTCAGATGGTCAAGTCTCTGTGCTTTCATGTCATCCCTGGATCGGTAATGCTGACACACACAGTACTCGAAGGATTTATAACAGAGTAGCAATCACACACTTATTACATCGAATGTCTCAAAAGAGAACTTATTACAATAATATGGCTTAAGGCCATCTAATGCGATAACAGCGGAAGGCTTGGAAGACAAAGTGAGTCCATCAACTCCAACGGCATAACTGAGCTGCACGGCAACGACCTACAATCCTTACTCCTCGTCTGAAAAGTCTGCAACATAATACGTTACAGCCCGAGAACGGGTCAGCACATGGAATATGCTGGCAATGTAACACATAAAGAGTAATGAAAGAATAATCTATACTACATGCATATATGGCTGGTGGAAAGCTCTATGGTTACAGTTTTGCAAAAAGCCAATTTTTTCCTACATCAAAGGAATAAATTTTAATTTAACTATCATGGTGGTTGAAACATCATTGAGAAGGTATAACCCCAACTCAATCCCAATTAAAGTAATTAACAACCCAATAGTATTAATTTTAGAGTGATGAGATACATGTGAATACTCAAGTACTAGATAATCAGAATTGTCCATAACCGGGGACACGGCTAACCATGATTAGATTGTACACTCTGCAGAGGTTTGCGCACTTTTCCCCACAAGACTCGATCGCCTCCGTTGATTTCTCGCACTACATGGTGTTTGAGAAACGGATGACCGAGACACAGTCTTTCAGAAACATTAACTCTCTACTCCGGATAGACCATACCAAACCTATAAACCCACTACCTGCTGATCTACCTCTTCGAGAGCTTCACGTAGCTTACTCAACTATGCTAGAGCCCATAATAGCTTGTGGCTGCACACGGAAGTTTCTAGCATGAATAATCTCAGTTCCCTTTGAGCCTGGGTGGCGGTCCATAGGAAGATCACACGGGTACCCCGGGATTTCAAAAAAATAAAAGCAGACAACACTTTGGGTTCCCCAGGTGCCTCAATCCACCCAGATGTGTATTAAAGATGCCACCTTAAAGTAAACCATTAATTAACAATCTCACATCTGTCGTGAGTATCTCTCAAACCCAAACCACGTCTACGAGCATAGCATAGCAATATAAGCATAACGTAGAAGTAACTCCCAAGGGTTTGATAGTAACAGGGCAATAGGTTCCTACCTCATCATCTACTTCCCAACCCACAAATTAATGACATCCTAACCATGCAATGTTTGAGGGTTGAACTAATGCATAAAAACTGGGTATGAAAAGAGTATGATCAAAGTGTTACTTGCCTTGCCGACGATCCGTGAATCCTAGAGACTCGTAGTAACACGCTTCGCACTCCGGGAATTCTATCGCAAACAAACAATACATACGTAAGCAGCAAACAAATATGCACATACGAAAGTTCAATTGAAAGAGGTTGACCGGAGAGTTCAACTTAAGAACTCCAGTTTGGAAAAAGAATCAAACCAAACGGAGCAACGAAACTCGAATGGCGAGAAAAACAAGATCCGTTGGCTATTCGGAAAGAGGGTTTCGAGATGAAACTCCACGCGCTTAAATCGCTTGATTCCGATAAATGAGCGAAAAGTTATACTAATTCGAACATGGGATCAGAAATCGCGATCGGAATAATCGCGGAATAAATCCGATAAAAGAAAACGACGAGCGGCTAAACGAACGAACGTTTGTTAGCAGAAACTAAACGACGAACGGTTCGTAAAAACGAACAGACGGGCGAACGCTCGCAAAATAAATAAACCGAAAAAAATAAAACCGATCTAAAAACGGCTAGGGTTTTCTAAAAAACCCGACGGGTTATTTAAAAAAACGGCGACGAGGGCTACCTCCGCGAGGTCGTCCGGCGGGCGGGCGTTCGCGGGTCCGGCGAGGGCGACGAGGGGCCGCGGTCTCGGCGACTCGGCGAGGGCGGGCGGGCGACGCGAGGCGGCGGCGACGGCTAAGGCGGCGGCGGCGGCGCGGACTTGGGCTCGGCTCGGGTCCGAGGTGGGCGGCGGCGGCTGCGGTGGTGGCGGGTTAGAGAGGTGTAGCGACCCGACCTCAGACGGTCAAGCCTCTGTGTTCCTGTGCCATCCTCGGATCAAGTATCTTTGCACACAGTACATCAATGTATATATCAAAGTGCAATCACATGTATAAATAACGTAAATGATATATACCTCATAATAATCAGCGGAAACAATCAAACGGGTGTGGAGTCCCATCAACGCCATCGGTAGGTTGAGTGTAGACCGTAACCAGATCGTAACTCTTACTGTCGAGGAAATATCTGCAACATGATACGTTGCAGCCGTGTAGGTCAAGACATTGAATGTACCGCAAGATCACAATAAGAGAAAACAGATGATAAACTATACTATATGCAATATGGCTTTGTGGCTCAGATCTGAGTTTTGTTTGCGTAAAAGCTGGTTTTATTTTACCTACATCAAAGGAATAAATGAAGTCTGTACTATGGAGTTTTCTATCATGACATGGTTCCGCCAACCGATGTCTCATAACCCAAAATCCTCATATGTTGCTCACAATTAAGTTATCAATCCGGTGTTGAGAGTTCCGAGATAGATCCAAGTCCAGATGCTCAAATTGTCCGTAACCGGGGACACGGCTAATCGATTAGGTTTTAACCCTCTGCAGAGGTTTGTACACTTTACCCGCAAGATTCGATCCCTCTTTTACGTTCTCGCACTTCAGTGTTTGAGAACAAGATGACCAAACATGGTCTTCCAAAGAGTTCCTCGACCACCGTCCGCACTCCATCCAATCCTACCGTAGTTCTACATCTGCTAGCACCGCCCCAGCCAGAGTCACAACTAAGGTCAACCAAGCCAGAGCCCATAATGACTTGCGGTTGCACAGTAAGCTTCCGGCGTGAAGTATTCTTCCGTCTCTTTGAGTCTGGGTGAAGCTTTCCGCAAGATGTCATGGCGCTTCTCCATGCATCCCGCCAACCACTGGTTTCTCCAGGTGCCCACAACCGCCCTTCACCCAAAGAGTGTGTATTGAATTCTTGTCTTGAGTCTTGAAGTCTTGAGGCCTTGAAGATGCAGTCCTTGCAGATTCCATCATGGAGTTGTCGTCATTGACGAGAGCCTCCATTCTCACACCACTCCGAGCACTCATACCAAACCCCGTCTACTATAGCGTAGCATTAAAAGAAATAACGTCCCGGGCTTGGTAACAGGGTGATGGGTTCCTACCTCATGCATACTACTCAACTACAAGGATTCAATAACACTACTGAGGGGTGGTTGCAAAGGTGCCACTAAATGCAATAAAACATAGGTAAGAAAAGCATGGTCAAAGTGAACTTGCCTTGGTTGACGATCTTGAAAACTAGGGTTTCAGAGTAGCAATCTTCGCACTCGGAAATTCTACCGAGGCAAACAATAACTATAATAAGCACATAGCATAACATCACTTAACACAATAACATAACAAAGTAACACACCAAAACCAACAAAGCAAAACCCAAAGGAAAAGCTTTAAAGAAAAACAACTCAAAGTTTTCCTACTTCAAATAACAACAAAAATAGTTTTATATAACAAAAATTTCTTAACATCACCTAATCATGGTTTTATGTTAACTAAACAGAAAATATTTCATTAAGCAACTAGGAGCAAAAAGAATTAAATAAAATCTATTATGAAACTCCCGAATAAGCAAAACAAGCTTTAATTCAAATCTGATCTAACTCAATTTTATAAATCCAAACATAGACAAATTATATATTTTTGGAAACTACAAGAAAATTGTGATCTAACGCAAAAAGAATCAGCATCATTGGACTTCTAGATCAAAAGTTATAAGCTAAACAAGAACGGAACTAAATCTGTTACGGAAATAAATCTGAAAACGAAAACGGAGTTACCTGTACGTGAGGCAGAGATGGCAGGAAGGAGACGGCGATGTGGAGGGCTGCTCCAGGCGAGGGGCGAGGTCGCCGCGAGGGTGGGGGTGGCGGAGGAGGTGGGAGGAGGCGCTTGGGAGGCGGCGCTAGGCGATGGGAGGTTCCAGGAGAGCTCCTGGTGGCGTTCTAGGCAGGAAAAGGAGGACGGTGGCGAGAAGGCTACGGGCAGGGAGGCGTGGTGATGGGAAAAATGGAGCGAGGAGAGGAGGGGTTTTATAGGCGGTCTCGGGAGGCGCTGGGATGGAAAGACGAGGGAGATCGGGAAGGTGGAGATTTCTGTCTCCATGGACATGGAAAGCTTCAGTAACGTGAGAGGAAACAGAGGAAGGAGATGATCTCTTGTTGGGCTAGAATAGGAAAGTGCTTAATGGGCCAGCAGGTTTTTCCTAATAAAACGATTCCATTCCTATTTTTAAAATTAGGAAACTAAAACAATAAAAAGGAAATCAAATCAATTCGAATAAAGAGTTTTATATACTAAAATTATCAAAAAATAAAATGTAGATGATGAGCATTATTCCACGGCCAAAATAAAAACTTAAAAAATGTTTTTCAGAAAATCCCTAAAGGCTTTATTTCTTTTTGCAAATAATTTTAAATAAAACTTTGGTTTTCTTGGCTCAAATATTTTCAAAATGCCCCTGATTTTGGAGGGTCATTTTCCTCCGCTCTTTCTTGCTTGCAAGAATTTATTTTCGGGTATTTCTCGGGAAGAAAACTAGAGAAGCAAGTGCAAATATTTGAAAGAATTAAATTGCAAAACTCCGCTCAAATTCTTTATAGTTGAAGAAGTCATGTCATCTTCTCTCATTGATTTTAATAGGATGAATTTGAATTTACGGAGAAGGGAAAGTCATTTTATTCCCTCTCTTTCAAAAGTTTTTGAAAAGGTTCAAATTTCACTCAAGTTTAATTCACTCAAGCAAACAAACAAACAATTCAATTAATTATATTATCATTCCAAAATTTGGGATGTTACAAACCTACCACACTTAAAATGAATCTCGCCCTCGAGATTCAAGAGGCTAGCAAGAAAAGGTTAGGGTTGGGGTCTTCTAGCAAATGTCTTGGTCGAAAAGGTCGGGGTGCTACCACACTTAGAAACAAGGTCATGGTTCCAATAAACTCAGATATTTCCTCTGGAGGGCTGACAATGTATGTCTCTTCACATATCTTACAATAGCTCCTCTGTCAGAAGCATAGAGTTTTCCTCAGAATCTTGGGTCGGTTCGTCAAAGTTGAAGTTCGTCCGAGACTGGATCTTCTTAGCTGATGGGTCTGTGTCCATTCTAAACAACTATCGAAACACTCATGGTGGTCTACAATTTATGGTTTTCTCCTGCAGAAAACGGGTCTGGGTTGAACCTCACCATATAACCTACGTTTGGCAACGGTTGCCTGAAATGGGGTTCCATCGTCCTACCATTTTATGGTTTTATGGCTTATCGCGTCGACACTCTTCTAAGTTTTTCAAGGCTCTCTGATTTTCCATCAACATATGATAGTTCATGATAGAAGTCTCCGGTATGGGGGCCAATCCATCCCGTTCTTGAACCATTACCACATACGTAAATATCGAATCACGTATTCTAACACTTGGGCATTCTCACCAAGCATTACAGAAATTTCTCTTGTTCCCGAACTGGTTTGAGTAAATCCATGGTTTCGCAAGCCAAACAAAACATCTATCGTTACTTCACCACTCTTAGGTTTTTATGTAACCTCCTACGGAACGTATGCTGATTGGACCGCTGATTCCTCCAATTTATTCCTTTATCAAGGTTATATCGGTTTCCTTTCAAAATCCTGGGCACTGTGGGTTATGGCCCACTTCAACACTAGTGCAGCTTTAACTCATCCTTGGAGTAACTCTCTTGTTACACCTCCTTTAAATCCAGAGTGCTCTGTTTCTTCATACCATCATATCGAAAGCAAAATTCCAACTTATTTTGTCCAGCTTCCTTCTATGGACCGTCATGGATAACACATTTCTTTCTTCATTGATCTTGTGGCTTTACAGAGTACTATGACCAAAATAAATGCACAAGTTTATCCATAACATCTCATTATTTTCATAGCAATCTTTCATTACATCCTTAATCATTTTCAGAATCCAAATTCCAAAAAGTACTTTGTTACAAATGCTGCCACCCACATGATTTGGTATGGTCAGGCATTACTTCCAACTTTATTCATTTATCCTCCTCGAGGATTCTTCAGTCCCACTGGAAGTGTGCGACATGAGCCTTGAAATCTTCAATCTTCTTTTTCATCATGGTGGTCTTGAGCTTCACCTTCATCATCTCTGCATGCACTTCGCTTAGGTATTCCTGAGTATAACGGAGTCTTGCTTCAAGTATTTCTCGATCCGCGTATGGCTTCCATGGCTGCTTCACGAACAGCGTCGAAGAAAGTTGCTTGTGGCACACGTGAGATGAAAAGTAATGCCCCATCCTCTTTGGGCAAATTCCTTTCAAACGGTGGAGGTGTACTCCACATACCAAAGTTCCACTCCCTTTTGCATGAAGGGTAGCCTTTGTAGACTGCATCTCCTTCAAGGTGAATATGCTTCATCATGTCCTTCAAGATCTTCGGTAATCATGATCACTTGGTCGGGGTCATGATCGCTTGAGGCCCTTAAGGAAAGACTCATAAAGGGTTGTCATCTGCATGTGTAGGATAGGAGGGGTGCTCAAAACAAGGAATGTATCTCCATGGGGAAATTGCAATTGTCTCCAGAAAAGTTTGGTGTACAGTTGTCCACGGGTTCAAGATTCCGGGGTTTGGTTGAGATAGAAAGAGAAAGCAATTACCCACTCATCAACAAAATTATCGCTTGTAATGGGCCGTTCTACTATGGTTTCGCTTTCTAAGTCCTCATTTCTTCGTGTCTTCAATGCTCGGGAGTTTTCCAATTCTCGATGTCTGTTCCCATATGAAGGCCTTCTACCATTCTTCCGTAACTTACGCCTCTCATGGTTGAAATAAATACAAATCTACGATATCGCATCTATCCAACCATTCAATAAACACACAAAATAATAGCAACCAAGCATTCATTTATTCAATCAATACTACAAGACGCCACCCACATAAGTTGGTATGGTCGATACTTAAATCGAGGAAGCGCTTCATCTTTATTTCTCTCATGGTGGGATACTACTAAGCTAATTTATTAGGAACTTGGTCATTGTCCCCACCGGGCTTCTTCGTGTGGACTTGATCTCCTCCAGTTCTTCGCTAGATTTTCTCTGTCGACACGGAGTTTCTTGTGACGACCTCAGTATGTCCCGAAAAGTTGTTCCTTGAGCTTCGGATCTCAACGCCCTTTGCATGAGACATGGTCCTGCTGTTCTTCGTTCCTCGACGATTCTCGAGATCTCGAGGTTCTCCTCCTCCAGCTTGTTTACCTTCACCTCGAGTCTTGACCTCTTCTCGTAGTGCTTCATTGTCGAACAGGGCTTCCGGGAGGTCCATCCAAGATTCTTGACGATTGTTCCAGATCCTGATTGTACACTAAAAGTGGGGAGAACTTCATCTTTTGCGCTTCCGTCAAGGCAATAGTTGCTCCATCGGACTTCGCCATCCCATCCTTCCAAAGAAGTGTGGGTTTAGTGCAACACGATGACGATAGCATAAACGTGCAATAGCATCATGGACGGCAGTGTTGATGCCCATATCACGATCACCATTTATAGTTCAAGCTGATGTCCGTAGTCTTGGGGGCTTCTTTACGACCAAAAACTTGGGTCTTGACTCCCACGATCTGGACGCCCTCTTAGTTGCCTTGATCTCGGTATCGGTAACTTCAAAGCCTGACTAGCTCCACAAGGAAGGAGCCTCCAAGAACCTTCTCGTAGTGTTCTCTTTTGTTCGAATGTAGCTCTCTATCTATAGTGTGGAATAAGGAAGGTTCAAGAAAAGGAATCAGGTGTTACGAGAGTAGTACAAAACAAGGGTCATTCCTATTGCGTTCTTCATATTACTAAGTCATTTTCTAGGGTCACGTTTACAGCCAACATGTGCTCGATACCATCTCTCAGAGCGACCCGACCTCAGACGGTCAAGCCTCGTGTTCTGTGCCATCCTCGATCAAGATGTCGGCACACACAAGACATCAATGTATATATCAAAGTGCAATCACATGTATAAATAACGAAAATGATATATACCTCATAATAATCAGCGGAAACAATCAAACGGGTGTGGAGTCCCATCAACGCCATCGGCAGGTTGAGTGTAGACCGTAACCTCAGATCGTAACTCTTACTCGTCGAGAAATATCTGCAACATGATACGTTGCAGCCGTGTAGGTCAAGACATTGAATGTACCGCAAGATCACAATAAGAGAAAACAGATGATAAACTATACTATATGCAATATGGCTTTGTGGCTCAGATTCGAGTTTTGTTTATGTAAAAGCTGGTTTTATTTTACCTACATCAAAGGAATAAATGAAGTCTGTACTATGGAGTTTTCTATCATGACATGGTTCCGCCAACCGATGTCTCATAACCCAAAATCATCATATGTTGCTCACAATTAAGTTATCAATCCGTGTTGAGAGTTCCAGATAGATCCAAGTCCAGATGCTCAAATTGTCCGTAATCGGGACACGGCTAATCGATTAGGTTTTAACCCTCTGCAGAGGTTTGTACACTTTACCCGCAAGATTCGATCCTCTTTTACGCTCGCACTTCAGAGTGTTTGAGAACAAGATGACCAAACATGGTCTTCCAAAGAGTTCCTCCGACCACCGTCCGTACCCATCCAATCCTACCGTAGTTCTACATCTGCTAGCACCGCCCCAGCCAGAGTCACAACTAAGGTCAACCAAGCCAGAGCCCATAATGACTTGCGGTTGCATGTAAGCTTCCGGCGTGAAGTATTCTTCCGCCTCTTTGAGTCTGGGTGAAGCTTTCCGCAAGATGTCATGGCGCTTCTCCATGCATCCCGCCAACCACTGGTTTCTCCAGGTGCCCACAACCGCCCTTCACCCAAGAGTGTGTATTGAATTCTTGTCTTGAGTCTTGAAGTCTTGAGGCCTTGAAGATGCAGTCCTTGCAGATTCCATCATGGAGTTGTCGCCATTGACGAGAGCCTCCATTCTCACACCACTCCGAAAGCACTCATACCAAACCCCGCCTACTATAGCGTAGCATTAAAAGAAATAACGCCCCGGCTTGGTAACAGGGTGATGGGTTCCTACCTCATGCATACTACTCAACTACAAGGATTCAATAACACTACTGAGGGGTGGTTTCAAAGGTGCCACTAAATGCAATAAAACATAGGTAAGAAAAGCATGGTCAAAGTGAACTTGCTCGGTTGACGATCTTCAAAACTAGGGTTTCAGAGTAGCAATCTTCGCACCGGAAATTCTACCGAGGCAAACAATAACTATAATAAGCACATAGCATAACATCACTTAACACAATAACATAACAAAGTAACACACCAAAACCAACAAAGCAAAACCCAAAGGAAAGCTTTAAAGAAAAACAACTCAAAGTTTTCCTACTTCAAATAACAACAAAAATAGTTTTATATAACAAAATTTCTTAACATCACCTAATCATGGTTTTATGTTAACTAAACAGAAAATATTTCATTAAGCAACTAGGAGCAAAAAGAATTAAATAAAAATCTATTATGAAACTCCCGAATAAGCAAAACAAGCTTTAATTCAAATCTGATCTAACTCAATTTTATAAATCCAAACATAGACAAATTATATATTTTGGAAACTACAAGAAAATTGTGATCTAACGCAAAAAGAATCAGCATCATTGGACTTCTAGATCAAAAGTTATAAGCTAAACAAGAACGGAACTAAATCTGTTACGGAAATAAATCTGAAAACGAAAACGGAGTTACCTGTACGTGAGGCAGAGATGGCAGGAAGGAGACGGCGATGTGGAGGGCTGCTCGGCGAGGGGGCGAGGTCGCCAAGCGAGGTGGGGTGGCGGAGGAGGTGGGAGGAGGCGCTTGGGAGGCGGCGCTAGGCGATGGGAGGTTCCAGGAGAGCTCCTGGTGAGCGTTCTAGGCAGGAAAAGGAGGACGGTGGCGAGAAGGCTACGGGCAGGAGGGGGCGTGGTGATGGGAAAATGGAACGAGGAGAGGAGGGGTTTTATAGGCGGTCTCGGAGGCGCTGGGATGGAAAGACGAGGGAGATCGGGAAGGTGGAGATTTCTGTCTCCATGGACATGGAAAGCTTCTGAACGTGAGAGGAAACAGAGGAAGGAGATGATCTCTTGTTGGGCTAGAATAGGAAAGTGCTTAATGGGCCAGCAGGTTTTCCTAATAAAACGATTCCATTCCTATTTTTAAAATTAGGAAACTAAAACAATAAAAAGGAAATCAAATCAATTCGAATAAAGAGTTTTATATACTAAAATTATCAAAAAATAAAATGTAGATGATGAGCATTATTCCACGGCCAAAATAAAACTTAAAAAATGTTTTTCAGAAAATCCCTAAAGGCTTTATTTCTTTTGCAAATAATTTTAAATAAAACTTTGGTTTTCTTGGCTCAAATATTTTCAAAATGCCCCTGATTTTGGAGGGTCATTTTCTCCGCTTTTTCTTGCTTGCAAGAATTTATTTTTCGGGTATTTCTCGGGAAGAAAAATAGAGAAGCAAGTGCAAATATTTGAAAGAATTAAATTGCAAAACTCCGCTCAAATTCTTTATAGTTGAAGAAGTCATGTCATCTTCTCTCATTGATTTTAATAGGATGAATTTGAATTTACCGGAGAAGGGAAAGTCATTTTATTCCTCTCTTTCAAAAGTTTTTGAAAAGGTTCAAATTTCACTCAAGTTTAATTCACTCAAGCAAACAAACAAACAATTCAATTAATTATATTATCATTCCAAAATTTGGGATGTTACAAGAGGGGGGGCTATTTAAAGAGGGAGGCGGTGGCTTGGAGGAGGGGGCAAGGCGGGGGAGGAGAGTCCGCTCGGGACTCTGTCCAAGGCGCAAGGGCGGGCATGCATGTGAAGCGGAGGCGGCGGTGGCTGGGCTGCCTGTTCGGCTGGGCCTTTGGCCCGATCGGCGCGGTATTAATTTTTTAAAACATTCCACGAAAATCGTAAAACCCTAGAAAAATAAATAAAATCTAAAATGCCAAAACAAGTTTTCTTTGCCTAAATAAAATATTTAGAACAAGATGAACTTTTCTTGGCCCTTAAAATGCAATTTTAAATATATGCAAAATTTTCTCTAGGCAAATAAAATTCCAAATAAATAAAATAAAATTCCAAATAATGATTTTAACATTTTTCCTCCAGATTTCATTTATTTTTGGAGAAGTCATATTATCTCCTCTCGCTTATTATTAAACATGAAATATTTTCCGAGAGAAAATAATAAAATCCAAAATCCTCGTCTTCATTATTTGATAAAACTCAAATATGAAAATCGGAAAATCCCCAACTCTCTCCGAGGGTCCTTGAGTTTCTTAGGATTTCGAGGATGGCAAACGAGAATGTAATAAAATATGATATGCATGGATGACCTATGTATAACATGCCAAATTGAAAATTTGGGATGTTACATCTCTCTTTTTGGATCTCAATACAATGTTCTCCCCCTCTCTCGTGGAGATCTATTCGATGTAATCGTCTTTTGCGGTGTGTTTGTTGAGACCGATGAATTGTGGGTTTATGATCAAGTTTATCTATGAACAATATTTGAATCTTCTCTGAATTCTTTTATGTATGATTGGTTATCTTTGCAAGTCTCTTCGAATTATCAGTTTGGTTTGGCCTACAAGATTGATCTTTCTTGCAATGGGAGAAGTGCTTAGCTTTGGGTTCAATCTTGCGTGTCCTTTCCCAAAGGATGAGGGGCAGCAAGGCACGATTGTATTGTTGCCATCGAGGATAACAAGATGGTTTTTTTTTATCATATTGCATGAATTTATCCCTCTACATCATGTCATCTTGCTTAAGGCGTTACTCTGTTTCCATGAACTTAAGGCGTTACTCTATTTCGCTAACGGAGCTCACAAGATTTTCTGTTGAGTTTTGTGTTGTGAAGTTTTCAAGTTTTGGGTGAAAGATTTTGATGGATTATGGAACAAGGAGTGGTAAGAGCCTAAGCTTGGGGATGCCCATGGCACCATCAAGATAATCTAAGGACACCATAAAGCCAAAGCTTGGGGATGCCTCGGAAGGCATCCCCTCTTTCGTCTACTTCCATCGGTAACTTTACTTGGAGCTATATTTTTATTCACCACATGATCTTGAGACTCTCGATCATATCGTAAGCCTCAACATTTTCGAAATGTTATTGCAAATCGGGCTCCATACAGGCCACAACATCAGACAGCTGATCTCCGTTGATTCATCAACGAGTGTTTGGTAGGCATTCTTAGCTGTGGCACTAGCATTATCGGCAGGTTCCTCTGGAAGTGGATCCTCTAGAACATGTTCCTTTTTATCATGCTTGAGAACAATTCTCAGATTTCTATACCAGGTGGTAAAGTTTGTTCCATTCAGTTTATATTTTTCTAGAATTGATTTCAATGCAAAGTTGGGTTGAGCAGGTGGTGCCATTGATCTACAACAGAAAATATGCAAACACTAAGCAATGTGTTTATGTAGAGTAATTCTATCCTTAAACGATAATACTCCCACTGAAGTTGGCATCCCTCCGCAAACTCTCACTGATTCAGGATCCAACTAGCACATGCGACTAGTGAGCTTTAGCGTCACTGCTAGACAACATGCCTATTCGGTAAGCAACTCCTTGCTAATCGTATCTCTATACGACTCCTGTCGGTCGGGAAGGTATCTCATACCCCGGCCCCCAACCTTCTTTGCCACAAGGCCCAAAACTGTTTTGATAGCCTTGTCAAGTTAACCTGATGCAGTGCATGTCCGTGTCCGACACGAACCCTTCAGTTCAAGGACACCCAGCAACACCTCAATTTTATGAGCCCACTACTAGATGTACTTGACGTGTGAAGGTGCAACATCGGGGATGGCAATGCACTTGATATTCATGAGGGATCTTTCTATAATTCTAACATGCATAGAAAACAAGAAGCATAACAATCACAAATAAACATATATTGTGAAATAGTATGGCTCCTCCATGGACGTTCTTCCAGGTCGGCTCCGACTCTGATGACTATCTAGGAACTCCATCTTGTTTGTTATGCCTGGACGCCAAGCCACCAACCTGATCTCTATTATCCAACTACTACAACTAGTAATGAATTTTACATAGAGGCACAAGTCGACAGGCAGGTCGTTATACAATATAATGACAACACTTTGGCTCCTGCCGGCTGACAAACATGACACACAGGCCATGTATAAATTACACACATGCATCACATACACATGAGCCATACTATTCACATCAAACCTGCAAACAAGTTATGCATAGAATCGCATTCAACCGGTTTGTGTGTCGGGTACAAAATACAAGGCGCTACGCACACGGCGGTCCCATCTCTTCTGAACTCAGATCACAGATCACATCTGAACTCCGATCACGCCGAATTCTCTGATCTGACCGATCTCATCGATCATCGCGAATCCGATTCGGATTTACGTTTCACTGTTAACCTCGATGGCGGATAACCGACCGGTAGGGGTAGATCGTGTCACGACCTCGATCCAGATTGACACAAAACATAGCCTCATCGATCCCCATGTGTAGTTGATTGATATGTCTCCAACGTATCTATAATTTTTGATTGCTCCATGCTATATTATCTACTGTTTTGGACCATATTGGGCTTTATTTTCCACTTCTATATTATTTTTGAGACTAACCTATTAACCAGAGTGAAAGTGCGTTATATCGACTAGAGGGGGGGTGAATAGGCGATTTTTATGAATTCTTCAATGAGGAATTTGCCGGTGAGGAAATTCCTAAGTGAAGAACTACTTGCAGCGGAATAATTACTTAGAAGTAAGCATAAGAGAATGCGGGCATGGTCATCATGATGAAATGAAGACAATCAAAGAGTACAGAAAGCGTAAACACAGGATAGCACAAGATGAAGACAAACAGACTGAAGAAATTGAACTAAGGAAATTGAGAAAGTCTTCAGTCAAAGTCTTCAAACACAGATATGAATGAACACTCAACACAATAATGAGGAAATGAAAGGGTTGAGGAAATAGAACCATTAGGTTGGTGAAGACAATGATTTGGTAGACCAGTTCCAACTGCTGTCTCGCTTGTATGTCCTGGTTGGAGCGGCTGGGTATTTAAACTCGAGGACACACAGTCCGGACACCCGATCGCTGAGCATGCAGCTCAGACACCAAGTCCTCACCGTATTCTCCTTGAACTAAGGTCACATGCACTCGTCCAATCACTGTGGTAAGTCTTCAGCGACTTCCAAACCTTCACAGACTTGGTCACTCGGCGATCCACAATTCCTCTTGGATGCTCTAGACCATGATGCCTAACCGTCTGGAAGAAGCACAGTCTTCAAAGGTAACAAGCGTCGGATCCACGCAGATCAATATCTTCATGATGCTCAATCACTTTGGGTTTGTAGGGTTTGGTTTTGGGTTTTTCCTCACTCGATGATTTTCGCCAAAGTCCTCGGAGGATGGGTTGCTCTCAAATGACAAGTGTCAAGTTCTCTCGAGCAGCCAACCAGCTAGTGGTTGTAGGGGCATCTATTTATAGCCTAGGGAGCAGCCCGACATGATAAGACATAAATGTCCTTCAATGATATGACCGTTAGGTGGATAAGATATTTTGGGACAGCAACGGTCGGAAATTTGACTCTCAAATTCCTCGTGGCTATCATGTTCCTCATCGTAGGCAATCCAAGACCGGCGAATTCCTAACTCCTCGGTCGAAACAAATTCCTCAATGACTGTAAGAACTTCGCCTCTCACATCAAGAAATTGACTGAATCTGTATGAGATTTCCAAAGGCTTCACTCAAGGGATTGGTAGGTGTAGGATTTTGAGTTGAGCATCACATGGAAAATTTTCCTTAGTATTTCCTCGAACCCCTTTGACAGTACGGTGTTTTCTATGACTCAAGAAAGAGAAAATGAAACTACGAAAACAAAAGTCTTCACGCTTCATGTTCCTCAAATGAATACCAAGTCTTCAAGGTCACACCAATTTCTTCACTTTCAAAGGCTTCGTAAAGTCTTCGAATATCAAAGTCTTCAACGAAGAACTTCATTTTAGGGTCGACTTTCTCTGTAAATATCAAACTCCTCATAGACTTATAGACCTGTGTACACTCACAAACACATTAGTCCCTTAACCTATAAGTCTTCAATACACCAAAATCACTAAGGGCACTAGATGCACTTACAATCTCCCCTTTTGGTGATTGATGACAATATAGGTTAAGTTTTCAACGGGGATAAACATATGAAGTGTAACTACTGATATTGAGGAATTTGATTGCAAGATATAGAAGAACTCCCCCTGAAGATGTGCATAGTGAGGAATTTGCTTTTGAGGCAATGCACATTTGAAGAGTTGAATCATGGAGATATCCCCCTATATCTGGTAATTCATACACGCATTTGACATATAATATGAAGAATTTGAAATGCATGATGAAATATGGTGCTTGTTGAAATTCAGCATGTGTGCGATAACATTAATGAGGAACAGCATGCAGAGTAACGCATCAAGAGTATCAGAGCACAGTGCATCAAAAGTATCAAAGCACCATCGGGTTTAAGATTACAACTCGATCCAATAAAAGTTTCAGAAGAACGAGAGTTGTAACTTAACAAAAAATATTGCCCATATAGTAGACCCGCTTGAAGACTAACTCAAATTTCTCCCCTTTGTCATCGAATGACCAAAAGGATCGGCCGAGGACTAACGCCTCAAGAATTTCAAGTTGATGAAGGAGCGCCCGGCGTTGTTGGGGTTGGTTGTCGAGTAGGGCCTGCCGCAGTTGTCGTCCAAGTCTTCATTTTCATCGGTGTCTCGCGATGAAGAATAGGAGCTGGCCACCAAGGAAGGAACTTTGACCTTCTTGTATTTCTTCGAGGAGGTGCAAACCAGTCAAATTCTTCCTTGAGACCCATTGTCGCCGGTTCTTCCACAGTAGACATTTGAAAGAACAGCCCAGTGCGTTTGAAGGTTTCATGGAGGTAGTAGTGGTTTTCTTCACCGCATTGTGTGTAGAGGTCATGTTGTGAAGAATTGAACCAAACCGACGCTTGACCCATTTATGATTGCGATCAACCTTCCGATGAAGACCGAGGAGTAACTCACGATCACCATTACCACAGGTGTTGTGGCTTGAGGACTTTGCTTGGCTGAGGTGTTTGCGGCAGAGTCATGTGTGGCAGAGTCATCATTGGTGGAGTAGGATGCAGCTTTACGAAATTGACCATCCAATGGACGAGTGCCTTCGTCTATCACAGCAGATGCCTTGCCCTTGTCATCAGCTGAGGTAAATGTCCGTTTGAGGACTTCAATCGGGGGCAAGTACCCGCAGTGGTTCAGAGTATCAGCCTTGTAATTGAGTGAAGACCTTGTCCTGATGAATCTCATAATCCAAGGCGCATAAGGCTTCAGCTCAAATGGTGACATAGCAATGTTTGCCAGAGTCCTCATGAATAAATCATGGAAGTTGACGGGAACGCCATGAATGATATTGAAAAGCATATTCTTCATGGTGCCAACGACTTCTTCATCATTTGAGTCGTGGCCTTTGATAGGACTCATTGTCTTCGTCAGAATCCGATAGACAATCTGAGGCACATACAACAATTCCTTGACGAGGAATTTGGTTCTGTGGGGCCTGCCTTGGCTTCAAAGGCTTCATCAAGACTTGCATATAGTGATTTGAAAGCTCGGGTTCGTTGTTGATACAACGAGCACCACCAAGTGGAGGACGAGTGGTAGGGCAAGCAATTCATTCTTTGGAGCCTTGTAGTGAGTGTTTTCATCATCCATCTAACACCCATGAGTTCACATCTTCGCGTCTCCGTGATGTGCAGCGTCGATAGAATTGAAGAATGAGTTCTTCATTCCAATCACGATATCGCAGAAATTCGAAGTCCCGCATCGTGAAGAACACCGAGGACTGGCTCAAAGCCTAGCAGAGATTCCATGTCCACATGAGGAATATGTGCATGATCAAGACTTTGTCTTTGTTGAAGAGCACCGAGGAATAGAAATTGGCTTGACTAGCAGTCCGTAAATGCCTCTTCCTTATGCGAGCGTAATCATATGGATTATAATCATGAAGAATACGTGCTCGCCAAAGAAATCTTCAGCCTTGAACTTTTGCTTTGTTGAGAAGGAATTCTTTGGCTTTGGCAAGGAGTGTCGATGAGTTGCATCACGACCTCTGAATCGCAATCTCGTGTTCTTCAGCCGAGGAATTTCTGGTTCCTCTACAGTGTGCGCCCGAGGATCAGCAGAAGAGTTCATCAGCGCTAGTGGCTGGAATTTCTTCATGTACAGATGAAGTGGGATGAGTTTCTTCAGAGCCCATTTGAACTGTTGGAGCAGGGACCGAGGAATCTGTTGGATTGGGGTGAAGAGTAGAGAATTTGGATGCTGACTTCCCCAAAAGTCATCGTTTATCACTGGCGTTGTGCTTCCAATATCCACATCTTCTTCAATTTCCTCAACACCGGCCTCTTCAGCTGTGAACTGATGCATAGGCGAGGAAATGATTGGGGTTGAAGGGATTTCTTCCACTTCAATTTCTTCATCAGTCTGCTCTGACGAAGCAGCAGACTGATTTTCTTCATCAGATCTGCTTGGGATTTCATAATCTTCACCAAAAGGAACAAGGTCCTTTGATGGAATTGAGGAGATTGGAACAGCATCAATAGGATTTTCAAAAGAGCTGGTCATTGGCTTCATTTTCTTCGCAGCCGAAGAATTTGACGCAGCTGATGCTTTCCGCTTCTTCACCGCAGCTCGCTTCGCAGCCTTGGTCTTCTTCACATCAGATGCAGATGGAAGAATTGGAGTTGGTGTTGGCGCAGGAGGAGCCGAGGAATCTGGTTGATTTTCCTCAGGCGCAACCGATGCAGTTGCCCTGACTTCTTCAGTTTCTTCAGGCGCACCACTTGTGGATGCCCCGCAATTTCTTCAATGGCTGGAATGGAGTCATTAGCCCCGAACTAGCATTGTCTTCAAAGAGCTCGAACTTCATCGGTGGTCTTGGCATGTTCTTCATCGGCTGAGCCGAGGCTCCACTTTGAGGAATTTCTTGTTGCGTTGGGGCTGCAACATTGGTGAATTTCTTCGTCAGTTGATTTAATCTGACTTTGGCTCCTTGCCAATCAGCATAATAGGAGTTAAATTTGTCGCCGAGGGCTTTGATGTCACCGCATCTTGATAAGTTCTTCATTGTCATCTTGACAACGTTTTCTTCAGCAGCTTCTCCTTTCAGATCTGCGATTTCTTGATCTCTCTCGTCAGATCAAATTTCCATTTCTCCTCTTGGATGAAATGAGTCAAGATGTGACTTTGGCCAGTGTCAACTTGAAGTCGAGCATAGGAGTGTTTGGGTCCTTGTGCGAGAGATCAATGTAGTCTAGGATCGCTTCTTGATCCAACAAAGAGCGCACAGTGTGCCTTTGGCTCTAGCGGCCCTTTCTTGGCGGTCTCGATGATTTCCGCAAGTTCATCATCATCAGCCTCATCATTTTCAGTGGCTCTTGGAAGGCGACTGTTTCTTCTTGGGACTTGGCCGAGGACCTCGTCCAGTTGTGGCCTTAGTCTTCAGCAGAGTTGGGCCAGATGAAGAATTTTGTGCAGCTGAGGAACTTGCTAAAACACCAGAGGCAATGGAGATGCCAGCAATCCTTTGGCACGTGGCCAGATGCACAGGTGCTGAGGAATTTGTCGAAACTGCTGAGGACTTTGTAGGATCTGCTGAGGACTTGGGAGGAGCTGAGGATTTGGGAGGAGCAGGAGCAGCATGAGGAATTGGCCGTGAGGGCGCTGCTGAGGAACTTGGCCGTGAGGGCACTGTTGGTGAAGCACTTGGCTTGTGTGCGGGCTTCTTTTCCATAGATTTTCTTGGCCTGACAGAGGCCTCAGTGGCAGCAGCAGTAGCAGAGTCCTCATTAAATTTCCTCACTGCCTCGTTGGCTTGTCTTGCCAATTTGGCTTGGCGCTTGGCCCATTCTTCAGGAAAGTCCTCACCACGCTTGATGCTGGTGGGGTCAGCTTCTTGACCAGGTGTCAACGGAGCTCTTGGGCATGGAGGATTGAGAGCGAATTTCTTCATGTACTTTGGAGTAACATATCGGTACTCCCTCCATTCCCTTGCCCATCTCCGTTCAATCCTTTGAATGCGCACCTTACGCTGATTTTTGTTCTCTTTGCCGAACTCGGCTTCATCAGGTGTGCAATAATCAGCATATATTTCCTCAGGAATTTCAAACGCAGTCATGACCTCAGGCCTCTTTCCTCCTTTCTGTGGCTTCTTTCCTTCTACCATATTCTTCAGCTGAGGAATTTGAACAATCGAATTCTCTGAAGAAGTATGCAACTTTTCTTTGAGGAACGCTACAAATGAGTTAAGTTGATGAGAACCTAGTGATTCAGCAGCGGACATGAGTACCTGTGAACAGAATATAGTTGCGAGGAATTTGGAGAGGTCATATGCGTCCTCAGAAGGTTTTTCAAAAAGAACTAGTTTGAGAAATTTGACCAGATGAGCCTTGAAGAATTTCACTAAGCGATATTTGTCTTAGGTTCCAGAGTTTTATAGATCGAGGATCCACACAATTGAGGAATCTTGAAGAAAATCATTGCTTAGAGAAACGAATCAAGAGCATATTTTATTTGAGGTGTTCATATGTGTGAAGATTTGAAGAATAAACACCTTTGAAGATTTTCAGGAAGGTTTGAGAATCAAAGCGAGTAATAAAAGTAACTTTTAATTACCCAAAGTGAAGAACACGACGAACTGAGAAGAACAGATGGGAAGTTCGTCAGGTTAGATCTTCCACGCTAACTCGGCGGAGGAAGACAGCTACGGCGGCGGCGGAGTGAAGATTTCCGCGGTCTGCGCGAGTATGTCGGCGACGAGGTCGAGGCAGTGAAGCTCTTCCTCACCGGCGACGATGGAGTAGCGGCGGCGCTAGGGTTTGAGAAGCTCGAGCGAGAGAGAGCGGTCGAACGGAGTAAAGGAAGTGAGGATGGAGAGGGGGTATATATAGCCACGGTGAAAAACCGTTCGCCCGAAGATTTTGGACGAACGTGCCCCTGACACTTCTCATTCGCTTGACATGTGTCACCCACGTACTGAAAAGTGGAGATCGTGTTAGATCGTGGGTGAATAGATAAATCTATCATGGGACGCGGAACGGTTTGAGCGGGAAAAAACGAAAGTTTGGATAAGATTAGTTTTAAAGTTCCGTTCGCAATTTCTTCAGCTGACAAGGACACAGTGAAGATTTTGAACAAGTTTCAAATAGAACGCACATGAAGAATTTGTGAATAGATTGGGTTGAGTATAGCATAGAGGGGGAAGGGTCCGATCACATTCACTTAGCAGAAAAAGCGACTTGAAGAAAATAGCCATAAGTGAATGTTGTAGAGGACATAAACCCATATATATATATATATATATATATATATATATATATATATATATATATATATAGCCAATGAAGAAAAACGATGGAAACAGTGAAGATTTTGCAAAGTTGAAGAATTTGAAAAACTCAAGAATTTCAAAACTGAGGAAAAACTCAAATTGAAGATTTTCAACTTTGGTGGTGGCATGACCCATCAGATAAGAATGATGATTTCAGACACAGCGCACAATTGTCGAGGGTTCGAGAATCAAATTCTTCACACTTAGAATGTTATTCTTCATTGATTGAAGAAAAACGTTTCTTCATGTGTTGCACATCTAAGTCATCAATTTTGCATAGGTGTCAGGATGTGTGTCTTTTTTAAAGAACATTCGAAGATTCTAAGATATTTAGCTCACACCGCAACTTGCTAAATCTATTCTCATCCAAGGGCTTTGTGAAGATATCGGCTAGCTGTTCTTCAGTCTTCACATGCTCGATGGAGATGTCGCCCTTCAACACATGATCACGAAGAAAATGATGACGAATCTGAATGTGCTTTGTCTTCGAGTGCTGAACTGGGTTGTGAACAATCTTGATGGAACTCTCATTGTCACAGTAGAGAGGCACATTCTTCACGTTGATGCCGTAGTCCTTGAGAGTTTGCTTCATCCACAGCAATTGAGCACAACAAGAGCCAGCAGCAATGTATTCAGCTTCCGCAGTAGATAGTGATACGCAGTTCTGTTTGTTCGAGGACCAACAGACCAAAGACCGTCCGAGGAAATGACAAGTACCAGATGTTGACTTGCGGTCCACACGATCACCAAAGATAGTCGAGTCGGAATATCCAATGAGATCAAAAGTAGAGCCCTTGGGGTACCATAATCCTAGTGTTGGTGTGTGAGCTAGATATCAAGAATATGCTTCACAACCTTATGGTGTGATTCCTTCTGTAGCTTGAAATCGGGCACACATGCAAACACTAAGCATTATATCTGGCCTAGATGCACATAAGTACAATAGAGAACCAATCATGGAGTGGTATACCTTGTGATCAAGTCAATACCATTTTCATCGAGGCATAGATGGCCTTTTGTGGGCATAGGAATTTTGACGCCTTTGCAATCTTGCATGCCAATTTCTTCAGACATCTTTGAGGTATTTCTCCGAGATATGAATATGCCATTGTGTTGTTGATTTAATTTGAAGACCTAAGAAGAATTTCAACTCTCCCATCATAGACATTTGATATTCTTCACTCATCATATAGGCAAATTCATCACTATAACGTTGGTCAGTACAGCCAAAAATAATATCATCAACATATATTTGGCACACAAACAGTTCACCATCATATGATTTAGTAAAGAGAGTAGGGTCAAGTGAACCTGGTGTGAAGCCATTCTTCACGAAGAATTCCTTCAATGTATCATACCACACCCGTGGGGCCTGTTTGAGACCATAGAAGGCCTTGTTGAGTCTGAAGACTTTGTCGGGATTCTTTGGATCTTCAAAACCTGGGGGTTGAGCCACATATACTTCTTCCTCAAGCTTACCATTGAGGAATGCACTTTTCACATCCATTTGATATAAAGTGATATTATGATGGTTAGCATAAGCAAGTAGTATGCGAATAGCCTCAAGTCTAGCAACAGTGCAAAAGTTTCATCAAATCAATTCCTTCAACTCGTGTGTAGCCTTGAGCTACAAGTCGTGCCTTATTCCTCACCACAAGGCCATTTTCATCTTGCTTGTTGCGGTAGATCCACTTTGTGCCAATGATATTATGCTTTGGAGGATCTGGACGTTTGACTAGTTCCCGCACATTGTTGAGCTCGAATCGATGTAATTCTTCTTGCATGGCCTGAATCCACTCAGGCTCGTAAATACTTCATCTACCTTAGTGGGCTCTGTGATAGAGACAAAAGCATAGTGTCCACAAAAGTTAGATAAATGTGAAGCTTTTGAGCATGTGAGAGGACCTGGCGCTTCAACGTCATCGATGATCTTGTTAACTTGCACTTCTTTTGCGACGCGAGGATGAGCTGGTTGTCGCCGAGGAATTTGATCATTTTCTTCAAGACCATTGTCTTCAAAGATTATCTTCAGTGCATCACTCGACGTTCTTCGCGTCTGAGAATGAATTCTTTAGCAGATTCTTCAGTAGGAATGACATCCCCAGTTGCCTTGAACTTGATAGATTCCTCAAGAGCTGGTTCATCTAACACGTAGGTAGGTGCTCTCTTTGCGAGCCATTAGTTTCATCGAACCGCACATCTACAAGATCAACAATCTTGTGAAGAACAATGTTGAAGACTCAGAGGTGTGCGAGTCCTTTCCGTAACCAAGCATAAAACCTTCATGTGCTTTCGTGCAAATTTAGAATTGTGATGAGGATCTCTAATCCAGCATTTAGCATCAAGACTTTGAAATAACTCACATTGGGTTTCTTGTCGTGAGGAGTTCATAGGCAGTCTTCTTGAAGAATTTGTGAAGATATACTGCTGATGATGTGGCACGCGGTATCAATTGCATCAATCCAAAACGACTAGGCGCTTTTGTATTCATCAAGCATAGTGCGAGCCATCTCAACAAGAGTTCTATTCTTGCGCCCACGACGCCATTTTGCCGAGGAGTATAGGGAGCAGATAACTCATGAGTAATACCAAGTTCATCAAGATAGGCATCAAGACCGGAATTCTTGAACTCAGTTCCATTGTCACTCCTGATGTGTCTAATCATCACACCAAAGTTAGTTGAAGCCCTCGAGGAAAATCGTTTGAAGACTTCCTGCACTTCATTTTTGTAAGTAACAATGTGTACCCATGTGTAACTAGAGTAATCATCAACAATAACAAAGCCATATAGAGATGCATCATTAGTGATCTGCTGAGTAATGATTAGGACCAAAGAGGTCCATGTGAAGCAATTCAAGGGACAAGTAGTGGTCATGATAGTCTTCACTGGATGCTTGGCCTTGGTCATTTTTCCAGCTTCACAGTTCGCATAAGTGATCCTTGAGGAATTTGACATTCTCAATGCCAATGACATGCTTCTTCTTCGCAAGCGTGCAAATTCCTCATGCCTGCGTGACCAAGTCGCCGATGCCATAGCCAGCCTTCGAAGCTTTTGCAAGTAGGCACATGGCTGGTGGTGAACTCGTGGAGAAGTCAACAATATACAAGTCTCCTCTCCTAAAGCCTTCAAGACTTTGGAATTGTCACTTCCATAATCACAACACAACGATACTTGCCAAAGATAACAACCATATCAAGATCACAAAGCATTGAGATCGACATGAGGTTATATCCTAAAGCCTCAACAAGCATGACTTTGTCCATGTGCATGTCCTTAGAGATAGCAACCTTACCAAGTCCCAATACCGACTTTTGCCTTTGTCAAGAAAGATGATATACTTCAGATGTGACGGTGATAAGGAGCATCCATCAATAGATTCTTGTCACCAATCATGTGATTTGTACATCCACTATCGAGAACCCACTCGGTGGCTTTGGGTTGATCATCCTGCAGATGAATTAGTATAACTTACGATCTCATATACTTCATCGCTGAAGAATATGATATCAAGTTCATCGATGAATTTCATCACCAAGATTCGATAAGCAGTAGGAGGACGTGTGAAATGAAAGTTCATTTCATCATGATTAGCTGCGTCCTTTCGTGCAATTTGTCGTGCCCCAAAGAAATTCTTCAGACGTTAAGGCACGCCCGAGACCTGACCTCTGCAGAAGAGATTAGTTCTTTTCTTCACCACCCACATCTCAAGGGGTGGTAAAGAGTTCATCACTCATGCGAGCACCATACGAGAATGGTGGCATAGAAGCCAAACCATTTTGTTTCACATAAGAGGGGTTAGGTAAGCATATGAATAAGCAGAGAAATTCTTCGAGGACTTATGAACATATTGATTTGAAGAATAATGCACATATTCATAGCCCTTAGCTCTACCCTGCGAAACAAAGTAGTTAGCACGATGATAATCATATGAGGACTTTGATCCTTTTGAGGAATTTGATCCACGTGAGGAATTTGGTCCGTATGAGGACTTGGATCCATATGAAGAATTTGGTCCATATGAAGAATTTGATCTGGGGTTCCTGTTCTTCACTGGTGGTGTCATGAGGACATTCACCTGAAGACTTTCAAGGCACTTCTTGGGAACCCAGATTTTCTTCATAGGGAACCGCTCTGCAGCTTAGTGCCAACATATCTAGCAAATACTTCACCATTCTGATTTTTGAACAGTTTATAGTTTGAGTCAAATGACTCATCGCAGAATGAGGAAATTCGCATATAAAGCCAGATAAGGTAGATGGATCAATCGGAGGTCCCTTTGCAGCAACCCATGAGGTTTTGGGATACCGCTCAAAGCTTCCAATATGTTCCATCAAGATTGAGTTTCCTCTCAAAGGCAATACCCTCTTTCCTAGGGTTCCTATTAAGGATCTGCTTTTAAGCACATCACAAAGAGTCTGATGCCCTTTGAGGCTTTTGTACATGCTCGTCATGTACAATTCCTTCAACCCTGCATCGTCAAGGATACTAGCAATGTCCTCGATGAGGAATTAGTAATAGCAGAGGCAGGTGAAGAATTTGTAACAATTGAAGCATTTGAACATTCAGGTGAAGAATTAGCAGATTCACGTTCAATGCACTTTAAGCATGGAGGAACAAATTCTTCTTGAGAAGCGCTGATTTGTTGAGCAAGTAATGAATCGCGCTCCTTCTGAAGATCTTCATAACTCACTCTTAGCTTTTCAAGATCTTGCTTTCTTTGAAGAAATTCATAAGAAAGTTTCTCATGATCAGATAAGAGAGTGTTATGATGACCTTGAAGGCTGTCAAGCCTAGACTGGAGTCTCTGAAGATTTTCAGTCAGGGCTTGAGTGCGATCCATTTCTTCACCTAACATATCATCACTCTTATCTAGCATGTTTTGAACCTTCTCAAAAGCCCTTTGTTGTTTTATAGCAATCTTAGCAAGTTTAGAATAGCTGGGCTTGAGATCCTCATCAGATTCATTTTCACTAGATTCAGAGGAGGTGAAATTTAGTACCTTAGCACCTTTTGCCATGAAGCAATAGGTGGGAGCGTAGTCATCATCATCCTCATCAGGCTTGTCGGTGGAGTCAGTTTCTTCAGTGTTGAAGATGGACTTGCTAACAAAAGCAGTAGCAAGAGCCAGACTAGCCACACCAGATTCGGATTCTTCAGACTCCTCCTCTTCCTCATGTTCCTCAGATTCAGCTTCAGAGTCCATTTCCTTGCCAATGAATGCCCGAGCCTTTTTGGAGCTGCTCCTCTTGTGAGAAGAAGGTTTTGAGGATTTTGATGATGAAGATTTCGATGATTTCTTCTTCTTCTTTGCATCATCAGAACTGTAATCCTTGTGTTTCTTCTTCTTCAATTCCTTTTCCCACTGAGGACAATCTTGGATATAGTGACCAGGCTTCTTGCATTTGTGACAAAGTCTTCTTATAGTCACTAGATGAGGAATCACCGCTTCTTGAGGATTTTCCAAAGCGACCACGCCTTGAGAATTTCTTGAATTTCTTCATGAGCAAGTGCTAGCTCTCGCCAAATTCTTCAGATCTCCAACGCTACTACCGTAGTCTTCACTCTCAGATTCGGACACAGCCTTGGCCTTCGTGGCACGTGTTTTTCCATAGCCGTAACCATAGAGATCTCTTTTTCAAGAAGTCGAACTCGTGAGTATTTAGCCTTTCGAGGATATCGGCAGGATCAAGAGACTTGTAGTCAGCTCGTTCTTGTATCATCGCTGCGAGTATCAAATGAGGAATCAAGCGATCTTAATAATTTCTTCACCACCTCATGGTCGGTGATGTCGGTGGCACCAAGTGCTTGAAGCTCATTTGAGATGTCGGTGAGGCGATCAAGGTTTGTTGAACATTTTCGTTGTCGAGTCTTTTGAAGCGGTTGAAGAGATTCCAAGAACATCGACTCGAGAGTCACGCTGAGTTGAGACACCTTCATTTACTTTGGACAGCATGTCCCGGATGAGCTTGGCGATTCCAAAGCACTCACTCTTCCATATTGACCTTTGCTCGATGGCCACATATGATATTCTTCGCTTGAGAATCGAGTTGCTTGAATCTCTTCAGATCAGCATCATTCAGAGAAGGTGTGACTGAGGAAACACCTTTTGTCACAACATACCAGAGATCGTTGTCAATTGCTTCAAGATGCATTCGCATTTTGTTCTTCCAGTAGGGGTAATCCGTCCCATCGAAGGTAGGACACCCTGCTGAGACCTTGATCATACCTGCGGTCGACATAACTAAAACTCCAGGTGGTTAAACCAAAATCACACAGAACAAGGGAGTACCTTGCTCTAATACCAATTGAAAGTGCGTTATATCGACTAGAGGGGGGGTGAATAGGCGATTTTTATGAATTCTTCACTGAGGAATTTGCCGGTGAGGAAATTCCTTAGCGAAGAAATACTTGCAGTGGAATAAGTACTCATAAGTAAGCATAACAGATTACAAGCATTGTCATCATGATGAAATTAAGACAATCACAGAGCACAGAAAGCGTAATCACAGGATAACACAAGATGAAGACAAACAGACTAAAGAAATTGAACTGAGGAAATTGAGAAAGTCTTCAGTCAAAGTCTTCAAACACAGATATGAACAAAACACTCAATGCAGTAATGAGGAAATGAAAGGGTTGAGGAAATAGAACCAGTTAGGTTGGTGAAGACAATGATTTGGTAGACCAGTTCAATCTGCTGTCTCGGTTGTACGTCTGTTGGAGCGGCCGAGTATTTAAACTCGAGGACACACAGTCCGGACACCCGATCGAAAGCACGCAGCTCAGACACCAAGTCCTCACCGATTCTCCTTGAACTAAGGTCACATGACCTCGTCCCAATCACTCGTGGTAAGTCTTCAGCGACTTCCAAACCTTCACAGACTTGGTCACTCGGCGATCCACAATTCCTCTTGATGCTCTAGACCATGACGCCTAAACGCTTGGAAGAAGCACAGTCTTCAAAGGTAATAAGCGCCGGATCCATGCAGGATCAATTTCTTCATGATGCTCAATCACTTTGGGTTTGTGGGGTTTGGTTTTGGTTTTTCCTCACTTGATGATTTTCGCCAAAGTCCTCGGAGGATGGGTTGCTCTCAAATGACAAGTGTCAAGTTCTCTCGAGCAGCCAACCAGCTAGTGGTTGTAGGGGCGGCTATTTATAGCCTAGGGAGCAGCCGACATGATAAGACATAAATGCCCTTCAATGATATGACCGTTAGGTGGATAAGATATTTTGGGACAGTGGCGCCAAGAAGACAAGAATGGTCGGAAATTTGACTCTCAAATTCCTCGTGGCTATCATGTTCTCATCGTAGGTAATCCGCCTCGGCGAATTTTAACTCCTCGGTCGAACAAATTCTCAAAGACTAGAAGAGCTTTGTCTCACATCAAGAAATTGACTGAATCTGTATGAGATTTCCAAAAGCTTCACTCAAGGGATTGGTAAGTGTAGGATTTTGAGTTGAGCATCACATGGAAATTTTTCCTTAGTATTTCCTCGACCCCTTTAACAAAGACGGTGTTTCCTATGACTCAAGAAAGAGAAAATGAAACTACGAAAACAAAAGTCTTCACGCTTCATGTTCCTCAAATGAATACCAAGTCTTCGTGGTCACACCAATTTCTTCACTTTCAAAGTCTTCGAAAGTCTTCTAAAGTCTTCGAATATCAAAGTCTTCAAATGAAGAACTTCATTTTAGGGTCGACTTTCTCTCAGAATATCAAACTCCTCATAGACTTATAGATCTGTGTACACTCACAAACGCATTAGTTACTTAACCTATAAGTCTTCAATACACCAAAATCACTAAGGGGCACTAGATGCACTTACGATATCGCAGCAGAAATTTAGAAGTCCCGCGCCGTGAAGAACACCGAGGATCGGCTCAAAGCCTGGCAGCGACTCCATATCCACATGAGGAATATGAGCATGATCAAGATTTTATCCTTGTTGAAGAGCACCGAGGAATAGAAGTTGGCTTGGCTGGCAGTCCGTAGCGCCTTCTTCCTAATGCGAGCGTAATCATAAGGATTATATTCAGTGAAGAATACGTGCTCGGCAAAGAAATCTTCAGCCTTGAACTTTTGCTTGCTTGAGAACGGATTCTTTTGCTTGGGCAGAGGGGTGTCAGTGAGTTGCATCACCACCTCAGGAATCGTAAGTTCAGGTTCTTCAGGCTGAGGAATTTCTTGTTCCTCAACATGTGCAGTCTGAGGATTAGCAGCAGCAGCAATTTCCTCAGCACCAGCCTGAGGATATTCATAGTCCGATGAGGAAATAACTGGGGTTGAAGGGATTGCATCCACTTCAATTTCTTCATCAACCTGCTCTGATGAAGCTGCAGACTGATGTTCTTCATCGGATCCGATTGGGATCTCATAGTCTTCTCCAAAAGGAACAACTTCCTTTGATGGTATGGAGGAAATTGGAACAGATCAATTGGATTTTCAAATGAGCTGGTCATTGGCTTCATTTTCTTCGCAGTCAACAATGACGCAGCTTGATGCTTTCCTTTTTTCACAAAGAGCTCGCTCAGCCTTTGGTTTTCTTCACATCGAGGCAGATGGAAGAATTGGAGTTGGAGTTGGCGCAGGAGGAGCCGAGGAATTTGGTTCATTTTCTTCAAAGCGCAATCGATGCAGCTTGCCTGCCTTGAGCAGTTTTCTTGAGCGCACCACTAGTGGCTGCCCTAGCAATTTCTTCAGGGTGGGATGGGATCATCAGCCCGAATCAACATTTTCATCAGCAGGCTGAACGACATCAGCGGTGCTGGCATTTTCTTCAGTAGGCTGAGCTGAGGCTCCAGCCTGAGGAATTTCACGTTGCACTGGGGCAGCAACATTTGTGAATTTCTTCGTCAGGTTGACGAATTTGACCTTGGCTCCTTGCCAATCAGCATAGTATGAATCGAAGTTTTTGCTGAGGTCTTGAATTTCAGTTTGGACTTGGAGAAGCTCCTCAGGTGTGATTTTGACAACGTTTTTCTTCAGGAACTTCTCCTTCCTATATTGAGCCTTTTGATTTCCCTCGCCTTCTCAAACTTCCATTTTCTTCAGCGATGAAGTGAGTCAACATATGACTTTGTCCAGTGTCAAATGAAGGTCAGCAGAGGGTATTGGGATCATTGTGCCGAGATCAATGAAGTCGAGGACTTTCTTCGGGTCCAATAGCAGTGGCACAGATGTACCTTTGGCTCTAGCGGCCTTTTCTTGACGGTCTGTGATGATTTCCGCAAGTTCTTCATCAGACGCTTCATCATCAGATGGTACATGGAATGCAACCAGTTTCTTCTTTGGGCTAGGCCAAGGACCTCGTCCAGCTGTTGCTTTGGTCTTCAGCTGATTCGGGCCAGATGATGAAATGGGAGCAGCTGAGGAACTTGCAGAAATGCCTGAGGCAATTGAAAAGCCAGCAGTCCTTTGACATGTAGCTAGGTGCACAGGAACTGAAGGTTTTGACGGAGCTGTTGAGGACTTTGGTGGAACGCAGCAGCGGTGAGGAAATTGCTTGGAAGGTGTCATTGAGGAACTTGGCCGTGAGGGCGCAGATGATGAAGCACTTGGCTTATGAGCAGGCTTCTTTTGCATGGATTTCCTCGGTTTGACCGAGACCTCGTGGCGAGAGCAGCGCAGTAAATCCTCATTGAATTTCTTCACCGCCTCCTTTGCTTGCTTTGCCAATTTTGCTTGGCGTTTAGCCCATTCATCGTGAAAGTCCTCACCTCGCTTGATGCTTGTGGGATCAGCTACTTGGCCAGTGCCAAAGGAGCTCTTGGGCATGGAGGATTAAGAGCGAATTTCTTCATGTACTTAGGAGTTACATATCTATATTCCCTCCATTCCCGTGCCCATCTCCGTTCAATCTTCTGAATACGCACCTTGCGTTGATTTTTGCTTTCTTCATCCGGTGTGCAGTAGTCAGCATATATTTCCTCAGGGATTTCAAACGCAGTCATAACCTCAGGTTTCTTTCCTCCCTTCTGTGGCTTCTTACCGTCGGCCATTTTCTTCAGTTGAGGAAATTGAACAATTGAGTTCTCTGAAGAAGTATGCAGTTTTTCTTCGAGGAACGCTGCAAATGAGTTAAGTTGATGAGAACCTAGGGATTCAGCAGCGGACATTTGTACCTGTGAACAGAGTATAGGTGCGAAGAATTTGGAGAGGTCATATGCGTTTTCAGAAGGTTTTTTCAAAAAGAACAAGTTTTGAGGATTTGACCAGATGAGCCTTGAAGAATTTCACTAAGCGTTCTTTGTCTTAGGTTCCAGAGTTGTATAGATCGAGGATCCACACAATTGAGGAATCTTGAAGAAAATCATTGCTTAGAGAAACGAATCAAGAGATTTGAGGTGTTCATATGTGTGAAGATTTGAAGAATAAACACCTTTGAAGAATTTGAAGAAGATTTGAGAATCAAAGCGAGTAATAAAAGTAACTTTTAATTACCCGAAGTGAAGAACACGACGAACTGAGAAGAACAATTGAGAAGTTCGTCCGTTCAGATCTTCCACGCCCTAACTTGGCGGAGGAAGACAGCTACGGCGACGGCGGAGTGAGGATTTCCGCGGTCGGCGCGAGTACGTCGGCGACGAGGTCGAGGCAGTGAAGCTTTTCCTCACCGGCGACGATGGAGTAGCGGCGGCGCTAGGGTTTGAGGAGCTCGAACGGGAGAGAGAGGTCGAGCGGGTAAAAGAAGTGAGGAAGGGAGAGGGTATTTATAGAGACGGTGAAAACGGATCGCTCAAGATTTAGGACTAACATGCCTGACCATTTCCCTTCTCACGACATGTGTCACCCACGTCTTGTGTAGTGGAGATCGTACGATCGTGGGTGATTAGAATAATGCATCGTGGGATGCGGAACGGTTTGAGCGGCAAAACGAAGGTTTGGATAAGATCAGTTTTAACGTTCTGTTGCAATTTCTTCAGCTGTCAAGGACACAGTGAAGATTTTGAACGAGTTTCAAAATAGAATACACATGGAGAATTTGTGAATGGATTGGGTTGAGTATAGCATAGAGGGGGAAGGGTCCGATCACATTCACTTAGCAGAAAAAAAACGACTTGAAGAAATAGCCATAAGTGAATGCTGTAGAGGACATAAACTCATATATATATGTAGCCAACGAAGAAAGACGACGGAAACAGTGAAGATTTTGCAAAGTTGAAGAATTTGAAAAACTGAAGAATTTCAAAACTGAGGAAAAACTCAAATTGAAGATTTTCAACTTTGGTGGTGGCGTGACCCATCAGATAATAAAGATGATTTCAGACACCGCGCATAATTGTCGAGGGTTCTGAGAATCAAATTCTTCATTAATTTCTTCACACTAAGAGTATTATTCTTCATTGATTGAAGAAAACGCTTTCTTCATGTGTTGCACATCTAAGTCATCAATTTTGCATAAGTGTTAGGATGTGTGCCTTTTCAAAGAACGCTCAAGATTCTAAGATATTTAACTCACACCGCAACTTGCTAAATCTCTTCTCATCCAAGGGCTTAGTGAAGATATCAGCTAGCTGTTCTTTAGTCTTCACGTGCTCGATGGAGATGTCGCCCTTCAACACATGATCACGAAGAAAATGATGACGAATTTGAATGTGCTTTGTCTTCGAGTGCTGAACTGGGTTGTGAGCAATCTTGATGGCACTCTCATTGTCACAATAGAGAGGCACATTCTTCACATTAATGCCGTAGTCCTTGAGAGTTTGCTTCATCCACAGCAATTGAGCACAAAACGAGCCAGCAGCAATGTATTCAGCTTCCGCAGTGGACAGTGATACGCAGTTCTGTTTCTTCGAGGACCAACAGACCAAAGATCATCCGAGGAAATGACAAGTACCAGATGTTGACTTGCGGTCCACACGATCACCAAAGATAGTCGAGTCGTAATATCCAATGAGATCAAAAGTAGAGCCCTTGGGGTACCATAATCCTAGTGTTGGTGTGTGAGCTAGATATCAAGAATATGCTTCACAGCCTTATGGTGTGATTCCTTCGTGTAGCTTGAAATCGAGCACACATGCAAACACTAAGCATTATATCTGGCCTAGATGCACATAAGTACAATAAAGAACCAATCATGGAGCGGTATACCTTGTGATCAAGTCAATACCATTTTCATCGAGGCATAGATGGCCATTTGTGGGCATAGGAATTTTGACACCTTTGCAATCTTGCATGCCAATTTCTTCAGACATCTTTGAGGTATTTCTCCGAGATATGAATATGCCATTGTGTTGTTGATTTAATTTGAAGACCTAAGAAGAATTTCAACTCTCCCATCATAGACATTTGATATTCTTCACTCATCATATAGGCAAATTCATCACTATAACGTTGGTCAAGACAGCCAAAGATAATATCATCAACATATATTTGGCACACAAAAGTTCACCATCATAAGATTTAGTAAAGAGAGTAGGATCGAGTGAACCGGTGTGAAGCCATTCCTCACAAAGAATTCCTTCAATGTATCATACCACGCCCGAGGGGCTTGCTTGAGGCCATAGAGGGCCTTATTGAGTCTCAAGACTTTGTCGAGATTCTTTGGATCTTCAAAACCGGGGTTGAGCAACATATACTTCTTCCTCAAGCTTACCATTGAGGAATGCACTTTTCACATCCATTTGATATAAAGTGATATTGTGATGGTTAGCATAGGCGAGTAATATGCTAATAGACTCAAGTCTAGCGACAGTGCAAAAGTTTCATCGAAATCAATTCCTTCAACTCGCGTGTAGCCTTGAGCTACTAGTCGTGCTTTATTCCTCACCACAAGACCATTTTCATCTTGCTTGTTGCGGTAGATCCACTTTGTGCCAATGATATTATGCTTGCGAGGATCTGGACGTTTGACCAGTTCCCGACGTTGTTGAGCTCGAATCGATGTAATTCTTCTTGCATGGCCTCGGATCCACTCCGCCCGAAATGCTTCATCTACCTTAGTGGGCTCTGTGATAGAGACAAAAGCATAGTGCCCACAAAAGTTAGATAAATGTGAAGCTTTTGAGCGTGTGAGAGGACTGGCGCTTTAATGTCATCGATGATCTTCTCCACTTGCACTTCTTTTGCAACGCGAGGATGAGCTGGTTGTCGCCGAGGAATTTGATCATTTTCCTCAAAGACCATTTTCTTCAAATTATCTTCAGTGCATCACCGACGTTCTTCACAGACAGAATGAATTCTTCAGCAGTTTCTTCAAGAGGAATGACATCCTCGCTTGCCTTGAACTGATAGAATCCTCGGTGCTGGTTCGCCTAACACGTAGGTAGGTGCTCTCTTTGCGAGCCATTAGTTTCATCGAACCGCACATCTACAAAGGTCAACAATCTTGTGTAGAGTGATGTTGAAGAGTCCTTTCCGTAACCAAGCATAAAACCTTCATGTGCTTTCGGTGCAAATTTAGAGTTGTGGTGAGGATCTCTAATCCAGGATTTAGCAATCAAGACTTTGAAATAACTTACATTAGGTTTCTTGTCGCTGAGGAGTTCATAGGCGTCTTCTTGAAGAATTTGTGAAGATATACTGCTGATGATGTGGCACACAATGTCAATTGCTTCAATCCAAAACGACTAGCGCTTTTGTATTCATCAAGCATAGTGCGAGCCATCTCAACAAGAGTTCTGTTCTTGCGCCCACGACGCCATTTTGCCGAGGAGTATAAGGAGCAGATAACTCATGAGTAATACCAAGTTCATCAAGATAGTCATCAAGACCGGAATTCTTGAATTCGGTTCCATTGTCACTCCTGATGTGCTTGATCTTCACACCAAAGTTGGTTGAAGCCCTCGAGGAAAATTGTTTGAAGATTTCCTGCACTTGATTTTTGTAAGTAACAATGTGTACCCATGTGTAACGAGAGTAATCATCAACAATAACAAAGCCATAAAGAGATGCATCATTAGTGACAGCTGAGTAATGATTGGGACCAAAGAGGTCCATGTGAAGCAATTCAAGGACGAGTAGTGGTCATGATAGTCTTCGCTGGATGCTTGGCCTTGGTCATTTTTCCAGCTTCACAGGCTCCACATAAGTGATCCTTGAGGAATTTGACATTCTCAATGCCAATGACATGCTTCTTCTTCGCAAGCGTGTGCAAATTCCTCATGCCTGCGTGACCAAGTCGCCGATGCCATAGCCAGCCTTCTGAAGCTTTTGCAAGTAGGCACATGGCTGGTGGTGAACCTGTGGAGAAGTCAACAATATACAAGTCTCCTCTCCTAAAGCCTTCGAAGACTTTGGAATTGTCACTTCCATAATCACAACACAACGATACTTGCCAAAGATAACAACCATATCAAGATCACAAAGCATTGAGATCGACATGAGGTTATATCCTAAAGACTCAACAAGCATGACTTTGTCCATGTGCATGTCCTTAGAGATAGCAACCTTACCAAGTCCCAATACCGACTTTTGCCTTTGTCAAGAAAGATGATATGCTTCAGATGTGACGGTGGTAAGGGAGCATCCATCAATAGATTCTTGTCACCAATCATGTGATTTGTACATCCACTATCGAGAACCCACTCGGTGGCTTTGGGTTGATCATCCTGCAGATGAATTAGTATAACTTACGATCTCATATACTTCATCGCTGAAGAATATGATATCAAGTTCATCGATGAATTTCATCACCAAGATTCGATAAGCAAGAGGAGGACGTGTGAAATGAAAGTTCATTTCATCATGATTAGCTCTGCGTCCTTTCGAGCAATTTGTCGTGCCCCAAGAAATTCTTCAGACGTTAAGGCACGCCTCGAGACCTGACCCTGCAGAAGAGATTAGTTCTTTTCTTCACCACCCACATCTCAAGGGGTGGTAAAGAGTTCATCACTCATGAGCACCATACGAGAATGGTGGCATAGAAGCCAAACCATTTTGTTTCACATAAGAGGGTTAGGGTAAGCATATGAATAAGCAGAGAAATTCTTCGAGGACTTATGAACATATTGATTTGAAGAATAATGCACATATTCATAGCCCTTAGCTCTACCCTGCGAAACAAAGTAGTTAGCACGATGATAAACATATGAGGACTTTGATCCTTTTGAGGAATTTGATCCACGTGAGGAATTTGGTCCGTATGAGGACTTGGATCCATATGAAGAATTTGGTCCATATGAAGAATTTGATCTGGGGTTCCTGTTCTTCACTGGTGGTGTCATGAGGACATTCACCTGAAGACTTTCAAGGCACTTATTGGGAACCCAGATTTTCTTCATAGGGGAACCGCTCTGCAGCTTAGTGCCAACATATCTAGCAAATACTTCACCATTCTGATTTTTGAACAGTTTATAGTTTGAGTCAAATGACTCATCGGAGAATGAGGAAATTCGCACATAAAGCCAGATAAGGTAGATGGATCAATCTGGAGGTCCCTTTGCAGCAACCCATGAGGTTTTGGGATACCGCCAAAGCTTCCAATATGTTCCATCAGATTGAGTTTCCTCTCAAAGGCAATACCCTCTTTCCTAGGGTTCCTATTGAGGATCTGCTTTTAAGCACATCACAAAGAGTCGATGCCCTTTGAGGCTTTTGTACATGCTGTCATGTACAATTCCTTCAGCCCTGCATCGTCAAGGATACTAGCAATGTCCTCGATGAGGAATTAGTAATAGCAGAGGCAGGTGAAGAATTTGTAACAATTGAAGCATTTGAACATTCAGGTGAAGAATTAGCAGATTCACGTTCAATGCACTTTAAGCATGGAGGAACAAATTCTTCTTGAGAAGCGTTGATTTGTTGAGCAAGTAATGAATCGCTCTCCTTCTGAAGATCTTCATAACTCACTCTTAGCTTTTCAAGATCTTGCTTTCTTTGAAGAAATTCATAAGAAAGTTTCTCATGATCAGATAAGAGAGTGTTATGATGACCTTGAAGGCTGTCAAGCCTAGATCGAGTCTCAAGATTTTCAATCGTGGCTTGAGTGCGATCCATTTCTTCACCTAACATATCATCACTCTTATCTAGCATGTTTTGAACCTTCTCAAAAGCCCTTTGTTGTTTTATAGCAATCTTAGCAAGTTTAGAATAGCTGGGCTTGAGATCCTCATCAGATTCATTTTCACTAGATTCAGAGGAGGTGAAATTTAGTACCTTAGCACCTTTTGCCATGAAGCAATAGGTGGGGCGTAGTCATCATCATCCTCATCGGGCTTGTCGGTGGAGTCAGTTTCTTGATGTTGAAGATGGACTTGCTAACAAAAGCAAGAGCAAGAGCCGACTAGCCACACCAGATTCGGATTCTTCTGCACTCCTCCTCTTCCTCATGTTCCTCGATTCAGCTTCAGAGTCCATTTCCTTGCCAATGAATGCCCGAGCCTTTTGGAGCTGCTCTTCTTGTGAGAAGAAGGTTTTGAGGATTTTGATGATGAAGATTTCGATGATTTCTTCTTCTTCTTTGCATCATCGAATCTGTAATCCTTGTGTTTCTTCTTCTTCAATTCCTTTTCCCATCGAGGACAATCTTGGATATAGTGACCAGGCTTCTTGCATTTGTGACAAAGTCTTCTTATAGTCACTAGATGAGGAATCACCGCTTCTTGAGGATTTTCCAAAGCGACCACGCCTTGAGAATTTCTTGAATTTCTTCATGAGCAAGTGCTAGCTCTCGCCAAATTCTTCAGATCTCCAACGCTACTACCGAGTCTTCACTCTCGATTCGGACACAGCCTTGGCCTTCGTGGCACGTGTTTTTCCATAGCCGTAACCATAGAGATCTCTTTTTGACAAGTCGGAACTCGTGAGTATTTAGCCTTCGAGGATATCGGCAGGATCAAGAGACTTGTAGTCAGCTCGTTCTTGTATCATCGCGCGAGTATCAAATGAGGAATCAAGCGATCTTAATAATTTCTTCACCACCTCATGGTCGGTGATGTCAAGGCACCAAGTGCTTGAAGCTCATTTGAGATGTCGATGAGGCGATCGAAGGTTTGTTGAACATTTTCGTTGTCGAGTCTTTTGAAGCGGTTGAAGAGATTCCAAGAACATCGACTCGAGAGTCACGCTGAGTTGAGACACCTTCATTTACTTTGGACAGATGTCCCGTATGAGCTTGGCGATTCCAAAGCACTCACTCTTCCATATTGACCTTTGCTCGATGGCCACATATGATATTCTTCGCTTGAGAATCGAGTTGCTTGAATCTCTTCAGATCAAGATCATTCGTGAGAAGGTGTGACCGAGGAAACACCTTTTGTCACAACATACCGTAGATCGTTGTCAATTGCTTCAAGATGCATTCGCATTTTGTTCTTCCAAGAGGGGTAATCCGTCCCATCGAAGGTAGGACACCTGCCGAGACCTTGATCATACCTGCGGTCGACATAACTAAAACTCCGGTGGTTAAACCAAAATCACACGTAACAAGGGAGTACCTTGCTCTAATACCAATTGAAAGTGCTATATCGACTAGAGGGGGTGAATAGGCGATTTTATGAATTCTTCATCGAGGAATTTGCCGTGAGGAAATTCCTTAGCGAAGAAATACTTGCATGGAATAAGTACTCGAAGTAAGCATAACAGATTACAAGCATTGTCATCATGATGAAATTAAGACAATCACAGAGCACAAAAAGCGTAATCACAGGATAACACAAGATGAAGACAAACAGACTGAAGAAATTGAACTGAGGAAATTGAGAAAGTCTTCAGTCAAAGTCTTCAAACACAGATATGAACAAAACACTCAATGCAGTAATGAGGAAATGAAAGGGTTGAGGAAATAGAACCAGTTAGGTTGGTGAAGACAATGATTTGGTAGACCAGTTCCAACTGCTGTCTCAGTTGTACGTCTGGTTGGAGCGGCTGAGTATTTAAACTCGAGGACACACAGTCCGGACACCCGATCGCCGAGCACGCAGCTCAGACACCAAGTCCTCACCGTATTCTCCTTGAACTAAGGTCACAGACCTCGTCCAATCACTCGTGGTAAGTCTTCAGCGACTTCCAAACCTTCACAGACTTGGTCACTCGGCGATCCACAATTCCTCTTGGATGCTCTAGACCATGACGCCTAAACGTCTGGAAGAAGCACAGTCTTCAAAGGTAACAAGCGTTGGATCCATGCAGATCAATTTCTTCATGATGCTCAATCACTTTGGGTTTGTGAGGGTTTGGTTTTGGGTTTTCCTCACTTGATGATTTTCGCCAAAGTCCTCGGAGGATGGGTTGCTCTCAAATGACAAGTGTCAAGTTCTCTCGGAGCAGCCAACCAGCTAGTGGTTGTAGGGGCGGCTATTTATAGCCTAGGGAGCAGCCGACATGATAAGACATAAATGCCCTTCAATGATATGACCGTTAGGTGGATAAGATATTTTGGGACAGGTGGCAAGAAGACAAGAATGGTCGGAAATTTGACTCTCAAATTCCTCGTATATCATGTTCCTCATCGTAGGTAATCCGACTGGCGAATTCCTAACTCCTCGGTCGAACAAATTCCTCAAAGACTAGAAGAGCTTTGTCTCTCATCATCAAGAAATTGACTGAATCAGTATGAGATTTCCAAAAGCTTCACTCAAGGGATTGGTAGGTGTAGGATTTTGAGTTGAGCATCACATGGAAATTTTTCCTTAGTATTTCCTCGACCCCTTTAACAAAGACGGTGTTTCCTATGACTCAAGAAAGAGAAAATGAAACTACGAAAACAAAAGTCTTCACGCTTCATGTTCCTCAAATGAATACCAAGTCTTCGTGGTCACACCAATTTCTTCACTTTCAAAGTCTTCGAAAGTCTTCGAATATCAAAGTCTTCAAATGAAGAACTTCATTTTAGGGTCGACTTTCTCTGAATATCAAACTCCTCATAGACTTATAGATATGTGTACACTCACAAACGCATTAGTTACTTAACCTATAAGTCTTCAATACACCAAAATCACTAAGGAGCACTAGATGCACTTACACTTCGCAAGCGCAGTAAATTCCTCATGCCCAATGACCAAGTCGCCGATGCCATAGCCAGCCTTCAAGCTTTTGCAAGTAGAAACATGGCTGGTTGTGGTCCCAGAGAGAAATCAACAATATACAAGTCTCCTCTCCTAAAGCCTTCAAGACTTTGGAATTGTCGACTTCCTTGATCACAACACAACGATACTTGCCAAAGACAACAACCATATCAAGATCACAAAGCATTGATATCGACATGAGGTTGTATCCTAAGGACTCAACAAGCATGACTTTGTCCATGTGTATGTCCTTAGAGATTGCAACCTTACCAAGACCCAATACCGACTTTTGCCTTTGTCAAGAAAGATGATATGCTTCAGATGTGACGGTGATAAGGAGCATCCATCAATAGATTCTTGTCACCACCATGTGATTTGTACATCCACTATCAAGGACCCACTCATTGGCTTTGGGTTGATCATCCTGCAGATGAATTAGTGCAACTTACGATCTCATATACTTCATCGATGAAGAATATGATATCAATTTCATCGATGAATTTCATCAGCAAGATAACGATAAGCAATATGAGGACGTGTGAAATGAAAGTTTATTTCTTCATGATTAGCCTGCGTCCTTTCAGGCATCTTTGTCAGGTCCCCAGCAAATTCTTCAGATGTTTAAAGCACGTATGGAGACCTGACCCTGCAGAAGAGGTTAGTTCTTTTTCTTCACCACCCACATCTGAAGGGGTGGCAAAGAGTTCATCACTCTGCGGGCACCATATGAGAATGATGGCATAGATGCCAATCCATTTTGTTTAACATAAGAGGGGTTAGGGTAAGCATATGAATAAGCAGAGAAATTCTTCGAGGACTTATGAACATATTGGTTTGAAGAATAATGCACATATTCATAGCCCTTAGCTCTACCCTGCGAAACAGAGTTGTTAGCACGATGATAATCACATGAGGACTTTGATCCTTTTGAGGAATTTGATCCACGTGAGGAATTTGGTCCGTATGAGGACTTGGATCCATATGAAGAATTTGGTCCATATGAAGAATTTGACCTGGGGTTCATATTCTTCACAGGTGGTGTCATGAGGACATTCACCTGAAGACTTTCAAGGCACTTCTTGGGAACCCAGATTTTCTTCATAGGGGAACCGCTCCTACGCTTAGTGCCAACATATCTAGCAAATACTTCACCATTCTGATTTTTGAACAGTTTATAGTTGAGTCAAAAGACTCATCGAAGAATGAGGAGATTCGCATGTAAAGCCGGATAAGTTAGATGGATCAATGGAGGTCCCTTTGCAGCAACCCATGAGGTTTTGGGGTACCGCTCGGCTTCCAATATGTTCCATCGGCATTGAGTTTCCTCTCAAAGGCAATACCCTCTTTCCTAGGGTTTCTGTTGAGAATCGCTTTTAAGCACATCACAAAGAGTCTGATGCCCTTTGAGGCTTTTGTACATGCTGTCATGTACAATTCCTTCAACCCGCATCGTCAAGGATACTAGCAATGTCCTCGATGAGGAATTAGTGATAGCAGAGGCAGGTGAAGAATTTGTAACAGTTGAAGCATTTGAATATTCAGTGAAGAATTAGCAGATTCACGTTCAATGCACTTTAAGCATGGAGGAACAAATTCTTCCTGAGAAGCGCTGATTTGTTGAGCAAGTAATGAATCATGCTCCTTATGAAGATCTTCATAACTCACTCTTAGCTTCTCAAGATCTTGATTTCTTTGAAGAAATTCATAAGAAAGTTTCTCATGATCAGACAAGGGAGTGTTATGATGACCTTGAAGGCTGTCAAACCTAGACTGAAGTATCTGAAGATTTTCAGTCAGGGCTTTAGTGCGATCCATTTCTTCACCCAACATATCATCACTTTTATCTAGCATGTTTTGAACCTTTTCAAAAGCCCTTTGTTGTTTTACAGCAATCTTAGCAAGTTTTGAGTAGCTGGGCTTTAGATCTTCATCAGATTCATTTTCACTAGATTCAAAGGAGGTATATTTGAGTACCTTGGCACCCTTTGCCATGAAGCAATAGGTGGGAGCGTAGTCATCACTATCTTCATCAGCATTGTTGGTGCGGTCATTTTCTTCAGAGTTGAAGATGGACTTGCTGACGAAAGTAGTAGCGAGAGCTAGACTTGCCACACCAGACTCAGATTCTTCTGATGCCTCCTCTTCCTCATGTTCCTCAGATTCAGTGTCAGAGTCCATTTCCTTGCCAATGAATGCCCGAGCCTTTTTGGAGCTGCTCTTCTTGTGAGAAGAGGCCTTTGAGGATTTTGATGATGAAGATTTCGACGATTTCTTCTTCTTCTTAGCGTCATCAGAACTGTAATCCTTGTATTTCTTCTTCTTTAATTCCTTTTCCCATCGAGGACAATCTTGAATGTAGTGTCCAGTTTCTTGCATTTGTGGCAAAGTCTTCTTATAGTCACCGGATGAGGAATCATCGCTCCTTGAGGATTTTCCAAAGCGACCACATCTTGAGAACTTCGGAATTTCTTCACGAACAGTGCTAGCTCCTGGCTCAATTCTTCAGATCTCCAAAGCTACTACCGAGTCTTCACAATGATTCGACACAGCCTTGGCCTTCGTGGCACGTGATTTTCCATAGCTAGAACCATAGAGATCTCTTTTTTCAAAGAAGTCGAACTCATGAGTGTTTAGCCTCTCGAGGATATCACCGGATCAAGTGACTTGTAGTCAAGACGCTCTTGTATCATCGGTGCGAGTGTCAAATGAGGAATCAAGCGATCTCAATAATTTCTTCACCACCTCATGGTCGGTGATGTCAAGGGCACCAAGCGCTTGAAGCTCATTTGAGATGTCGAGGAGGCGATCAAGGTTTGTTGAACATTTTCGTTGTCGAGTCTTTTGAAGCGGTTGAAGAGATTGCGAAGAACATCAACTCGAGAGTCACGCTGAGTTGAGACTCCTTCATTTACTTTGGACAGCCTGTCCCAGATGAGCTTAGCAGTTTCCAAAGCACTCACTCTTCCATATTGTCCTTTGCTCAGATGGCCACATATGATATTCTTCGCTTGAGAATCGAGTTGCTTGAATCTCTTCACATCGGCAGCATTCAGAGAAGGTGTGACAGAGGGAACACCATTTTCCACAACATACCAGAGATCGTTGTCAATTGCCTCAAGATGCATTCGCATCTTGTTCTTCCAGTAGGGGTAGTCCGTCCCATCAAAGGTAGGACACCCAGCTGAGACCTTGATCATACCTGCGGTCGACATAACTAAAACTCCAGGTGGTCAAACCAACATAGAACAAGGGAGTACCTTGCTCTGATACCAATTGAAAGTGCGTTATATCGACTAGAGGGGGGGTGAATAGGCGATTTTTATGAATTCTTCAATGAGGAATTTGCCGGTGAGGAAATTCCTAAGTGAAGAAGTACTTGCAGCGGAATAAGTACTTAGAAGTAAGCATAAGAGAATGCGGGCATGGTCATCATGATGAAATGAAGACAATCAAAGAGTACAGAAAGCGTAAACACAGGATAGCACAAGATGAAGACAAACAGATCAAGAAATTGAACCGAGGAAATTGAGAAAGTCTTCACCAAAGTCTTCAAACACAGATATGAATGAACACTCAACACAAGAATGAGGAAATGAAAGGGTTGAGGAAATAGAACCAGTTAGGTTGGTGAAGACAATGATTTGGTAGACCAGTTCCAACTGCTGTCTCGGTTATACGTCTGTTGGAGCGATCGAGTATTTAAACTCGAGGACACACAGTCCGGACACCCGAGTCGCTGAGCATGCAGCTTAGGACACCAAGTCCTCACCAGATTCTCCTTGAACTAAGGTCACATGACCTCGTCCCAATCACTCGTGGTAAGTCTTCAGCGACTTCCAAACCTTCACAGACTTGGTCACTCGGCGATCCACAATTCCTCTTGGATGCTCTAGACCATGACGCCTAACCGTCTGGAAGAAGCACAGTCTTCAAAGGTAACAAGCGTCGGATCCACGCAGGATCAATCTCTTCATGATGCTCAATCACTTTGGGTTTGTAGGGTTTCATTTTGGGTTTTTCCTCACTCGATGATTTTCGCCAAAGTCCTCGAAGGATGGGTTGCTCTCAAATGACAAGTGTCAAGTTCTCTCGAGCAGCCAACCAGCTAGTGGTTGTAGGGGGGCTATTTATAGCCTAGGGAGCAGCCCGGCATGATAAGACATAAATGTCCTTCAATGATATGACCGTTAGATGGATAAGATATTTTGGGACAGTGGCGCAAGAAGACAAGAACGGTCGGAAATTTGACTCTCAAATTCCTCGTATATCATGTTCCTCATCGTAGGCAATCCAAGACTGGCGAATTCCTAACTCCTCGGTCGAATAAATTCTCAACACCGTAAGAACTTCGCTCTCACATCAAGAAATTGACTGAATCGTATGAGATTTCCAAAGGCTTCACTCAAGGGATTAGTAGGTGTAGGATTTTGAGTTGAGCATCACATGGAAATTTTTCCTTAGTATTTCCTCGACCCCTTTAACAATCACGGTGTTTCCTATGACTCAAGAAAGAGAAAACAAAACTACGAAAACAAAAGTCTTCACGCTTCATGTTCCTCAAATGAATACCAAGTCTTCAAGGTCATACCAATTTCTTCACTTTCAAAGTCTTCAGAAAGTATTCAGAATATCAAAGTCTTGAGTCAAGAACTTCATTTTTAGGGTCGACTTTCTCTCAGAAATATCAAACTCCTCATAGACATATAGACCTGTGTACACTCACAAACACATTAGTCCCTTAACCTATAAGTCTTCAATACACCAAAATCACTAAGGGGCACTAGATGCACTTACACGGAGGCCTAGCCCAAAATTGTTGTTTTTTGCCTATTTCAGAGTTTCGAAGAAACGGAATATCAAACGGGGTCCAAACGGAATGAAACCTTCGGGAACGTGATTTTCTCACCGAATATGATCCAGGAGACTTGGACCCTATGTCAAGAAAGCCACGAGGTGGGCACGAGGTAGGGGGGCGCACCCACCCCCCTAGGGCGCGCCCCCCACCCTCATGGGCCCCACAAAGCTCCATCGACGTACTTCTTCCTCCTATATATACCTACGTACCCCGAAACGATCAGAGACGGAGCCAAAAACCTAATTCCACCACCACAACCTTCTGTACCCACGAGATCCCATCTTGGGGCCTGTTCCGGAGCTCCGCCGAAAGGGGAATCCACCATGGAGGGCTTCTACATCATCATAGCCCCTTAGATGAAGCGTGAGTAGTTTTCCTCAGACCTTCAGGTCCATAGTTATTAGCTAGATGGCTTCTTCTCTCTTTTTGGATCTCAATACAATGTTCTCCCCCTCTCTCGTGGAGATCTATTCGATGTAATCTTGTTTTTTGCGGTGTGTTTGTTGAGACCAATGAATTGTGGGTTTATGATCAAGATTATCTATGAACAATATTTGAATCTTCTCTGAATTCTTTTATGTATGATTGGTTATCTTTGCAAGTCTCTTCGAATTATCAGTTTGGTTTGGCCTACTAGATTGGTCTTTCTTGCAATGGGAGAAGTGCTTAGCTTTGGGTTAAATCTTGCGGTGTCCTTTCCCAGTGATAGTAGGGGCAGCAAGGCACGTATTGTATTATTGCCATCGAGGATAACAAGATGGGGTTTTTATCATATTGCATGAATTTATCCCTCTACATCATGTCATCTTGCTTAAGGCGTTACTCTGTTTTCTTGAACTTAATACTCTAGATGCATGCTGGATAGCGGTCGATGAGTGGAGTAATAGTAGTAGATGCAGGCAGGAGTCGGTCTACTTGTCTCGGACGTGATGCCTATATACATGATCATACCTAGATATTCTCATAACTATGCTCAATTCTGTCAATTACTCAACAGTAATTTGTTCACCCACCGTAGAATACTTATGCTCTTGAGAGAAGCCACTAGTGAAATCTATGGCCCCCGGGTCTATCTCCATCATATTAATCCTCCATCACTTTATTATTGCTTTGCTTTTTTACTTTGCCTTTTATTTTACTTTGCATCTTCATACCAAAAATACCAAAAATATTATCTTTGATACCATTACCGGAGGGAATTTCTTGGGTAGCCATATTTTTGATTCTTATAATGCTATGATAGATTTATTTGGCTCACCACCTCTTTTGATAATGGGACTATGTTAACTTTGGAGCATGTAATGCAAAGACTTGAAATTATTGAAAATAAAGTTGCTACCGTTGAGTTAATTGAAAATCTAGATAAAAAGATCCACAATCAAATTACCCAATATGGAGCTAAGCTAGGAGTAACTTTGAAAAATATTAAGGAGAAGGAACCCATAGTTAATGAGAGAATAAATCAAGATTCCACTAGAATCGATAAACTTGAGGGTATCATTACCAACTTGGGAACCGCTTTTTCTTCCGTAAAGAATACTCCAAGTCCTCCTACTAAAATTGCCAAGGTTATGTATGTTCCTAAAAGTAAGGGTGAATCCTCTAGTAAGGAAACTGCGGATCTTAAATCTATAAGTATTCATCCCAATCTTTTTGCTATCATTAAGGAACCAATTGCTATGAATGAATTTTTTGATCTTGTGCCTAAAAGTTTGATAATTACTCGAAAGAAATAAATTTCTAAGGAAGGTAGATGTCTCATTGAAGAATTGCCTACCAAAGATGGCAATACCTAGATCTATTCTTGCTTTTATGCCTAGCTAGGAGCGTTAAACGATAGCGCTTGTTGGGAGGAAACCCAATTTTTTTAGTTTTGTTTGCTTTTGCTTCTGTTTAGGATTAATCTTTGATCTAGCCTCTGGTTAGATGTGTTTTTATGTTTTATTTAGTGTTTGTGCCAAGTTAAACCTATAGGATCTTCTTGGATGATAGTTATTTGATCTTGCTGTAATTTCCAGAAATTTTCTGTTCACGAAAACAATTGTTAAAAATCGCCATAATGTGATAAAATAGTGATTCCAATTGCTGCTGATCAAGAAAATTTTTTCCTAGGTCTTCCTATTTTGGATGAATTTTTGGAGTTCCAGAAGTTTGCGTTAGTTACAGATTACTACAGACTGTTCTGTTTTTGACAGATTCTGTTTTTCGTGTGTTGTTTGCTTATTTTGATAAATCTATGGCTAGTAAAATAGTTTATAAACCATAGAGAAGTTGGAATACAGTAGGTTTAACACCAATATAAATAAAGAATGAGTTCATTACAATCCCTTGAAGTGGTCTTTTGTTTTCTTTCGCTAACGGAGCTCACGAGATTTCTGTTGAGTTTTGTGTTGTGAAGTTTTCAAGCTTTGGGTAAAATATTTTGATGGATTATGGAACAAGGAGTGGCAAGAGCCTAAGCTTGGGGATGACCATGGTACCCCCAAGATAATCTAAGGACACCAAAAATTCAAAGCTTGGGGATGCCCCGGAAGGCATCCCATCTTTCGTCTACTTCCATCGGTAACTTTACTTGGAACTATATTTTTATTCACCACATGATATGTGTTTTGCTTGGAGCGTCTTGTATGATTTGAGTATTTGCTTTTTAGTTCACCACGATCATCCTTGCTGTACACACCTTTTGAGAGAGCCATACATGAATTGGAATTTGATAGAATACTCTATGTGCTTCACTTATATCTTTTGAGCTATATAGTTTTGCTCTAGTGCTTCATTTATACCTTTTAGAGCACGGTGGTGGATTTGTTTTATAGAAACTATTGTTCTCTCATGCTTAACTTAGATTATTTTGAGAGTCTTAAATAGCATGGTAATTTGCTTAATAATAATAATATGCTTGGTATTCAAGATTTGTAAAACTTTCTTTTGAGTGCATTGAATACTAAGAAAAGTTTGATGCTTGATAATTGTTTTGAGATATGGAGGTGATAATATCAAAGTCGTGCTAGTTGAGTAGTTGTGAATTTGAGAAATTCTTGTGTTGAAGTTTGCAAGTCCCGTAGCATGTATGGTAACGTTATGTAACAAATTTGAAACATGAGGTGTTCTTTGATTGTCCTCCTTATGAGTGGCCGTCGGGGACGAGCGATGGTCTTTTCCTACCAATCTACCCCCCTAGGAGCATGAGCGTAGTGCTTTGGTTTTTGATGGCTTGTAGATTTTTGTAAAAAGTATGTGAGTTCTTTATGACTAATGATGAGTCCATGGATTATACGCACTCTCACCCTTCCACCATTGCTTGCTTCTTCGGTACCATGCATTGCCCTTTCTCACCTTGAGAGTTGGTGCAAACTTCGCCGGTGCATCCAAACACCGTGATATGATACGCTCTTTCACACATAAACCTCCTTTTATCTTCCCTAAAACAGCTACCATACCTACCTATTATGGCATTTCCATAGCCATTCCGAGATATATTGCCATGCAACTTTCCACCATACCGTTCTTCATGACACATTCATCATTGTCATATTGCTTAGCATGATCATGTAGTTGACATAGTATTTGTGGCAAAGCCACCGTTCATAATTCTTTCATGCATGTCACTCTTGATTCATTGCATATCCCGGTACACCGCCGAAGGCATTCATATAGAGTGATACTTTGTTCTAGTATCGAGTTGTAATCATTGAGTTGTAAATAAATAGAAGTGTGATGATCATCATTTTCTAGAGCATTGTCTCATGTGAGGTTATAAAAAAAAGAGGCCAAAGAAGCCCAAAAAATGAGAGAAAAAGAGAGAAGGGACAATGCTACTATCCTTTGCCACACTTGTGCTTCAAAGTAGCACCATAATCTTCATAATAGAGAGTCTCTTATTTTGTCACTTTCATATACTAGTGGGAATTTTTCATTATATAACTTGGCTTGTATATTCCAACAATGGGCCTCCTCAAGTGCCCTAGGTCTTCGTGAGCAAGCAAGTTGGATGCACACCCACTTAGTTTCTTTTTTTGAGCTTTCATACATTTATAGCTCTAGTGCATCCGTTGCATGGAAATCCCTGCTCATTGCATTAACATCAATCGATGGGCATCTTCATAGCCTATTGATTAGCCTCGTTGATGTGAGATCTTCTCTTTTTTTGTCTTCTCCACATAACCCCCATCATCATATTCTATTCCACCCATAGTGCTATGTCCATGGCTCACGCTCATATATTGCCTGAAGGTTTATAAGTTTGAGATTACTAAAGTATGAAACAATTGCTTGGCTTGTCATCGGGGTTGTGCATGATGAGAGCATTCTTGTGTGACGAAAATGGAGCATGACTAAACTATATGATTTTGTAGGGATGAACTTTCTTTGGCCATGTTATTTTGAGAGGGCATAATTGCTTTGTTAGTATGCTTGAAGTATTATTATTTTTATATCAATATGAACTTTTGTCTTGAATCTTTCGGATCTGAATATTCATACCACAATTAAGAAGAATTACATTGAAATTATGCCAAGTAGCACTCCGCATCAAAAATTCTTTCTTTTATCATGTACCTACTCGAGGACGAGCAGGAATTAAGCTTGGGGATGCCTGATACGTCTCCAACGTATCTATAATTTTAATTTTTGATTGCTCCATGCTATATTATCTACTATTTTGGACCATATTGGGCTTTATTTTCTACTTTTATATTATTTTTGGGACTAACCTATTATCCGGAGGCCCAGCCCAGAATTGTTGTTTTTTGCCCAACAGTAATATGCATACGATCTGAATCCAAATCCTATAACAGAGGCTGTGATACCACTGTTGGGTTCTACAGTAGGGTGTGTCGACTACAAATTAAAATTTTCCTACGCGCAGAACAACCAAGAACATGCTACGGGAGATAGATCATAGTTCGTTACCACTAGACGCACAGTGCCGTGCAGCGGAAGAAGAGTTGGGGCAGCGCGTCCGCGTGGATCGTCTCCTCCTCGTGCGATATCCCTCGAATAGTCGGTTGCCCGATCCCACGTACAAGTTCACCGGAGTGGCGCAGGTGCACCACCTCTAACGGTATCCGCACGTGCAGGAGGAACTCGTGCGGCGGACTGCTAGGTCCGATCACACAACCGGCGGTGAGTGGAGGTGTCTATTCGCAACACATGCAAACCCTAGTGACAGCGCCGAAGCGATCAACCGCATGAGTGTGCCGCACCTCCACTTTATATAGGCATCCGTCGCGGGCTCAACACTTGGGCCTCGCACGGAACCTAAAGCCCATAAGTCTACTCCGCCACAATCCGAATACAACTCGGATCAAATCCGACCAGTGTCCCTCGGATCCGACCTCGTAGGTTCCTTCCCTTAAGCGCGCGAACCCTTAGGTTCAAGCCGACTTGGTTGCAGTTCCAATCACCTCCGAACTGCACAGTTGGTAGCGGCCTCTAGCAAGGCTTGCCGAACACCAAGCAGACTATGAGGCTGGTTAGGCAAACCTGTACATCACACTTCCATTCGTTTTGCCACACGATATATCGGGCTCAAGGCGAGTCTGTCATCCTTGTGCTAGCCCGACCTCTTTCTCGTTCAAGTGATGCTGACCACTATCCAGATTATCTCATAATCCTTGTCGCATGGCCATGCTTATCCTGGTCGGATAACACGAGGGGCCCAGAGTATATCTCTCCTGATCGGAGGGGCAAATCCCATCTTGCTCGACCACGCCTTGCAGCATGGGTCTGGACAAGCCCGAAACCTACCTTTGTAACTACCCAGTCACGGAGTAGCGTTTGGTCGGTCCAAAGCAAGTTTGTCACCATCCCGAGTACATGCGTCAGCTCAGGTCTTAGGACATAGAACATATGTTGTACTAGAGACTCACAGATGACATATCGCCGCGTCTCATAGTTGGGTCTGTCCGACTCGGACCTTATCTACGTCGAATCCGACCAGACCTTTCCAAGCCCATATTATCCGGTTAGCATCCAATGCTCCATGGCTAGTGAAACCAAGCCATCGACCGTGTCATATGCTAGTCTAGTCAGCTGCGCGTCCACACAGCCCTTTCGACTAGGGACCTCTTAGGACAGCCATCATACAATGCATAGTCCCACAAACAAGTCGCGTACTTGCTCATACACATCATTGATAATGTCCAAGGACTATCTTTATTTATAAACACATAGGAAATATCATCATACATGATTGCCTCTAGGGCATATCTCCAACAAGGTCGGCCTGGACCTGGACGGCTTCCCACTTGACCATGAGTTTTTAGAGGACTCCAGACTCAAGGAAGAGGACGAGTTGGAGATCGACGGGGAGCCTTTCTCCGAGGACGAGCTTGCCAACCAAGCCGACAGAGCGAAGCCGAAGCGCAAGAGCAAGCGGACGAAGGCATACACGGCGGCTGAGGATAAGTTCCTTTTGTGAGTGTTAGAGGGATAGTGGGCAAGACCCCAAGGTCGAAGCCGAACAAAAGGCATCAACCTTTTGGATTCGTGTCCACCGTGAGTACCATGAGTGCAAGAAGTTTGCACCGTACTAAATTCATAGCACGTGCGGGTGGGTGTCCATTTTGAAGCGATGGAGGGTGATCCAACAAGAGCGCAACAAGTTTTGTGCCACTCTTGAGAGCATCAAGGTGCGCTCCGTGAGCGGCATCGGCATGTAAGACATCTTATGCATGCATCCCTCTTCGTTGTCATTCCGTTTATGCTTGCATGTTCGTTTGCATCCATTTGCTCATATGCGTGCATGGTATCCATTTGCAGGCATTCCAAACTTTGGAGGCATTCAAGGTCCAAAATGAAGGCAAGTCCTTCAATCTCTTCCATTGTTGGGGGGTCATCGACGGGGAGGAGAAGTTCAAGGCGCAATATGTCGCCCTCATGGCGCTTGCGTGGGGAGAAAGCCGCGGAGGAGGTTGGCGAGGGCGAGAAGCCACGACCGCAGGGGAAGACCAACTCCAAGAAGGAGGACAAGCGGGATGCGGCGTCCATCGCCTTGATCGCAACCGGGGAGGGCATGATGACCAAAAAGGACTCAAAGGAGGAGAAGCACCGGCAAGACAAGGAAGAGCAAATGAACGCCTTCATGGAGATCCAAATGAGGAGGCTTGAGATGGAGGCGGAGAAGCAAGCAAGGAGGCTTGAGATGGAGGGAAGAAGCAAACCAAGATGCTCGAGATCGAGGCTGCCAATGCCAAGACCAAGGCAAAAGAAGTAGCTCTCACCAACATGATGACGGGGGTGGAGATCATGAAGGTGGACCTCAACACCGTGCCGCCGAGGAACTAGCCATGGTTCGAGAAGATGCAGGCCGACATGCTCAAGTTCGATGACAAGTGACCTATGACGGCATGCGCCATCCTTTTTTGTATGCCAGCAAGTGTGCTGGCATGACCACGGCCGAGATGGTGTGGTCGAACTCCCGATCCTTTTTGTGTGTTGGCATGTGTGCCGGTCGTCGGCAAGCGCGCCAGCAAGACCTTGTGATGGTTTTTTTTAAGGCTGGCATTATATGTCGGTCGCTCGCATGGTGCCGGCATAAACTTTAAACGGCGGTATAATCGCTGGCATGATATATGGCCGTGGGCCTTTTCAATTTATATGTAGACATAAAATGGGTCGCTTGCGTTGGGCGCATGGTTGACCAAAAATAAAAGTGGACAAACACTGAGCAGACAGCCGATCTAAACAGATAAAAAGCGGGTGAAATCGTCGTTCTTTTGAGTCGGTGCGATTGGAGTTGCTCTTAATTCGTCAGATCTTGACGTAGACGTAGGGGTACTCCTATTTACATTGGCGTCAACGTAATTCGATGAGCGCCGTCGAGAACCGAGAATACTCATGTGAGCCCGAGCTCACAGGAGCCCGTTATCTGTGCCACTTATTTCCCTCGTGATCTGGGCCGGAATGGGTATAGCGGCATGTATATTGAAGGTGATGTTATTTCCCGAAATAGGAGTTGGCCCACCACACAGGTAACTCCGTCAGTTAGCTTGGCGGCGGATCAGACGGGACTGGAAGGGGTGTGCCGTTTGGTCGCACATTCTGGTCTAACAGAGCCGTTTAGCTCATTTATGAGTACTAGTGGTGGCAGGCACCAATCTTCTCCAGCAAGACTCCTCCCATCCCTCCCCATTTTATAGTTCTAGATCCATCTCCCCATCAGATGATATTGCGAGCGAGCCAACCCAGTCTAGTAGAACTTGTCCTTCCAGAGAGCATGTCTGCATCATCATCCTCCAGCGGCTTAGAGCAGCTCCCACCACTCGTCAGCTGCCCGCAGTGCGGCGGCCGGGTATTCACCTGGATTGCTCGGGCGGGTCGGAATGCAGGCGTTCGTTTCTACAAGTGTGTCAACAAGGACGTGAGTACGACCCATTATCGCAGTTCTCGATCCGCTCGTGTTTTCCAAACCTCTAATACATTCTTCTTCCTTTGCCGATTCGATTTGTTTTTCAGTCCGGGATCTGCAATTACATGAGAACCAAGGACGAGTACCTTGCCGAGCTCAGCTACCACCCGGGGGCGGCGCAGCAGTCAGTGCACGGAAGCAGCCAGGCGGGATCTTATCTGAACCGCAGGGTTCATGTCGGAGAGCAGATGGGAAGTGTTCCAGCCGTTGCTCAAGTTTTCAGGGCCCAGCCATGGGTCAATCAAGGAGGCACATCCGTCGCCGCCCTCCGTGTTCTTGTGTTCTTAGACGGAGCGATACTGTTTGTCGCAGTGCTGATCTTGCTGGCGCTGGTCAAAGTAGTATTCCTGCTTAGCAGGTAGATGGTGGGCATGTTCACGGAGTACTTGGAATAATTATGAAGGTGTGCCCGTAGTACGCAAAGCGCTGTTTAGGCGAGATGTGCCAGGTGCTATTAGTGTAAGCCCGTTTTGTAATATGTCACGAACCGAGTAATGAATGTATGGTCAGTTATTTTCTGTTAAATGCAAACGTATGGTCTACTACCCGGCAGTACAAATCGTTCATCTTTTTTTTTCAGCAGTTTTAAGATTTCTGGTACAATTAGGTGTGTGAACAACGTTTTTAATTAGCGCGGCCTGCGCCTGGCACGGTTGGCGGACACAATAAAGTCCACCTACTAGCTACGGCAGCTACCTCCAGTCCGTATACCAAGCCACCCACGCGCACACCCCCAGCGCCCCTCGTTTGTATCGCCTCCCCGGTTCCCTGCTGTTTCCGAGCAGTTGCGGCGGCTACTTTGGCCGACGGCGAACTCACTGTATCCTCGGAAGATTTGCAGGTATGCGTTCGATCTATTCAAATCCATCCCCCGTCCCCTGCCCTCTCCCCCACCTTAACTATCCATGTGATTAGTCCATCATATTAGCTCAAATGGGAAGATCCCCAAATCTGGATCCGTCGCATGGGTCAAGCTCACATAGGATATGTTGTTTCGTTTTGCCGGGTCCGCTTACCGTCATGTAATTGCGCTGCACCTAGTGGGTTCTTAAATCATGCGTTATTAAATCATATAGGCTTAACAGGGACATGTGCTTCACCATGTATTAATCTCAGCATAGTTTTTATTTTCAGCAACGAGAACCATGCCATTGTCTGAATCAATTTCAGCATAGTTGTACCCTCCAGATTTTTTGAAAAAGTTCATGATTCTTATATATGCTCTGAGCACAATTACATTTCATATGTAGGCATCATGTCTGACGCTGGTAGCAGTGATGGAGCGGCAGTCCTGGGTGATTCTGGAGAAGCCAACAATTATGAGCAGCCATTGCCTGCTACTGAAGCACAGCCGCCTCCTACTCCAACTTCTAGAATTTCAGTTAGGAAAGCCGTAGAAGTAATCGAGACATTCGATGAGTACAAGAGATGGCTTGTTACTGAAATTGGGTTCGGTGGAATGTTAAAGCTGCCTATGCTCCAGAAGCTAAACCTCAAGTTCAGTGCTTGGATTATGAGCAAGGTATGCGTCGAGCGTCGAGCAATTGTTCTGTCATAAACCAAGATTCTCAAGTTTTTTGCAGAGGACATACACAAGGTGTTCGGCATACCATGTGGACACCGGAATGTTAAAAGGCGTGATGGATTCATTAAGCCAGAAGTTGTAAGATTTATTAAAACCACACTAGGGATGGATAGGATAGGAGTGCATAGCCTACGCGCTGCCGAGGAATTCCTTTTGCGTGACATTTCCGAGGCGTCCAGCAAGCTAGAGAAGGATTGCTTCCAGATTGCATTCGTCATATTTGTGATGGGGCATGTGCTGGCACCCAGAACAAAACATGATTATGGAACGATAGACTACTGGGGTGCGCTGACAAACACGGAGAATATTGCACAATTCAACTGGTGTGAGTTTGTACTGGAGTTTTTGCTCGAGGGAGTCAGGCGGCTTAAGAATGACATGATGGCCAACAACCCGAACACCAACCTGGTTGGTTGCCACTTGTTTTTGCAGGTTTGTCAAGTAATGGTCTAATTTTACCTATCAGGTGCAATGAAAAATCGTGCGACTCATTCAATTCACATGCTTGGCATGTAAACAATTTATTTTACAGATTTTCTTCCTCGACAACGTTGACCTGGAACTTTTCAACAAGAAGCATAATGTCCTACCTCGGATTAGTAAATTTGACCACACCAGCATCAGAAACATGATAACCATGGCAACCGACATTGGGAAGGGCCCTGCATCATACTCAAAATGCATGGTAACCATGGAAGCTTATCAAGTGAGGCTGACAACATTTTATGTTTTTTCATTCCTAACAAGAGACTCATGTCTTCATTGCAGATCCGACAGGGCCATGATATATGCTATGGACGCTGCAACATCCAAGATTCTACTGAGAGAAGCTCCAGCAAGCAACTAGTAGGTGGTAATATGGATCAGCATCACAGCAACCCAACAAATGACAGGGAAGAGTCAGTGCATGCATCATCATCTGCAGCTATCAACCTCATGGATGTGCAGACACCTCTACGAGCGCTCGGGCCAATTGATTTTGCAGAGCATATGCGTACCCGATACCCCAGCTTGGTATGATTTACTACACTGGGTCGTTTTAACAACATTCTTCTGTGATTTGTGCTTAGTTGGACATGTGTCTCTTCATGTCACTCATTTCTGATTTTGTATCTGTTGGCGTTCCTTTTTGCTGCTGCAGGTCAAGGACGAGTTGAGTTTCATACTAAAGGAGCAGAATGCCAAATGCCAGCGTGAAATCAACACTGCTCGTGTCAATGTGCAGGCAGACATGATTAAGTTTGTCGACAAGCTGATGACATCGATTAGCAAGAGGTGCATTTGATGTGCTGCTCGAGGTTTTACTGACTGTCCAGCAAGAGCAATTCAGCCATGCCCAGGGGTCGAACTTCAGACTCCTATTGGCCCGAAAATCCCAGGCGTTAGGCTCGACATGTCTGCTTGCAAAGGTTTCTATGTTTGTTGTTTTGTAACTCTCTATGTTGTTCAATGGCTTTACATGGTGCAATGTGTGCCGTTTACATGCCCCGCTAAGTCATTTTGATACAGATATATCACCTTTGTTTAGGTGCCACGTCCCGCCCCAGGTCTGATGGTGATGATCAGGGAGAACAGCAGCAGAACAAGCGGGCGCGCAATGATGAAGGAGCAGTCGCAGCCATGACAGAACAGATTATTATGTTTGCGAGGCAGACCCTGCAGTCAGTAAGCGAACTGTTTATTGACCTTCCGAATGATGGCAGTACAACGGTGTTTGGACAGAAGGCAGCCGGGCTTCCAGGAAGAAAATACGTTTTCAGGGCTGGTTTCCAAACTGACCCATGGATCAGGGGGGTTGTACCGTGCCCACCTCAGCCCTATGTGTCCGAACAGTTGGAAGAGTTCTTCAGTACGGCACCACCAGGAGAGCTATCTAGGTGATTATATCAAACTAAGTCATTGTGATACACGATGTTCAATTCTTTGAGTCGAGACGGTTCACATTCTTATTCTCTTAACTCACAGGAACTTCCTTGTGCATGAGAACCCAAGGTACTTACGAATAACTAGCGCAGTGATTAGAATGCAGTTGGTTCAAGACGAGCCGATCGACCATGAGCTGATGTCAGTGATTATTAGAAGGTACTGCCAGGCTGATCAGGAAGCAGACAAACACTCGCCGTATCTAACATGGAGGCATCCACTCGAACCAGAGTTCTCGGTCAGCTATACAATTATATGTGCACATGTAAAAACCACTTGCTTTCATTTGTTATTATACTGATGCTGGATATGTTCCAAATGCAGACACTGGTATTGGCAGATCATGACTATGTCCATACGCTGTCTATCCAGAAAGCATTAGGGGCGGATGCGCTTAAGTATGACATCACATCAGCTCAGCTGGTAAGAGTTGTGTACTAGCAACACCGAATTTATGTTCGTTTTTCAGTTTGATTTCCTGCTGGACTTATGATTCCTGTCTTCTATCCAGTTCTTCATGCCCGTCCCACGCCCCGAAGGATGGATTGTAATTTTCTGGGACATGGTCACCCGCACGATGTTTGTTATCGATCCGATGTACCACAAGAAAAGCCGACCCCTGACCACTCATGAGAGGGACGAGATTATTGCTTGGAAGCTACACGATGCCCTGTTTAATTGCTTAGATGAGTACTATGCTGGGTGGCCCGTCAACAAAGAGAGATGGAATGTCAAATTCCCTGCTCTGGCTGATAGCATTTTCACTAAGTACATTCTTCATCCACCCTTCTTGTTTTCACTCAGCGCCACCTCCACGATCTTGTTAATTATCTAATTTTGATTTGTCCCGTGCCAGAAATGAAACAGGTGCTTGCGTTGTCCACATCACCCGCCATTTCGACGGCAAGAAGCTAAAGCTGCCGCTAACCAAGGTTTGTCGCTCAGCCATGTCTCACATGGAAGCTACTGGTGTGCCCTGTGTAGACTGATTTTTCTGCCAACACCAATATGCTCACTACCATTTCTGAAATATCATCTTTTGCAGCACACCATATCAAAGACAAAGCACGAAACGCTTTACGAGTGCATGAAGTTGCAGGGCAATTTCTCTTCCCACGCACGCGACACTCTGTGGCGCCTCCTTGCACCGTCAGACTCCATATTTGAATCAGAATGAGCCACCCTTCTATATTTATGTGTCTTTCAATCTTGCCACTTGATAATAAGTGTCTTGCAACGTAAGCCCCCGCGTCCGGTGTGTGAACCAAGGTGATGTTTCCAATCAGTTGTTATAGTTATTATGTCGCAATCAAGCACCTAAACCATCCTGTATATCTGAAGTGGATTGTTCAATGCTGAAAGTGCAATATGCATGTTTTAATTTTCTACCCATTTTACCCATTTTTTCAATGTGGATATACTACCAATTTTTATCTAAACGAGCCGTGACAACGTAATTAGACACGTCAATTTTGTGCCAAACAATCCTCATTGTTTTGTAGCTGCCCATCAAACAATCAACTATCCCTCGCAGGACCCTTAAGGCCAACTTGGAAAACCAGACAACAATTCAATGTAATTCCTTGAGTTACGTTGGAACCATTCCCTAACCAACTATCCCTCGCACCATGTTTCGACCAAACATTTCTTCTACATTTTCCCACCCAACAAATTAGGCATAGTGCAATATTCAGGTTTATTGCTGTGTTTCTTTCATGTGCCAGGATCAGCACATATATTTTTCATGTGTGTGCCCCGCCATTCATCTGCACATGGTGTTACGGTTTGGATCTTCAAGTGAGCCTAAGGTTTGGAATGCCTCACCCTTACCTTATGCCAACAGTGCACATCAAGTTAACCATCTCAATAACACTACTAAACTGATACCAACTATGTCTAGCATTCGCAAATACTTGGTGTCCATATGTCTTACATAGCCAACAGAGACACACACCCCAGTTATTACATAACTGAGCAGCATACAAGTCTAGTTCAAACTAAGCTGGTAATAAACTTAGACGTGGCAGCCAGGCAGTGATAACAATCTCTTAAACACCCCTCTCTCCAATGTTGATTGGGGTGTGGAAGCTAAATTGCACCCCTTCTTCGGCGCCACTCTGTCTTCAGTTTTGTATCGCCCGTGAAAAGTAGGAACCGTTGGCACACCACAAATATGTGGGGTGGCAACTAACATTCCCAGATCCACCTATAATCAAACACTTCTCTGACCGTCTCAAAGATTTTGCGTTCCAAAAGGATGCTTCCATCCAGTAGCATTTAGAATGGCAGCACCTCCTCTACCATGAAGTCTGGCAGCTCACCCACATTGCCCCTCATTGAGATAACTTCATATGCTATGGATTGCCGCAGGTAGTTTAGGCGTCCCTGCAATTTAGCACTTCTCATTTTTAGACATGCTCGCATATTTGTTTCAAGTGATGAATAAAAGTTAAGGTCGTCCGCTCACCGGGGTTAGCTGAGTCTGAAGATACAGCCCAATGTACTCCCTGCTGTAGTTGATAATGTGCAGCCAGCTATCCTCTCTGCTTGTACACGAGCAGTTGAAAATAAGTTAGAACTTGTATGTGGCACAATTTATCTTTTTGACAATTCGAACATGCGGTCATCCATCATACATCTCGCAGCTTTCATGCATGCCAACGTTGTAGTTGATCGTCCAGCCATGAGCCGGCACATACCACCCAGCGATGTTCTCATGTATGCAACGCCTAAGTCCCGCTAGGATGAAGTTTGCATTGTCTTCATGCTTGTACTGCATCTCCCCAATTGGCTCTGAAGTCTCACATGGGTCCATGACCAACAATGTCCTATCTTCGACATCCACAACATATAACGACCAACTTTCCATCATTGGGACTGGGAGCATGAGCTGCATAGCAAATAGAAGAACATATATTCTTGTTCAATCTGTTACATTTGATAATATCAGCAACGTTCATATAAGTTCATGCTAGTATATTTGTTGACGGGCTACCTTCTTTGTCCATTGCAGTCGATACCCGAGCGCCTCATAACTCATCATTGTATTCATGAATTCGAAGTCCAAATCATAGGACCTGTACATAAGAGCGAGCTACGCAAAAGGACAACAAGTAAGTATCCACGTGTTGCAAATTCGAGCCATGGTTTATGACATGTAAGTACACACTCACCACAAATCGCAAGTCAAATATGTGTCGCCACTTGATCTCCCAGTCTCCGTACATTTGTCCGTCCTTGTACACCAGCATCCTTGACACAGCTGACCAACCTACTGTTGTCAGGTGTCCCTCTGGGCCAAACTCATTCACAAAGTCCTCACCTGACATCACTATCAGGTAAGGCAACAGGTGTTTGTACCATTTCCTGCAAGTTCGAAACACACAATTCAACATCCGTGCAAAAACAACATACCCAACTTTTTTTCATGTGATCTATTCGATTAGTAAATTAACTTACCGGTTGCGATTCCTTGAGCTGCTAATGCACATTTTGTCCCAGAATTCCACAACATCCTTTGCAAGGGGTTCCTCATGCTTCAGACCAGCTTTACCGGGGAACACGTCTCCCTTGTTATCCATTTCCATTTTCACTATGGTCCTCACCATGCCAACACGCAACCTCAGGTTGCTATTCATTCGCCCTGAGACGACTCCTACCCCCCTCTCTACGCAAGCATTCACTGCACCAGACATCACCGTTACATAATTAGATGTAGTTATGTTCCCCCGTATAAATTCACCTATAGATATGTATCTTATATCACTGGTAACAAACCTGTGTGTCCATCATTCGTCGCTGGATGTTCGTTTTGAGCATGCTGCCCATGCAGACCAGCAGCCCCTGCTGCCGATGTTCCTCCAACATCTCTGACTGTTAATACATATAGATGACGCGAATAAGATATGGCATGAGACCGTTTTACTGAGTTGCTGTTACAGGTTGGGTTATGTTTTCCACTCACTTGTATTCCCCATGAAGTTATGTCCTGCAATTCGCTGAAGTACACCTACACCAGTTGTCACTGGTTCTGTGTGGTCCGGTTCTACAAATCCACGCACTATAATAAGATAATTGAGCAGGATTCATCAGCTTATTAAGGTTGAGATTATTAATCACCTTCATGATGCCCAGTTCTGCCAATAGGTGAATTCAAGTCATGCCCACCACCCTCAGATGTAGCCCCTGCTGCAGAACCTTCTCCAGCTGCCCTGACTATCAATGCAAATACAAGATCAATGCGTGGCATCGCATTACTCAACAGTTCTTCATCATTAGGGAATGTTTTTCACTCACTTGTAATCCCAGGAAATACATGTGCCGTGCTGCTTCGGAGGACAGCTCCGCGAGTTGTTACCGTTTCAGTTTGCCCTGTTGCTGGAAGAGTTAGCATTATATTTTTAGTTAGCCCTTTGCTATTGTGGCTTAGTTGCTATAAGTTTTTTTACTTTTTTTACAAACCTTGACGGAGCTCATCAATCCCGGGTTGTGCTATTAAAACATCTCCTCGAGCTGTCATCGTTTCATTTTGTCGCGTTCCTACAAGTTCAAGACGTATAGTTAGTCAGCACTGCTAATATGATTTACTTGATATAAGATTAGATTTGATTTGTCTACGAACCTTGAACATGATCACCATACCCTGGCTGTGCCATCAACCCATTTTGGTGTGAGTCGTTACCACTCCCACCGTATTGATATGAACTTCGTGTCGAGGATGAATGCCTGCCTGATATCTCGATACGTCTCCTTTGTCGACACTGCCGGCTCCCTCTGTTTGCGCTCCGCTTATGTCGCCTTCGGATTCCTCCTGGTCCTCTACCTGCCATATATAACGGACAAACATGACCATTTGAAATTCTGAATCTACTCCGTCTGGCCAATATGTACACCAACAGCAACAGCACCTGATTCATTGGTCCCAGCCGGCACAGGTTCAACCACAGTTGTTGCTGCCATTGGATGGTATTCACGTGGTGGCGACGATCCAACAAATGCCATCCCTACAAATTTGTAAATCAAATCTCCCACCAACTGGTTCACGAACACTGCCCCCAATCTAGTTGCATATATTATCTCATGCAAAACACTTACCATCTATTGTCGTCTGAAACTTCATGCAATGTGCGTTCCCCGTGCTTCCTTGCCTAGCTGTATTGCTCACTGGTCCCGCCACGTCTGCCCTGACCTCACTCACTGTGGACAAGAAGTAAACACCATCATCACGTAACATCATGCACACTATGGGTACGAACATTAGTAGAAAACAAGGGGGCTCACCTGATGTTGGCATCATCTCTTGACGGCCTCCCAGGTATGGTCGGTCACACTCAGTGTTGCCTGAATTATCTTCTGCTTTAATAGAATCCACTCTTGAAGTATTCTCTGCCAAAACAATATCATCTATTTCACAACTTGTAAGTTACATACTGGTTACATGAATATCTGTACAAACGCATACCATTTAGCTCGGGCCCTGTCTCAACCTCTCTATCTGGAGTGCTTATCGTTAAGTCAATGAACACCACTACAAGATATGGAATATGGTTAGATGTATGTTTACTTTTGTATTCAGATTACTTTTCTCGCACCACTCTCACATACCTGGAGCCTCACCATCAACCTCATTATGTGATACTGGAACACTCGTAACTAAGTCAATGAATGGAACCTCCATCTCTGCAACAAGAACATGCGTTAGGTCTGTTACCACATTATTGTCTACTGGTTGCCGCAATGATCATTATTTCTAAACTGACCATTCGCATCATACAAATTCTGTACTGATGAAGCAAATAGGCCATCAGGTGACGTTATCATTGGTTCAACAGGATCATTTTCTATGAGGCTGTCATGGTATCTTCCAATCATGTCATCATGAGCCCCCATACTTTCCGACCCCGGAGATACCGGCCCTGTTGCAATCTCTTCTTGGGCACTTTCTATGAGCACGGCACTCATCATGTTGCGCACCCCCATACCCATCAAAATAGCTTCAGCTGCAAAATGAAAACATTTTCATTTATGTCAACCATCCACAATTACATTCATGTGTTGATGTGAAAGAACTTTTTACATGGTCATTCGGCGGTACTAACCTTCAATGTCTGCTGATGCTTGCAGGAACCTGCTTATGAGGCCGGCGTGCAAGTTGTCGTCTGCCCTTTGTTCTGGATCCAACACATACTCTGCCGAATCTGGAACACCACTACTGACCACTGCATTTGCTGGTGTCATCGGTGAATCAGAATGTAGCCTGGTCGGTTCAGCTCCACCGTCTACAGCTTGACCTGCAATACAAAACACATTCCACGTGTTAGCCCAGCACAAACTGGAGAGCTAGTCCGTGTGCAAAATGATTTTTTTGCTGATATCTTTGCTGACCATATATAACTGACTGATATATTTGCTCCACCAACCTGCAGTATGAAGCTCTGGGACACTGGGCTCAAGTGGGTGCGCAAACTGAACCAACGTCACTCTGGAATCTATTGGCGGTCCAACTTGAAGAGCCAGGACACTGGACTCTACCGGTGATGCTACCGTGCTTTGTCCGGCGATCCGCAAGCGCGGTGAATCAGCTGTCCGTGCTGGCAGCTCTGTCCAATGCCATCACAATCTCTATTAAGCATGGTGGGTCACGAATGGGGCATGACGAAACAAACTCATTTTATCTTTTACGTCGCACCCTTACCTGGTATGCTAATGACAGGTGCACGCGGAAGACCTAGTTTCCCAGCTTGACTTTCTGCATTGTATAAATAACTTGTTCTGTTAGCCATACAAAGCACACATACACACCACACGCACTCATTCCGAATCCTTGATGCTTGAACTCACCTTCACGCTGCAGAACTCTTGCATGGTTCCTTCCTATGCGTTCATAGTGAGTCTTCATATCGTCTTCGCTATCTGATGATTCAAATTCGCTATCTTCCTCTAATATACTTTTGCCAGGATCCCCTGCATCAATATGCCGGATGCGGCTTTGCCTTCTGGCTTCCTAACCACCTTCATTGATTACAATTTGCTGCTGACGATCCCTAATGTCTTGCGTTTCTCTACCTGCAACACATCGGTAAGTACTGAATGCTATGTACAATGGTATCACCAAACAGATATTGTCGATCCTAATGTTAACTCGTCGCACCCACCTTGCAAATCAGCTGCAACCTGATTAATCTCTTCTTCATTTTCAGATGCTGAATCGTATCCATCACATTCTGCACATAGTACACAAATGACAAAAGTTATTTGAACAGCAATCACAATCACATGTTCCGTGCAACGGGGTGAAGAACAACTAGTGCAATTTGTAGTTGAAGTTTCTCCGAAACATACCATTTTCCTGGCTCCTGGACCTGGACCCTTCAAAGCTCATTACATCCTCTGACTGAGCAGTCCATTTGGTGTTCTGCATGTGGACATTTCCAGCGCTGATAATAGCCAGCAAGCCAGGTTGACCAGTGACACCTTCAGTATTAATTACATCTGCCTCGTCATACGAGTCATACGCTGGAACTGCAAATTTAGAAATGCAATTATCAATAAACTAACATTTCATATTCTCTTGCTCATCCATAGTATAATGCATAAATGTTATGGCTGTCCTGAGTGCCCACCTGTTGGTTCAGTACAATCGCTCCCAAGCTCCTCAAAAACCAAATCTTGATTCCATATAGCAAGCTGCATATCATTTGATATATGTTCTTCATCGTTATTCTGTGCAACGCCTGTCAGTGTGGCCATGGTCTGGTTTTGACCACTCAAGTTGTCTTCCCCATCGGTTGCTCCTTCTTCGGCACATCCTGTGTCCATGTTGGCGCTGCCCAAGCTTGTATCGCCATTATGTGCTCCAACTCCTGCATTTCCAGTGTTTGCTGCAAAGAGCTGAAAGTTTGCCAATGAAGATTATTAGTACGCAGACACTAAAGCATCATGGCATCGACAATACTTCAATTTTGCTCTATTTTACCGAATTAGCTGTAGCTGCCATTAGAGGGTGCCACATCCATACTTGCTGCAGCATGTATCCTTCAGGCCTGGTCTGTAAAGCACATTCACATTTTCATCATTTTCATCATTGTGATCATTGTATGATTGTGTCTATCATCAAAATAATAGTGTAATTACCGGGTAATATCCTGGGTTCTCCCTCTCTAGGTGGATTAATCTCCTCACTAGTGGATAAGAGTAAGCACAAATTCTTGGCAGGAGATTCGATCGTAGGCTTGCTGGCCCATAGTCCACCCAGTCCAGTTGTACGTACTGCAAATGAAAGAGGGAGACTCAAGTGTTAGCGCAATTAAATTTCCAACAATAGATTTAACCAATGCGCTACCAAATCACATGACTTGCCTGCAGAAAAAGTGAATGGCCGCCTATGATAGCCACCTCAGCTCTAGTTGCTACGTTTGCTTGGTACTTTTCGGCAGATATCATCACGAGGTCGACTGCGTACCGTGCAATGTTGTACTCCCCTATAGCCCATGGGTCTTGGACAATGGGCAATATCTCTTCTGGTATTGCTGCAACCGACTGTCTAGGGCCTAACAAAGTGGACACAGCTAGCAAAGTCGAAGCAACTATGAATGCTATGGTCTCTTGCTCATTCATGCAGCATGGGTTTAGCCTACTAATGACATACTCTATGTCTGAGACCTTCAAGCCTCCTTTACCTCGCAACCCTAGCATCCCCCTGACTCTCTGAACAAGTGTAGATCTATACATGGGTGTGCCAAAGTCCACAATCCTCCCATGACCACGTACGCCTAAGATCCTAACTGCATCTTCATCAGTGATTGATCTAACTTGTCCATCTGGCATCCGCAATGTCCTAGTTCGAGTGTTAACTCTACCCATCAAGTCAGCAGTGAAAACCCTATCTATAGACCCAGCATATCTGTTCGTCAACAAGCCGGCCATGCCGGTTGGCTCCATTGCATGGTAAAACAAGGTACCTAACCCTAGGAAAGGGCCGGTCACGAACATGGATCTAAGCGTGGCTCGCGTCTCCTTGCATTGGCCAGGGTCATCTCCTCGCTACCACACCGCCGGCTCCTCTTCCTTGTGCGGCCGCGGCTGCGGCTGCGGCTGCCGGATTGTCGTCGTTTCGGCGATCTCGGAGGCCTGGCCATCGTCACCCGATGACCTGCAAAGATCAATCACACATTCAGATGTGTTAGTTATTCCTGCCATTTGGACAACACTACTAGCATTAGATCAAGAACTAACGCCGTACGGGAAGGCCCCTAGATTATCTACTCGATAATGCCGCAAGAACTAATGCCGTACGGGAAGGCACCTAGATTATCAACTCGAAAAGGTCAACCGGAGCAAGACAAGCACGTAGATTAGCTACCAAAAAAATGGGACGGATCACAACGGAGTAACCAAGGAAATTAGAACCGAAGCCAGGAGGAAAATAATGGCCGGAGCACGGCCGACGGCAGAGTATGATGAAGAAAGAGACGGCGTGTTCAAGCTTACCAGAAAGGCAGCCGTTGCTTCAGCTGTCCACCGGAGATCAGTTCAGATCTGGTCTTTTCCCCTTTCTGCTTGCTACCATACAAACCTAGAACAGAGGCGAACAGTGCTCGCTGGTGGAAATGAGCAGGGGGCGGCCGTGGGGTGGGGTTAAAACCAGCACACTCTGCCTCCACTGTTCCAGCTACCCATCCCCCACTCTTTTATTTACCGCTCGTCAGAGGTGGTTTTTTATTAGGTACAGCTTGGAACCCTCCCAGCACCACACATTTTAGAATCGAGCGGCGGGAAATATCCTCAGGCCATCCCGTCTGAGCGATAGAACATCTACGTTGCATGCACTTGGGCCATTAGAACATGTTTCTACTAGTGAACGTTCGCCCAACTGATTAACGGGGTGAACTACATATGCCCCCCTTCGCTTTGCATGCACCAATCATGCCGATCTACATGCCATGCTGGCCGTACTTGTTATAAACATCCGCGGGTTCACGCTTTATTGCATTCTTCTTGTATATTTTAGGACCAGCACCCACACTGCATGTACCCCTATTTAAAGAAACTTCCTAAGTGGGGGGTCCAGCTCGAAAAATGCAACAAGACAAGGACAGAGGATGTTTTGCACGGCCGGCACCACTCTTGTTGACTTTTCTCCCATGTAAGGAAAAATGCATGAACATGCAAGCACCCGTGCAAAATGCATTTTTTAATGCTTAACCAATCCATGCACCGTGGTAATCACCATCTGCATGGCTACTATGGACCACCGCACGGGCCGGATGCACTAAGTTAATCAATCATGTCCTATCCAATCACACCAGGCATGCATGCCCATCCAAAACCCAGTTAGCATCGTGCAACAGAGATGAGCCACAGTCACACACATTAATCATCACTAACACATACAAGTAGATCCACTGCTGCTAGCCTTACTACTTAGTTTCATACTCCACTCATCAACCAGGAAGGAAGCAGTACTTAGTCGGTAGATACGCTATCAGCACGGCAAAGGCGTCTTTGCCTACTCTGGATGAACAACATGCGGTCTACAATGCAGATACAGGGTTGATTCTAGCATGTTTGGCGATATGACGATTGCTCTCCCCACGTCTCCAACCTCTGCTAAGTTGACTTTCATGGGTTCTTCTAGGGCAGACTGCATTTGATTAGCAGCAGGGTCGTGCTCTCCGAACCCTTCCTCTGCTGCTACACCTCCTTCAATATTCTGGTTCAGGATCAGCTCCCCTGCTTCATCTTGAAGGGGTACTTCGTCCACGCCGCTATCCTGCGCAAATAAGAATTCATTAACTATGCATGCGTGCTAGATACTCCCTATGCCAATAACTGGTTCAATATGCGCACCTGCACAGACACCGCGGAGATGCCTGAGTTATCGCTAATCACATCTGGATCACCACCTCCCTGGTTAACGGATGGTTCTGATGCAGCAGCCACCTGCAATGTAAACCCATTTTCGTGGGTACTAGTCCCAGCATCACGCTTGATTCAAGGCAAAGGAAGCAAAAGAGAATGTACCTGGATCGATCCATTGCAACCCTTTGAGCAGTCTTCAGTAACTGTGAACGACGAGGCAGGACGGGAAACTGATGAAGCTCCCATCAGGAGGTCTGTTTTGAAATGTGAATGGCTACGACGTGCTTCAAGAGCTAGCCCCCTCCCCCATTTGTACTCCGCGGATGCCCACATCCCGCCCACAAGGTTTGAATTTTGAAGTGGAAGCCCGCCCGGCAGGCTTCAGCGTCATGCACGACATGTGTCCATTTACTGCTGTGCCTCGGTCAGCATGGGCAAGGTCAATTTGTCATTCACATGGCAGGGACACAGAAAATACATTATGGTTGATTATCAATTGGCTTTAAAAGGAAATCCATCTTGGGCAGCAACGATAAAATTCACACATGTACAGCAGACGTCCGCATTTCAAGGGGAGTCTCTCCGAAACAAACATGAGTCTATTCTCATAGCTAAATGACAACCTTCAGCACATTTTCATAAAATTCAGTACACGCATTGAAAACAGACATACCAAATTCTGTTACATTGATTCGAAAACAAACACTGGTTCACACCCATACTTTACAGCATGCATGCATTGTGAAGTAATGTATTTCTTCTCAAAGCTCTCACCACACAGGCCACATACAAATTACATCAGTCTCAGTTCTGCAACCTTCTGACAGTTGTTCCTGCGATGACCTTCGACTCCACAGTTCTTGCATCTCGCTGGCTTCCGTGGTTGTTTTGGTACATCCCCGCGTTCCGGGCAGGTGGTGCGTTTGTGGCCTTGCTGCCTGCAAATACCGCAAAACCTTGTTCGCTTACTTAAACCTTCATACGGGGCCTTTTCCCTGGTTGTTGTCGGCCTGCCCACCTGCTTCCGCCTGGCTGGTGCTAACAAGTTCTGCATCCGATTACCGGACTCATTAGCTGAATTGCTGCCAGCATCTTGGTAGTTCATATGTGATCCATCCACACCCTCACACAATTCGCCATCTGATTGTACCATGGTCGCAACCCTCATGCTGCCAGCTAACCTGTCTTCCAAGCCCAACCCATCCCGTATTTCTGTGAATGGCTTCATCTCTGATACACAATTTTTGAACAGTTCTGTCAAACGTTCGTAAGCTGCCACGCTTGAGTCCCCCATCCGGACAAGCTCCATAGCTTGCATGTACATATTGTAGTGCCGGAAACTAAACGGGTTCTCTTGAGCATTGTCCTTCTGGTACTGCACCAGGTGCGTTGGAAGTATGTCTCTTGCATCCCTTGTCCACCTTTTCACAATATGCTTCTTTGGTATTTCTGTCACACGAATGAAGTCAAGCACCTGCAGTATGACAAAGAACATCGGAATTACTTGTTTGATACAATTCACCTTCTAACAATTAGCAACGGATAATATCACATATATTTTTTCACCTTCAGTATATGGCTGCACAGCAGGCCCATGTGTGCAAACTGACCACACTCACAGTCAAATTCTTCTCCTCCCTCAAGCACAGACACCTTCTTTGAAGTTCTGCACCATTTCTCCCTCCGCGCAGCATCTGTATGTATTGCAACATACTCTTTACCCTTTTCGATCTCTTCCACTTGATATGCGCCACATTCATACAGTATATGACCGAATTGTTCAAACATGGCTCTGGTGTATATCTGCCCAGCATGCCTTTCCGTTGCCATATTAGCTCGCATAAGCGGCCTCCCCTGCAAAACAAACCATCCATAAATAAGCTCACAATTCAATGCATATGCATAAGTGGCAGTCATAAGTCTTTTAATTTTTGGATACTTCTTACGATTGCTGTCCGCTTCTCCTCGTAATTTTCCTCCGACTCCCTGTCAAAGATTAAACTCATATACTTCCTAACAAACATATGCATTGGGCATCCAGGAGGCACGTAGTTCTTCAACATGTGGTTCGCGCTTTCACTCCGTTGTGTACTAGTCATCTTTGCACAGAATACACCCTTAAAAAATGGCTTTGCCCATTTGTGACGTATCTCGTACAAGTTGGTCATGTAATCGTGATTTTTCAAGTTGTATTTCTCTACGAGATACTTCCAGCCTTCTTCAAACTCATCTATTGTTAACATGTGGTTGACAACCTTGTGAAACTCCGGTCGAAAATCACTGTTTTTTGAGTATAATGGTCCGAGCGATTCCTTTGCCTTCTTAAGCACATGCCACTTGCACCAGCGGTGAGCCGTGTCAGGCAACATATTACTAATTGCGACCTCCATCGCCCTATTTTGATCTGCATTTTATGAATCACACGGCCATTAGCTTTCCATGATCAACCTTGCATAATTAACAAGATACTTTCCAACCGAACTAAATAATAAGGAAAGTCCCTTACCAGTCAGGATTGTTCGCGGCGCCCTGCCACCCATTATGCGTACAAACTCCGAGAATACCCACTCAAATGTCTCCACTGTCTCGTGTTTAACTAGCACCCCCGCAAGTATGATGCTCTGAAAATGGTTGTTAACCCCAACGAACAAACCAAACGGCATGTCGTACAAGTTGGTCTGATAAGTTGTGTCAAATGTAACTACATCACCAAAGAAGTTGTACTGCAGCCTGCTGTTGCCAGTAGCCCACATCAAGTTGCTTATTCTGCCCTCACCGTCAGCTTGAACCCGGTATGTGAATTGTGGATCCTTTGAACACAGCTCCTGGAACACTTCAATTGTTTTCCTGACATCATCTTCGGACTGCTCACGGCTAATTTTGCCACATAAATTTCTCAATGCTCTTTTCGTGAATGGTACATTCTCCATCCTCCCAAAGAAGCTACCGATGATGCTATACACCTTTGCGAGGCTGACATTGTTTTGTCGCAACTGCTTGACCAGGTCTCTGCTGTAGACATCAATATGCTTGTGGGACGGCCAGTGTATTGTTTGGCCGTAGGTTTGTGTCAAAGCATGGTTGTGCACATCTCGATGCTCAGCTATGTACCACCCGTTGTCCTTGGATCGGAGTAATCTCAGGAGGGCTGGGCATTCACATCGACAAGAACGAGTATTTTCAACAATCGGCTTCCCCTAAAGATATAAACAGAGCATCGTATTCAGTTAGAATGCATGGAAAAAGACCATGTTTATCAAAATATGCTGAAGTATTGTCTGTACCGCGCATCCACAAATGATCTCTTGCATGCACTTTGTCCGGTTCACATTTAATCTGCTTTTTCCATATCTAATCCCGAATCCTTTTTCCCATTAGTACAGGTTGTAAAAGTCGTAAGCTTCACCTAGACTGTCGAAACTTGTCCCAATTTTTGGGACGATCACTATGTCCCCTGGAGTCTCCGCGAACTCTCTCACGGTCTTCTCCAGTGCCGTGACCCTGTCCGAGCAAGGGGCCCTGCCTTCAGCCGCGGCACCTACACGCACTCTGCTTTCGGAGCAGAGTAAACAATCAGGTGGTGAGTCTAATATTACAGGGGATACAGCAAATGTAACCCATGAAACCAAGATCACAAATGACCCTTCAAACATTCATCGTTATGAATCAGTTAACTTATTTCGCAATTTCGCAGCCTCCATTTTTACAGGCTTATATATTTCAAGCCTTTGCACCTACATACAGAATTCTGTAAACGCATCTCCATATAAGGGAATTCGATATGTAGACTTATTCAGTCCATCCTGTCTACGGTGACATCAACTTTATAGTAACTGAATCATTCAGAGCATGCGTACAGAATAATTCAGTTTCCGTTGTCACACAATGCAGTAATGAGATCTCATGGAATTAAAATGCCACAATCCAGAATACCTTTGGGTCCAGCCTGGTGCTTTAGGGTCCATTTGCTCTATTGAGTGCTCGGAGCACTGTGGCATGTCTGCAGCTTCTGTCTCCGGCAAACAGATCTGGGCGTCAGCACTTGAAGCGGCCGGTGCTGGAGGCTCAACCTCCGTCGCCGCGGCGACTGGGAACCGCACAGGCTCCATGGCACCGTTATTATCATTCACCTCCTCAAGCAGAGTTCTGGGTCGTTGACACAAACTTATCAGCGCCATATTCTAGATCGGACCGCACAAACCCTCAGTCAAAAGCATTGGTACATAATGGTTACTGGAGCAGATTCTAACCTGTTAATCGGCTGCAGCAAGAACTCCATGGTCACCGGAGCGCGTGCGATGTCGCCGAAGAAGCAATACTGGTCGCCGCAGTCAACCACTCCACCCTTTGTCTTGCCTGGGATGGAAGAGAAATCCAACTTCAGCACACCTACCAGCCCACCAGCCGACCCTCAACATTAACTGCGCGCGCTGCCGGAGTCTAGCGGAAACCACCGCACCTGATCCACGGATCGGAACGGCCGCCACCCCTCGAGCCACGGCTCAGGCTATCTCCCTCGACGCCGTCCGCCACTCCGTCCATTCATGGCCCATCTGTCAGGTCTGTATATTGACGTATACCGTAATTTCGCACCCCCCACATGGCCCATCTGTCAGACTGCTGCATTGAATGGTCCGAATCACACAGCTATTCTGAACGGGCCAGATACCGAGAGCCTGTGAGCCCGAGCTCACATACTCCACGTCCGTCGAGAACGTGGGATTGTGGGAGTAGTATACGAAAAGGGGAGGGAATCTTGTATTGCTTCATTCATCCTTTTTGGATCGTCGCTCTGCTTTGGAAACTGTCCCCTGTAGCTGCTGCAAGCGCACAGCGGAGTATAGAGTTTAACAGCGTGTTTTTTTTACGGGAGAGTTTAACAGCGTGCTAATGAAGCAAACAAGCAAGCATGCGGTCTAAGCAGATAGGCTTTGGGATTTTAAATACGCCCTGGCAGAACATGCAGACGGCTTAATAAACAACAAAAGAATATAGTAATACTGGAGCCAGGACGGGTTGTACGTAGACTACGTACGAGCGGCTCGCTTTCAGCTAGTTTACGCTTACCGAGACGGCGATTTGACTTTGCGCGGCAATTAAAGGCTCGGCAGCCGCCTCGCAGAACGGGGGGCCGGGCAGATTCATCCATTTGTTTAGCGATCGCAGACATCTTTTACACGGCCAAGCAATGCCTATGTACGGTGGGACGCACATGATCTGATACCATCGCCCACTTTCGCGTGCCTCCGGTCCAAGAAATTAGCACAATTCGCGTGTCGATTTGCCGACGGGATTATCAACGACGAGTAGTGCACATTATATATACACTACAAATCCAATCAGTGTTCATATAGTAGTTCATTTTGTTTTTGAAACTATACTATAGTTCATAATTAATCCATACTGAAGCAGAATCTTCATATAGTACCAGTATGTTTTAGGTATGTGATTGGCTACCGAGCAAAACAAGAAGGCCCTTTTTGATTTGCAGGATTTTAAAAACGTGGGAATAAGAAAAATACAGGATTTGAGTGGCATGTCCACTTGAATCCTATGGGATTAGCATAGAGTGTTTGATGCTACAGGAAAAACAAAGGAATTAAAAAAAGAGGTTGGAGTGGATGCTAGATTTCCAATGAAATGTAGTACACTTGATTTCATAGGAAAAAATTCTATAAGATTCAATCTTGTGAATCAAACAACAAATGTAGAAAAAAATCTTAAGGATTCTAACCCTCCAAAAGTCCCATGAAATTTCTTTCTATACTACTATTAGAAGAGCAAACATGAATTCCTCTACAGTCGCACCATATAATGCACACGGGACAACCAGAAGCCTCCGATCTAATCTATCCGACGAAATCCAACAGCCTATATTTCTCAAATGGTCTGCCACCTAATAAGACGGCACAGATTGAATGTTCTGCCGGCAGACTCCTCGTGCAGGTCCTGCTCCGCTCGATGCTTCGACTCCCCAAATCACGGAACAATATCAAAAGTGCCCCACTAAAGAGATCTCCACGTCTCCGCAATGTGCGCATCCATCAACGCCCGGTCACGGGATGCCAGGATCGGACGAGGATGATCCTGACCACCACGGCCACTGCGGATGTGCCCGCAGCTGCCATCGGTCTGCTAGGGGCACAACACACTGCATACACACAGACCAGCGAGCTGGCTGCGGACGGCGAGATCAGGATGTCAAGGCGGCCTGACGCGCGAGCGCATCCCTTGTGGTTGCGCCACTCGAGCCTCCGCGCCGCCAGCTCTCCCTCCTATGGCTGCTCCACCCATCACGCAGACGCCGTTGCCGACGCCTCCCCTGCCTGCTCAGTGCTCCAAGAGTTTGGCCCGCGCCCCGGCGACGAGATCGTCGACTCCTCTTGCGCCCTCATCTCATCCGTCGCTGACGCTGGCGGTGCTCATCGGATCACCAAGGAGGACCTCGGGAATCACTGCACGGCAGTGGAGGCATGCAGGTCGAGGAGAACCATGACACGAGGTGGAGGGGAGGATCCAGATTGTGTACCATACGTAGATGGAGGGACCTGCAGGAGGAAGAGGAGAAGGATGAACAGGAAGTAGAGGTGCCTGCCCGAGGCGTTCAGAAGGATGCAGGGGTTCCGCATGCTCAACTTCTCATACAAATAGCTCCAGGTAAGAAACTTTAAATTTCTGCTGGATCTAGATTTGAAACTTCAATTACTTTACATTGACTTCTTCTTTGTGAATTTACATGACCATCCAAAATTGGTTTCCTTTTTAATCCAAGTTTCACTTGGAAGACATGGGAAACAGTGGGACTCACTGAAATTTTTACTTTCTTAATTTCATCACCATCCAAAATTCAGGTTTCCAAATTACATGCATACTCTGCAATCTGCAGACGTTTTAAGTCTGCAGATTTGAGGTGGGAAAACCAAAATGCTTTTTGTAGAGTAGGATGTATGTTTCAAGATCTCTAGCCGCTGCTATGCATCAACATGTGATTTAGAATTGGGGCAACCTGACGAAGGATGGAGCATAGACAAGTTCTGCGTAGCAATCCATACAATTGGCTTTCTATCCATCTGTACAATGCAGTGTATATATCAAAATTCTTTGACTAAGTTTCTTATTACTGGCACCATTCGTCCAGCAATGGTCAAGCAACAAATCAGAAATCTGAGTCTGTCTCACCTGGAGCTCCAGCGTATTTTTTAGCAACAGAGTCATGACTCATCCTTGCATTTTTCATCTTTTGTAGCTTGAAAGGTTTCAGTTATTTCGATCAAAAGACGTGCAGGTGTCCTGCTGTGTGCTCGACAACAGAAGATGAACTACAAGATTTTTGTCAAGTAGCAAGGTTCGACCTCCCTTCACTTATGACCTGTTCTTCATATAGATATTCCATAGCTTAATTTCTCCCAGTAGGTAGCTTGTACTATTAGGTGCCCACAATACGTGAGGACACTTTGGTTATAGGTATTCAGTATGAACCCATCCAAATTTGATTGAACTAGATGATTCAGTGGCTATGCATTTCCTCAAAACATAGTTTAATTCAATTTTAATCCATATTAGGTTTGAATGCCAATATTTGTATGTTGACATTGTAACAAACTAGATGATACCCCGCGCGTTGCTGCGGGATTTCATAAGCACATGATCAAAAACTTTAATGTTAGATCATGACTGTGATCATATATTGGAAAAAAATTGGACCATAGACAGACTCATGGAGTGCACTTTGTGACGATAGCAGACAACATTATAGCAGCTACTCACAAAATTCATTACATACAATGGTCGGTAGAAATTCTTGATGAGTTGGCATAATATGCATGTGTTTTTAAAACAATAAGGGAACGATTTAGAACCTGAGGTGCAATCCGTGTGCCCTGGCAAGTGCTTGTAGATGAGGCTTTTCCTTGATATGCTTCGTAGATAAAAACCTAAGAAGATATGACAGTAAAATAAAATGCTACATACAGATTAGTTGCATATCTCTCTTCTTGTTCGTTGGCTTGCACATGTATAGTCAAATCTAGATCAAATATAATATGATGTTTGAGGGGCTGACAAAAAAAGAAAAAGAGTGGATATAATATTAGGTTAGATGGTTCTCGCACCTAGACAGGTGCGACCGAGCCAATGAGAAGATCAGAAGCCAACGCTTGCTGACTTGGGATAAATTTAGTGATGGCACCTGGTAATAGTTCTGAACATAAAAAATGTCTTGAGTTGCAAAGACAATGGTAAGCATCAGAATAAATTGTTGGATGCAAAGAAATATGTATATATTCGTTCAGAACATCAATTCTAAGAAAGAAGCAATGGGTCTAAATATTTGAGAACTATTGACAATCGTGTATCACCCTTGCTGTTGGCGAGTGAAATTTGAGAAAATCCAATGGGAAATCAGTAGATGATTCGTATAAATATTGGGGGGAAATCAGGAAAAAATAGGTGACATTTTAATACCTTGAATTAATTTCATTGCATTGTAGTTTCTGTGTTGTTTCAAGGTAATCTTCTTCTCCAAACCCGACTTAATCCTGCAAAAAAATTTGAGATGAGTAATTACGGGGCATCGAAACAGTCCGAACACACATACACACACACACACACACACACACACACACACACACACACACAGAGAGAGAGAGAGAGAGAGAGAGAGAGAGAGAGAGAGAGAACTAGGAATCACATCGGGTAAAAGTTCTTCTGATGGCAGATTTAGAATCAGATTGAACCCTCGCCCATCCTCCTTGCCATGAGACTATGGCTCCCATGAGTGCTTAATCTGTTGGACAGCTGACAAACTCCAGCTTTGTGCCCACCTGCGATGGTGGCGAGGAGGGTCATGGGGGCCAGTCGCCCATGCTATTTTGCGGCAGGCGAGGAGGGCCAACACCAGGCAAAGTCGCCGCATGGGCAGGGTGGCAGCCAAGGAGAAGATTGTCATGGAGATTGGAGAAAAAGCGAGCAGCAATGGGGAACCCCGTGGGGCACGAATCAGAAATCTGAGAAGTGGAGAACAAAGCGGCGTGCCATCGGGCGATTTGATGGGGACTCGGTTGGGGAAATAAATTGAAGTGGAGGTGAGCTCGAACCCTGGCGTAGTGGGCCTTTGGAAGAAAATGAAGCGGTGTGTGCTGAAGAAACGAAGTGCGAAATAAAAAAGGGTCAACTAATGCGTAGGCAAGGCTGATTGAATGAAACAAAAAAATTAAAGCTCACATTGCTGACGTGGAGTGATGAGACGGGTGGAATTTGCTGAGGTAGCTAGATGACGATGTGGATGGGCTGCTTGTTGAGAGAATAGGTAAAAGCGGGGAGCAACTTCTTAAGAATGTTAGATTAGTGGAATAAATGGATATGACACTACCTTATAACTGTTGCTTGCTTGGGTATTCAACCATGCTTGCTCTGTTGCCTTTACTTTTAATGTTACTCTAAGCATCTAAATTGGGTTTGCATCTATGGTTTTTAGTTCAATGAACCTTTGTACTGTACTATATTTGTGCATAAATCTACTAATTTTGTTCAGAAATCTACTTATTTTGTTTTGTCATATTGATTTAGATGACTTGCTGGCATTTGCTTTTGTTATAATGAATATCCCGATGTAAACCTGGATTATAACTACGAATGTGTTTGGTATTTTTCCTATGAAATTCGAGGAGCAAGAACAGCTGGGCAGGCATATTATTCCTCTGTTTGGGTTGAATAGATACTAGCAGCATACTTTATATGTTGTACACACCTAAGAGCCATATTATTCTGCATCTCACGTGGGAGATAATAGGGAGTCGTGTGTAACTGAGTGAGTGGTCGTTGAGAACCAAGTCATGTACGTTAAAAAATCATCTCTATTTGATTGACCCTAAAACAATGTGGAGCCCAAATATTATACAATATGACAATATTCATCACTAATGATCCACGTGTACCTCATATTATGCTCCTCTGAGCAAACACCTTTGTCCTGACATTGGGTAGTTCTATGCCCTTGATTTTCTCATGCACGGGTAAATTCTATGCAAATCAATGTTTGATCTTATACGTCCTCAGTTTCCAAAATGGTGTTAATAATGAGGATATGATAAATCATCATAATATTCCACAAACCAAGTTATGCTTTCAATTTTTAAAGTTGAATTATGTTAGTATTTTTTTATGTTAGTCAACACGTACATTGCATTGCACGTGCACGATTACTAGTTGAATCAAAGTAGCCCGAAAGCGGGAAGATAATCACATGCTTGTCCTTGGAAAGAGGGTGGGTGGGGTGGCAGCACCACGTCGGTCTGAGGGCATCTCCAGCCGCGCCCCCAGGAAGGCCTTCCTAGGCGATTTTTCACGCCGGCGCCGAAAAAACGGCCCAGTCGCGCCCCCAGGAGCCCGATTTTCGCCGGCTTGGGCCGAAAACAGCCGGCGGACCCAGCCCGAACCCGGCGCGCTGGGGGGCGCCCGGGGGCGCCGGAGCGAGCTGTTTTGGCGCGAAAAAGACGCGGGCCAGCCGCGTCAACGACACGGCGCCTCGTCTTCCCCCAACGGCCTCGGTTCCCACGGGGAATCAATGGCAAGGCTGCCGCCGGTCAGCCTTGCCATTGATTCCTCATCACGGCGGCGCTTCACGGACGGCGCGCCGACGCCCTCCTCGCGACGCTGCGTACACGGGCGCTGCCCGGCTATAAAGCCGGCGGTTCCACTCGCTGCGTGCCCACACCAGCCCGCCCTCCCGCCGCCAGCCCCTCCCTCTCCTCGCCTCTCCCGAGCACCGCCGCCCAGCCCTCCCTCTACCTCTCCCGAGCCCGCCCAACCCTGCTGCCGCCATGGTAGAACGCTTCCCGAGACGAGGCGGCGCTAACGGTTGCCGCCGTTCGCCCGCCATCAGAGTCCCAGCTCTGTTCCAGGCGAACATCCGGCGCCGCCGACATGCGCCGCCGGCCAACGGGTGGAGACTCAGGCGCCGGGAGTGCCCATTCCCCGTTGCGACGCCGCGGGCGGCCGAAGTGCCGCACCGAGGAGGTCAAGGTCGTGTGCGCGCGTCTGTTGGGGAACGCTGCGAAAATTAAAATTTTTCCTACGGTTTCACCAAGATCCATCTATGAGTTCATCTAAGCAACGAGTCAAGGGAGTGAGTTTGCATCTACATACCACTTGTAGATCGAGTACGAAGCGCGAGGGAGCGGTGATGATGGAGTCGTACTCAACGTGATTCCGATCACCGATGACCAAGTGCTGAACGGACAGCACCTCCGCTGTTCAACACACGTGCGGTGCGGACGACGCCTCCTCCGCCTTGATCCAGCAAGGAGGAAGGAGAGGTTGAGGAAGATGGCTCCAGCAGCAGCACGACGGCGTGATGATGGTGGAGTGACAGCTCCCAAGGGGCTTCGCCAAGCGCACGCGGAGGAGGAGAGGTGTTGGGAGGGAGGGCTGCGCCTTCAATTGTGTGTTGCAGCCTCCCCGCCCTCTATTTATAGGGGAAGAGGCAGGGGCGGCCCCTCTAGATGCATCTAGAGGGGGCGGCCAAGGGAGGGGCTTGCCCCCAAGCAAGGGGTGCCCTCTAGGGTTCCCTCAACCCTAGGCGCAAGGGCCCAAGGGAGGGGTGCGCCCAGCCCACCAGGGGCTGGCTCCTCCCCACGCAGCCCATGTGGCCCCGGAGGGGTGGCCCTCCCGTGGACCTCCGAACCCTTCCCGTGGACCCGGTACAATACCGATATGCCCCAAACTTTTCCGTGTCCGCTTGACGACTTCCCATATATAAATCTTTACCTCCGACCATTCCGGACTCCTCGTGACGTCCGGGATCTCATCCGGACTCAACAACATTCGTAATCACATACAAGTCTTCCTAATAACCCTAGCGCCACCGAACCTTATGTGTAGACCCTACGGGTTCGGAGACACGCAGACATGACCGAGACGGCTCTCAGATCAATAACCAACATCCGGATCTGGATACCCATGTTGGCTCCCACATGCTCCTCGATGATGTCATCGGATGAACCACGATGTCGAGGATTCAAGCAACCCCGTATACTATTCCCTTTGTCGACGGTATGTTACTTGCCCGAGACTCGATCGTCAAGATCCCAATACCTCGCTAAGTCTCGTTACGGCAAGTCACTTTACTCGCATCTGTAATTTATGATCCCGTGACCGCACACTTGGTCACTTTGAGCTCATTATGATGATGCACTACCGAGTGGGCCCATGATACCTCTCCGTCATACGGAGTGACAAATCCTCGCCTCGATCCGTGTCAACCCAATGTACACTTTCGGAGATACCGTAGTGCACCTTTATAGTCACCCGCTCGTTGCCAGGACGCTTGGTACACCCAAAGCACTCCTACGGTATCCGGAGTTACACGATCTCATGGTCTAAGGAAGAGATACTTGACATTGGAAAAGCTCTAGCAAAACGAACTACACGATCTTGTGCTATGCTTAGGATTGGGTCTTGTCCATCACGCCATTCTCCTAATGACGTGATCCCGCTTGTCAATGACATCGATGTCCATAGTCGAAACCATGACTATCTGTTGACCAACGAGCTAGTCAACTAGAGGCTCACTAGGGACGACAGGTCTATGTATTCACACGTATATCACGATTTCCGGATGATACAGTTATAGCATGAATAAAAGACAATTTATCATGAACAAGGAAATATAATAATAATGCTTTTATTATTGCCTCTAGGGCATATTTCCAACAGTCTCCCACTTGCACTAGAGTCAATAATCTAGTCACATTGTGATGAATCGAACACCCATAGAGTTCTGGTGTTGATCATGTTTTGCCCGCGGAAGAGGTTTAGTCAACGGATCTGCGAAATTCAGATCCGTATGCACTTTGCAAATTTCTATGTCTCCATCTTGAACATTTTCACGGATGGAGTTGAAGCGACACTTGATGTGCCTGGTCTTCTTGTGAAACCTGGGCTCCTTGGCAAGTGCAATAGCTCCAAGTGTTGTCACGTAAGAGTTTGATCGGCCCCGACGCATTGGGTATGACTCCTAGGTCGGTGATGAACTCCTTCACCCATATTGCTTCATGCGCTGCCTCCGAGGCTGCCATGTACTCCGCTTCACATGTAGATCCCGCCACGACGCTCGCTTGCAAACTGCACCAGATTCTGCTCCACCATTCAACATATACACGATCCGGTTTGTGACTTAGAGTCATCCAGATCTGTGTTGAAGCTAGCGCCGACGTAACCCTTTACGACGAGCTCTTCGTCACCTCCATAAACGAGAAACATGTCCTTTGTCCTTTTCGGTACTTCAGGATATTCTTGACCGCTGTCCAGTGTTCCTTGCGGGATTACTTTGGTACCTTCCTACCAAACTTACGGCAAGGTTTACATCAGGTCCGTACACAAGATGGCATACATAATAGATCCTATGGCTGAAGCATAGGGATGACACTCATCTCTTCTTTATCTTTTGCCGTGGTCGGCATTGAGCCGAGCTCAATCTCACACCTTGCAATACAGCAAGAACCCTTCTTGACTGATCCATTTTGAACTTCTTCAAAATCTTATCAAGGTATGTGCTTTGTGAAAGACCTATGAGGCGCCTCGATCTATCTCTATAGATCTTGATGCCTAATATATAAGCAGCTTCTCCAAGATCCTTCATTGAAAAACATTTATTCAAGTAGGCCTTAATGCTGTCCAAGAATTCTATATTATTTCCCATCAAAAGTATGTCATCTACATATAATATGAGAAATGCTACAGAGCTCCCACTCACTTTCTTGTAAACGCAGGCTTCTCCATAAGTCTGCATAAACCCAAACGCTTTGATCATCTCATCAAAGCGAATGTTCCAACTCCGAGATGCTTGCACCAGCCCATAAATGGATCGCTGGAGCTTGCATACTTTGTCAGCATTCTTAGGATCGACAAAACCCTCCGGCTGCATCATATACAGCTCTTCCTTAAGATAACCGTTAAGGAATGCTGTTTTGACGTCCATCTGCCATATCTCATAATCATAGTATGCGGCAATTTCTAACATGATTCGGACGGACTTAAGCTTCGCCACGGAGAGAAAGTCTCATCGTAGTCAATCCCTTGAACTTGCCGATAACCCTTAGCGACAAGTCGAGCTTTATAGATGGTGACATTACCATCCGCGTCCGTGTTCTTCTTGAAGATCCATTTATTTTCTATCGCCGCCGATCATCGGGCAAGTCACCAAAGTCCATACTTTGTTTTCATACATGGATTCTATCTCGGATTTCATGGCTTCTAGCCATTTGTTGGAATCTGGGCCCGCCATCGCTTCTTCATAGTTCAAGGTTCACCGTTGTCAACAACATGATTTCCGTGACAGGGGTTGCCGCACCACTCAGTGCGGAACGTGTCCTTGTGGACCTACGGGTTCAAGAGCAACTTGATCCGAAGTACCTTGATCATCATCATTATTTTCCTCTTCATTGGTGTAGGCATCACAGAACATTTTCCGAGCTGCACTACTATCCCGCTCAAGAGGTAGTACTTCATCGAAGTTCTACTTTCCTCCCACTTACTTCTTTCGAGAGAAACTTTTTCCGTAAAGGATCCGTTCTTGGCAACAAAGATCTTGCCCTCGGATCTTAAGTAGAAGGTATACCCTATGGTTTCCTTAGGGTATCCTATGAAGACGATTTTTCCGACTTGGGTTCGAGCTTTTCAGGTTGAAGTTTCTTGACATAAGCATCGCATCCCCAAACTTTTAGAAACGACAGCTTAGGTTTCTTCCCAAACCATAATTCATACGGTGTCGTCTCAACGGATTTAGACGGTGCCCTATTTAAAGTGAATGTAGCTGTCTCTAGAGCGTATCCCCAAAATGATAGCGGTAAATCGGTAAGAGACATCATAGATCGCACCATATCCAATAGAGTGCGACATTACGACGTTCGGACACACCGTTACCGAGGTGTTCCAGCGGCGTGAGTTGTGAAACGATTCCACATTTTCTTAAGTGTGTACCAAATTCGTGACTCAAATATTCTCCTCCACGATCCGATCGTAAGAATTTTATCTTTCGGTCACGTTGAATCTCTACTTCATTCTGAAATTCCTTGAACCTTTCAAAGGTCTCAGACTTGTGTTTCATCAAGTCGACATACCCATATCTACTCAAGTCATCTGTGAGAGTGAGAACATAACGATATCCTCCATGAGCCTCAACACTCATTGGACCGCACACATCGGTATGTATGATTTCCAACAAGTTGGTTGCTCGCCCATTGTTCCGGAGAACGGAGTCTTGGTCATTTTGCCCATGAGGCATGGTTCGCATGTGTCAAATGATTCATAATCGAGAGACTCTAAAAGTCCATCAGCATGGAGCTTCTTCATGCGCTTGATACCAATGTGACCAAGGCGGCGAAGCCACAAGTATGTGGGACTATCGTTATCAACTTTACATCTTTTGGCATTCACGCTATGAACATGTGTAATACTACGCTCGAGATTCATTAAGAATAAACCATTGACCATCGGAGCATGACCATAAAACATATCTCTCATATAAATAGAACAACCATTATTCTCGGATTTAAATGAGTAGCCATCTCATATCAAACGAGATCCAGATATAATGTTCATGCTCAAACTTGGCACCAAATAACAATTATTAAGGTTCAAAACTAATCCCGTAGGTAAATGAAGAGGTAGCGTGCAAGGCGATCACATCGACTCTGAACCATTCCCGACGCCAGCATCGTCACCTCGCCCTTCGCCAGCCTCCGCTTATTCCGCAGCTCCTGCTGTGAGTTACAAATATGAGCAACGGCACCGTATCAAATACCGGGAGTTACTACTTAGTAATCGGTAAGGTACACATCAATTACATGTATATCAAATATACCTTTGGTGTTGCCGGCCTTCTTATCCGCTAAGTATTTGGGGCAGTTCCGCTTCAAAGGACCCTTCCCTTGCAATAAAAGCACTCAGTCTCGTGCTTGGGTCCATTCTTTGACTTCTTCCGGCAACTTGCTTATCGGGCGCAACAACCTCCTTGCCGTCCTTCTTGAAGTTCTTCTTGCCCTTGCCCTTCTTGAACTTAGTGGTCTTATTAACCATCAACACTTGATGTTCTTTCTTGATTTCAACCTCTGCTAACTTCAAAGATAGAGAATACTTCAGAATGGTCTTTACCATCCCCTGCATATTGTAGTTCATCACAAAGCTCTTGTAGCTTGGTGGGAGCGATCAAGGATTCTCACAATGACCGCCTCATCGTGGAGGTTAATATTCAGTGGGTCATACGGTTGTGCAACCTGCATATCTTGAGTATGTGCTCACCGACGTAACTATTTTCCTCCATCTTACAACTATAGAACTTGTCGGAGATGTCATATCTCTCGACCGGCGTGAGCTTGGAAAACTAGTTTCAGCTCCTCGAACATCTCATATGCTCCGTGATGCTCAAAACGCTTTTGGAGCCCGGTTCTAAGTCGTAAAGCATGCCGCACTCGAACGAGGGAGTAATCGTCAAGACGAGACTGCCAAGCATTCATAATGTCTTGGTTCTCTCGACGGGAGCGCCACCTAGCGGTCTTTCTAGGACATATTGTTTCCGGCAGCTATGAGGATGATCTCAAGTTCCGGACCCAGTCCGTATAGTTGCTGCCGTCATCTTTCAGCTTGGTTTTCTAGGAACGCGTTGAAGTTCAAGTTGACATGAGCGCTGGCCATTTGATCTACAAGACATATTATGCAAAAGTTTTAGACTAAGTTCATGATAATTAAGTTCATCTAATCAAATTATTTCAATGAACTCCCACCAGATTAGACATCCCTCTAGTCATCTAAGTGTTACACGATCCGAGTCGACTAGGCCGTGTCCGATCATCACGCGAGACGGACTAGTCATCGCCGGTGAACATTCTCATGTTGATCGTATCTTCCATACGACTCGTGTTCGACCTTTCGGTCTCCGTGTTCCGAGGCCATGTCTGTACATGCTAGGCTCGCAAGTTAACCCTAAGTGTTTTGCGTGTGTAAATCTGTCTTACACCCGCTGTATGTGAACGTAAGAATCCATCACACCCGATCATCACGTGGTGCTTAGAAGCGACGAACTTTAGCAACGGTGCACGCTTAGGGAGAACACTTCTTGAAATTGTTGTAAGGATCATCTTATTTACTACCGTCGTTCTAAGTAAACAAGATGCATAAACATAATAAACATCACATGCAATTATATAGTAGTGACATGATATAGCCAATATCATATAGCTCCATTGATCTCCATCTTCGGGCTCCATGATCATCTTGTCACCGCATGACACCATGATCTCCATCATCATGATCTCCATCATTGTGCCTCCATGAAGTTGTCACGCCAACGACTACTTCTACTTCTATGGCTAACGCGTTTAGCAATAAAGTAAAGTAATTTACATGGCGTTCTTCAATGACACGCAGGTCATACAAAAATAAAGACAACTCCTATGGCTCTTGCCGGTTGTCATACTCATCGACATGCAAGTCGTGATTCCTATTACAAGAACATGATCTCATACATCACAATATGTCATTCATCATTCATCACAACTTGGCCATATCACATCACATGACAATTGCTGCAAAAACAACTTAGACGTCCTCTAATTGTTGTTGCATCTTTTACGTGGCTGCAATTGGGTTCTAGAAAGAACTTTTTCTTACCTACGAATAACCACAACGTGATTTTTTTTTGTCAACTTCTATTTACCCTTCATAAGGACCCTTTTCATCGAATCCGCTCCAACTAAAGTGGGAGAGACAGACACCCGCTAGCCACCTTATGCAACTAGTGCATGTTAGTCGGTGGAACCGGTCTCACGTAAGCGCACGTAAGGTTGGTCCGGCCGCTTCATCCCACAATACCGCGGAAGCAAGATAAGACTAGTAGCGGCAAGCAAGTTGACAAGATCTACGCCCACAACAAAATTGTGTTCTACTCGTGCAATAGAGAACTACGATAGACCTAGCTCATGATGCCACTGTTGGGGAACGCTGCGAAAAATTAAAATTTTTCCTACGGTTTCACCAAGATCCATCTATGAGTTCATCTAAGCAACGAGTCAAGGGAGTGAGTTTGCATCTACATACCACTTGTAGATCGAGTACGGAAGCGTTCGAGGGAGCGGTGATGATGGAGTTGTACTCAACGTGATTCCGATCACTGATGACCAAGTGCTGAACGGACAGCACCTCCGCGTTCAACACACGTACGGTACAGACGACGTCTCCTCCGTCTTGATCCAGCAAGGAGGAAGGAGAGGTTGAGGAAGATGGCTCCAGCAGCAGCACGACGGCGTGATGATGGTGGAGTGACAGCCCCGGCGGGCTTTCGCCAAGCGCACGCGGAGGAGGAGAGGTGTTGGGAGGGAGGGCTGCGCCTTCAATTGTGTGTTGCAGCCTCCCTCGCCTCTATTTATAGGGGAAGAGGCAGGGGCGGCCCTCTAGATGCATCTAGAGGGGGGGCCAAGGGAGGGGCTTGTCCCCAAGCAAGGGCCCCTCTAGGGTTCCCTCAACCCTAGGCGCAAGGGCCCAAGGGAGGGTGCGCCCAGCCCACCAGGGGCTGGCTCCTCCCCACACAGCTCATGTGGCCCCGGAGGGGTGGCCCTCCCGTGGACCTCCGAACCCTTCCCGTGGACCCGGACAATACCGATATGCCCCAAACTTTTTCGTGTCCGCTTGACGACTTCCCATATATAAATCTTTACCTCCGACCATTCCGAGACTCCTCGTGACGTCCGGATCTCATCCGGACTCCAAACAACATTCGTAATCACATACAAGTCTTCCTAATAACCCTAGCGCCACCGAACCTTAAGTGTGTAGGCCCTACGGGTTCGGGAGACACGCAGACATGAACGAGACGACTCTCAGATCAATAACCAACATCGGGATCTGGATACCCATGTTGGCTCCCACATGCTCCTCGATGATGTCATCGGATGAACCACGATGTCGAGGATTCAAGCAACCCCGTATACTATTCCCTTTGTCGACGGTATGTTACTTGCCCGAGACTCGATCGTCGGTATCCCAATACCTCGTTAAGTCTCGTTACGGCAAGTCACTTTACTCGCATCCGTAATGCATGATCCCGTGACCGGACACTTGGTCACTTTGAGCTCATTATGATGATGCACTACCGAAAGTGGGCCCAGTGATACCTCTCCGCCATACGGAGTGACAAATCCTCGCCTCGATCCGTGTCAACCCAATGCACACTTTCGGAGATACCGTAGTGCACCTTTATAGTCACCCGCCACGCTTTGACGCTTGGTACACCCAAAGCACTCCTACGGTATCCGGGAGTTATACGATCTCATGGTCTAAGGAAGAGATACTTGACATTGGAAAAGCTCTAGCAAAACGAACTACACGATCTTGTGCTATGCTTAGGATTGTCTTGTCCATCACGCCATTCTCCTAATGACGTGATCCCGCTTATCAATGACATCCGATGTCCATAGTCGAAACCATGACTATCTCGTTGACCAACGAGCTAGTCAACTAAAGGCTCACTAGGGACGATTGGTCTATGTATTCACACGTGTATCACGATTTCCGGATGATACAGTTATAGCATGAATAAAAGACAATTTATCATGAACAAGGAAATATAATAATAATGCTTTTATTATTGCCTCTAGGGCATATTTCCAACACGTCCCTCACCGATGCCCAACTCTCCCTCCCCCAGTACGCCGCCGACAACCACGCGGCCTGGGCGGCGTATTTCGAGAGCCGCCAGCAGCAGCGATTGGCGCCCACCAACGGCGCCGGTGGTCGGCGGCAGGCGAATCAGCGAGGGCGCCACCTCGGTGGGCGTCCCGCCGCACACTCGAGGGCGTGCTCACGCACTCGAGGGCGGCAACGACCCGCCGTTAGTGTACCCGGCGCAAAGCACCGACGCTGCCGGGCCATGGGCGCCAAGGAGGTTCGGTCCTCCTCCTCCTCTTCCTCCTCCCGATCCTAATCGCACTCCTCCCAAGCACTCCGCCCCTTTCGGCGTCAAGGCCGAGCCCGCGGGCGGAGTCGCCGCTCGGGCCAGCGACTCGCGGCGCATCGCTATCAACGAGGGCGGCCGCGCCTCCTCCTCGTCGGCTCCTCGCGCTTCGCAAGCCAAAGACGGAGCCGGGCCGGGCGCCGTGAAGACAGAGCCGGGCTGGCGCCGGTGAAGGCGGAGTTCGGCGACGACGACGCTGCCCTAGAATGGGCGCGCCAGACTCCATTGCGATGGAGAAGGTGCGCCGGGAGAAGGCGAAGAGCGCCCGGTACGCCGCCTCTGCGCCGCTTTGAGGAGCGCCGACGCGGCGCGATGAAGACGGGTCGTCGCCCTATGCGACAATGACGACGACGACGACGCCGCCGCCCAATCCGCCATGGCGACGCCCGTCCAACAGGTGCCAGCGTCAGGAGGAGAAGGCCGACGACGATGGCGGCGATTTACTTCAGCCCTTTTTACTTTTTTAGATTAGGTTAATGTAATGAAAATGCGCGAATTTCACCGAAATTTGCCATGTTTAACCGAAATTTAACTACTTTTTATCATAACTTCGCGAACGACCTTCTTTTTTAATACGCGTCGGGACGGCCCGAAGCGACCGACGGCCGGACCGACTCGCCTGCGGCCATTTTTTCTTGGCTCACCAGCGCGGGCGCTAGCTTTTAGACGCCCCTGGGCCAACGGCTGGAGATGCCGTGAGGAACAAGACACGAATGAAGCCCAGTTGTGAGCCGCGCGCCGGGTTGCTTGCGGTGCGCGACGTCCGTCCTGGCCTAGCCTCGCATCGCATGTGACCTTCCTGCCCATGTTATGCTAGTGCAGTGGCCCTGAGGATGAGGAGAACATGCATGGCATGCTACCGCTACTGACTAGCCAAAGCCGGCCCTGATGATGACTACCGTAGCAAGCACTAGCATCGGATCACTCGCCTAATTAGTATACATCGCCTACCCCCCGAAATGATGCGGTGCCTAGGTTGTTCGTAGCCCTGCGCCCGCGCGACGCTGCCGCTTTTACGTGGTTGATCCACATGCATGCACAGCCGCGCAAACTGCTTGCACGGCGCATCTAGCTGTTAAATTTGTTAAGAATAGAATAGTTGTTTATTAATTAAGCTAATTAGGATTAAGTTAAATGTTAGATATGTTACTTGGTTCTCAAGCAACCATGTACTTTCTTGGCTTTCAATGCAACTATGTAATTTCTTGGCTCTCAAGTAACTATGTGTTTATTTGACCGCCAAGCACCATGTGTACTTCCGCCTGGATATAAATACCCCACTTCTATCATCAATAATGACTGATGGATTATTTTTCATTCAAACTCTCTCGTTTTTTACTTTTCACTCAAAACACGTTATCAGCACTTTGCTCTCCGATCGAGCGATTTAGCCACACACAAGGAAAGAGATTACACAAGAGCGATCGCCTCACAGTCAGGGTCTAGAAGAACGGATAAATAGCAAATTAGTGATTCTGTCGGAATCAACACCTTGGAGTAGCACGGAAGAATCGCACCAATATAACCAAAGGCGATTTTAATCTAATTGCTATGATACATCATATGCTAGTGAGATTTACCTAATCTTTGTTCTTGACTACCAGGAATTGCCGCCCTGGGTACGACAAGACAGTCGAATGGCCTTCACGGCGCAGCACTCCAGAGTCCAGACCAGTGCATGAACGCCGCACTTCTCGACCAGCGCGCCGCGCATGCAAGAACTAGGCGTCACATTTACCCCTTTTCCCAAACCAAGGCGATCAGTTCAGGAAACAGGACCAGAATAGAAAAAGAACTCCGAGGCAAACGGATCCACATACATGAATAAGTCTGTGCCCTGGTTCAACCAGAAATCAGCGCCATTGGCACCGGCCACGCCACAACAACACTTGTTGAAGGCACTCAGGAACTGGACCGCATCAGCATCCCACTTCATGTAGCGGCGCTCGGCACTACCCTCCGGTGCACAGCCTTCCATGGAGCGACCCGGACTGGCGGGTAACAACACGCGGCGAAGCCCTCCGGCATGCGGCGGCATCGCCTCGACTCCGGCCGCACGTGTACCAAAGCCACGCCGCCTCCACCCGCACATCACCATCCATTCCCGCGCTCCCTCTCAGTCAGGCTGGTCACAGTGGGAGTAACATAAGTAGTAACATAGATGCCACATAAGCAAAAATGATGATGTGTCAAGTAGTTAGTGAGGAAAGAGACAAATAGAGTAACATAATATGTTACCATCACCTGGCGGTTCCCAATGCTAAATGAGTCTATGAAGTAATAAATGAAGTGATGCATGACACTACATATATATTACTGCCCACTATAAAGGTAGTAACATAGCCTAGTAACATATACATGTTACTAGTCTAAGTTACTCCCCACTATGACCAGCCTCATGGCCTGCCTCCTCGATTTGGGCCAGTGCGCGGCGCAATGCGCCCTCCAGCGCGGCTTCCTCTAGCACAAGGCGGGCCAACCAATGCAACGCTTCCCAGCGGCGCGGCGGTGGATGTTAATCCTTAGCCGCACGGGAGAAATTGGGGGTTTCTATCCTCTAGGCTATCTTTTAGTTTAAGCATTTAAGTTCCTGTTATCTACGGAAAGGTCTCTGTAATTTCTGTTAAGCCCTGAGGCTTAATTCATCATGCAGTATAGCTCTCAACTTCAACTCTCAAGTTGTTATACTCCTGCGATTTGTGGTACAACCCTCTGTTTTAGCACTTTAACCATCAGGTTATTACTATTTGTATTTTATAAGCCCTCGTTTTTAGAAAACATATGTGGGAGAACCTCAGTTCATCCTAAATTACATAAAATAATTATACACGATTATTTTAATGGCAATACCTTTGCAAAAGAATGTATTGCTTATATTTCAGATCCTATTTCTCTGGAATTTAAGACATCAATTATGTCTTTACCGCAAACATTCTATATGACATGTGATTTTAGGACAACTATACTTTTGCAGTCGAAAACAATTTTTCTTGCAAATCTTAATGAAATTCAAATAAGAATTATAATTTTTCATACTTTATATGACATGCCCAAATTTTATTTGTGAATCACAAGGTATTGGGGGCATCTACTGCACCATTTGCAGATTATATATCTACCACTATTGTGAGGTCTACATCTTGTCATTTTAACAAGATGACTACTTTCAATGTGCTCTTCCATATATTAATATTAGATGTGACTATCTCAAGATATCATAAGGTAATACTGGCATCTACTGCAAAATTTTGCAGACTATCCACTATTACTGCAAGGTCTACATCATGTCACTTCGACAGATGATTACCTTCAAAGTGATTTTTCTTAAATATAGCATAACATAAGGTAATAGAGATATGAACATCTACTGACAAAAGTCAGACTATGTTTTCTATTACTGTGAGATCTACACCATATTGGTGATTATCTTCAAAGTGTTATCCTATATAAATTGAGGTCTACACATATGGATATAAAGCATCAGCTATACTAAAAAATGCTCCTATGAAGCATTCGTTGTTGTTCACTAAAATGATTTACTCTCATAGTAAATATTATTCATGTGCAGTCATTATATGTCGAAATGGTAATCTTGTTCTAATCCAAGCCCCACTTTGCTTGAAAATGTCATAGAAAATTATGCAAATATTTGCATACCCTCGTGATTACCTTCCATTACATTGGTAAAATACATGGCAGTGAAGCCTATGTCACTATTTATAATTTTTGTGTTGTCCATCCATCAAGATGGATCCCATAATTATGGCAACGATTGAGTGTATCAACATTTTTGCAATGTCCACATCACTTTGTGGTTATACTTTCACAGTGACTAACCAATGTCAAACATGCAACGCCAATGTTTTTGGCAGTGACTCTAAAGTTGCTATGCTCATATGCATTTTATGTGTCCCAACTTCACTTAGTTCTCAAACTAAGTACATAATGGATGAATTTTTATTCATGCTGAATATTTCCCTTAATATAAACATGATGCCTTGAGCACATCACGAATGATTACCCATTCGTTTTTCAAGACCTCAAATCTATCGCAGCTCACAATTCTGTCACTTAATCAACTTCAAGTTGAGATCCCGTGATCAAATATTTTCATATGCAGATCCGGTTGGAAATTCCTTATACACTTCACCTCCTCTTAAGATGGTACTACCATTTTTATGATGAAGAAACATGGAATTTCTTAAAATCATCAGATTCACCCAACGGGTGCTATACCATTATTTGAAATTCTTGCTAGTACCGAGAATACTATGCAAGTTAGTGGTAACAAAATAGAACCATGAAGAAATTCAAAGTAAAGCGGAGGCTAATAGACAACCAAAGATAAAATTATCTCTTAATAGGAATCTGTCATTTTCAAATGATCGAAAGACAACTCCCAAGTTTTTCAAATGTGTGGTTATATAAATATTGTACCTATGATTACCAAACCCTCAAACATATGGTCGAACCACACCACAAATTTATTAAAAGGGCAATAAGTTCAATGGGATAAATTTGAAAATTTGCAAATAACAACCAGATTCTGGTAAAGGATTATTCTCAGAATCTTCATCAGAAGGAGGACCAAAGTCTAGTGCAGAAAATGGAGGATGAACTCATTTGCACTCAAGAATATTGGAGACCTCAGGTAATCTCCTAATTATCCCAACATATTATTAGCCTATACTTGTACTACTACATGTAGTAAAATGTCCAATATCATATCCCTTGGATACAATATTCGATAAATTAAATGTATGTTTCAATTCATACTCAATATTGTTGCGTACACAATAATTTTCTAAGTATTAATGAATTAAATATTAGGCTTGATAGCCTTAGCCATCCTAGTTTGGGGATGATTAGAAAATTATTTGACAATTCTGTTGGTCACAACTTAACAAGTTGCAGAATATTCCCCGTATCATCAGATTATATGTGCACCACATGTGCCATAGGGGAAATCTGTTTTAAGGAACTCTCGCCTTAAAATTCTAAATAAACCACTTATTCTTCCTTGAACACATTCAAAAGATATATGTGGAATATTGAACCATTACCTGTGGTAATTTAGATACTTCATGGTACTCATATACACATTCATAAAATGTTTTTTTAAGTGTGTCTCTTATCACACACAACCATGATCTTACCCGATAAATTGCTTAACTTATCAAAGTAGGAGCAAATTCTCCTGAACAAAGGATAAACCCATTCGAATGGACAATGTTGTTGAACTCATTTCACGAGAATTTTTTTGATTGCATTCAGTACCCTATGTATACCCAGAATGGTTAAACTAAATTTCTTATCAAAGATAGCCAAATGAATTACATGACCACTTTTAAAAAATTGTAAATTTACCAGCCTCTTGTTGGACACATACGGCCTTACACACTGTAAGTATGATCTAAATCATACCAACTGCATATCATACTACTTTCCCCTTGTAGTAACAACGTGGAAATCAACAAAGTATTTTCCATCTGCGATAATTCGGTTACATACCGATATCACCACTCCAGCGTACATCAACGGGCACTCAAAGAAAATTAGGGATCTATGTGAGGAATAAAATTTATCCGTCAATCAAAATTATTCATAGCCCGTATGCTGATTGCATCAGCAATAAGGATATTTTTCGGCATTAGGGGGAGATAAGTACCACAAAGAATGCCGAGAAATAAATTAGAAATATTATTGACATTCAATCCTTATATCCACGTACTCAAAGAATCTGAACTAGAAGTTTAGAGAATCATATATTTGCAACACATTGCAAATCTGCCACATACATTTACTGATCACAAGGTGTCACTAAATTCTATATTCCTGCAATAAAGTGTCAGCAAAAGTGGAGGTACCTGATAAACCACTCTTTTCCCCAAATGAGAACAAGAGGGGGAGAAAATCTGACAAAACAGATATAGCTTCTCATATGGTTCTACGGAAAGAGAGGAAATCAAATCCTTATCCAGTAAATGTAATTCAACATCAAGTTGAAAGACACCTCACTGGATGCTCATCATCCAAAGCCCGGCATAAATGTGCACAAATGTTTAGGTGCTGGGATATCGAAACACCTTGACTCCATTTGTTATAGGAAATCACAAGGAGTTGAAAAGGAATGAATATATTATCCACAAAATTCAATGATTGAATTAGAATCATATAAACTAAAGACTACATTTGTCGACATATATTTCTTCTCAAATTGCTAAAACCTTTTGGGCCCTGAACCAAAATCCATGGTAGGGTGCCTCTTGCACTCATATATTGGTTCACATAAAAGGAAGCAAGTAATGAAGAATAGCACTCGCTCAACAAATGAGTGGTATTTACTTCAGTAATACCTACTCCTCATAAGTATCTTCCATATGGAATACTAAAAACTTCTCATTCATAGAAAAAGCAAATGAGGTGGTGAGAAAGCGAGGCTTGTAGCAAAAGGGTTCACGCAGAGATCCGACATCGATCATTATGTGACATAACCTCCTGGTATTAGTGGAATTATGTTTCGATACTAAATATCATAGACAGTACAAATAATACCATGCAGTTAATGGATACAGTGAATACATACTCATATGGATTACTCATTTTGGATATCTATTTTAAAGTCCCTAAAGGGCTTAAAATTCCGAATCCAAAGATAAATCATAGCATGTTTTGTGTAGAACTTCAAAGTAAATCTATGATTTGAAATAGTCGGAAATCATATGGTACTACCGACTAAATGAGTTCCTTCTTCAAAGGGATTACTCAAAGAATGATGATTGCTTATGTGTTAATAAGGGAATCCAAAATTTGTTTTCCTTATATCACTTAGTGTATATCGATGACTTCATCATCAATGTCTATACAAGACCTAAACATACAAAAAATCATCTCAAGGCGGAAAATTTGGATTAAACCAAATTTAGCTTAAGTTCACAACTTGAGCATTCTCTCAAGAATACATATCAATCTACATATATCCAAAACATATATGAGAAGTTCAATGTGGATATATCACACCAACAAAAGGTACATGGTCAATATAAGAAATATTAACTTATATCTCAAGCCCATAATAAATCTTGGGCAATTCCATCAGGAAAATCAAAGATATGACCATGATGTGATGAAATGATATTGGCTCTTTATTTGATCCCAACAATGCCATATCAGTGACTGAATTCACTGGAATAGTCTTCTCATGGAAGTCATCTAAATAGACTTTAACGACTACTTCCACTAATCACTCTAACATAATTGCTCTACCTAAAAGCATTGCAAAATATGCATGGCTTAGCAGAATGATTAGCCACACTCAAAATCATATGGTTGAGATACAGCAGAATCACATAACTTGATTTATCAAGACGCTACCACTTGTGTTACTCAAAAACTACAGGTTATATGAAGAGCAATATCATAAAGTACATCGCTCGAAAAAATTACTTATCCTCACAAATTATAGAAAGTGAGGAAACAATATGCAAACAACATACTGTGAAAATCCTACGGATTATTCATAATGTCATGATCATATCAATGGAATTTGTATTACACATTCTCCAGGTTTGCAAAGTTTAGAGGGAGTAATTTCCCAAATCTATAACCTATTAACAATCCTAAGATTGCATATATTGTACTCTTTTTCCCTTCATGAGTTTTCCCTAATGGTTTCTCATAAAGGTTTTTAACGAGACAATATAAACACAAGTGCTCGTATATGTCTTACACTTTCTCCTTATAATTTTCCCACTGGGTTTTAAAGGAGTTTTCAATGGCATATCATATCGCACTCTTTTCCTTTATGAGTTTTCTATCAAAGTTTCTCATAATGGTTTTTAATGAGGCAATACCTTATCAAAGATCATACGTCAGACTTTCTATTTTTTCCTATAGGTTTTTAAAGAAAATACTCAAGACATATTAATTGTTCTCTAAACTCATCGATGATTTTTCTCCTTCTTCAAAGGTTTTTCTCATATGAGTTATCAAGAGACAATAATCATTATATGTTGCATCATTTTCTCCTTATTATTTTTCCCACTGGGTTTAAAGGAGTTTTAGCAACATATCTGCACTATTCTCCTCATATTTTCCCCACAGGGTTTTTGGAGGAGACATTCAAGATTATTCAAAGAATTTGTCAAGATGATGGATGTCCCAAAGACTAGGCGTTGTACAAGGGGGAGTGTTAAGAATAGAATAGTTGCTTATTAATTAAGCTAATTAGGATTAAGTTAAATGTTAGATATGTTACTTGGTTCTCAAGCAACCATGTACTTCCTTGGCTCTCAAGGCAACTATGTAATTCCTTGGCTCTCAAGTAACTATGTGTTTACTTGACCGCCAAGCACCATGTGTACTTCCGCCTGGGTATAAATACCCCACTTCTATCATCAATAATGACTGATGGATCATATTCCATTCAAACTCCCTCGTTCTTTACTTTTCACTCAAAACAAAATTTGCTACTCCCTCCGATTTGTCATTTCTTCTAACGTCAAACTGGTTCTTCGGCCTTGTTTGTTAAAGCTTTTAATTGGATTCGAATCATCAGTGTATTAGCTTCACTATCAAAGTTGATTCCGCGCGCCCTGTTGTTTCAGCTTTGATTCATTCGAATCATCTATGAATTCGCTTCAGTGGGCATTGAAGTACACTTTAAGGTGCTTCATGCAATTGCACGAAAAATGATGCAATTTCAGATCTAGCTTCACTCGCAAAGCTGATTCGAAATAACTGTTTATTTCAGCTTCACTAGCAATGATTAATCTCAAACAAAATAGTTGTTTGTTTTAGATTCCACATTTATAGCTGAATTTCAGTAACAAAGCTAAATCTGGTTGATGTATGTTTTGGCATCAACTTTGTATATTCTACCTCTAGGTGGGATCAACAGGTTTCATACATTGATTGTTAGATCCAAAATGTCCTGCCTCAATCCAATCTTGCCCATACAAACTAGATAGCTTATACATGGTCCTCCCGTTAATGAAAACGGTGCTAGAACACCAGACACTTTCAGACCAATCTCGTTACAAAACTGCCACATCAAACGCGTCGCTAAAGTTCTTGCCAAGAAACTAAAACCTCGGTTCCCCATGTTAGTTGGTGGAGATCGAACCAGTTTCCTCTACATTAGAGGCATAAACGAAAACTTCCTCTACGCGGTCGATCTACTTAATTTTGGCCACAAGCTTAAAACTCAAACCATTTTGGTTAAACTTGACTTTAAAAAAGGTGTTTAACTCTCTTGCTTTGCCTCCTCTCCTCAACATCTTATAAATTTGAGGCTTCGCACCACATTTCATCAAATGGATTCAGGGCCCACTTCTAATCGGAAACTTTAAAATAATAGGAATAGGGGAAAAACAAGATTTGGATGGCAAGTACCAAGATTCATGCATGATTACAAAACAAAAGGAGGAAATTTCACACAAAAAAACACAATTTCTGAGGCCGAAGTAACACAAAACCATAACTCCATGAGATTTTAACAAAAAATCACAACTCTAGGACTAATTGGTAACAAAAAAACAAAATTGCCCCGATTAGTCAGTTAAGGACAATTGTAACATGCGGGACCCATGTTAATTGCTATAGTGATGCCTTGGCTTCGGAGGTTTGCTTAAGCTGAGCCAACCTCAACCAACTTATAAAATAAAACATAAAAAAATCTCAAAACTTAAAATGGAGTAAATTTTTCAGAATTTAGATAAATTTTCTATAGATGTAGCCATTAAAAAACAATATTCAAAAAGTTTTCTAGTAATTTGAAACATCTTAAGTGATCAATTTGGAACATTTTCAGCCAACTTAGCCCAACCATTTTAAAATTTGGACAATTTTTGTAAGATTCAGCCAAATTTTGTTCCAATATTCAAAGTTATAAAAAAAATCTACTTTTCATGGTAATTCAAAACTTCTTAAATGATCAAATTGGGATTATTTTTTTAGCCAATGTAGCCACGCAATTTTAAATTTTGGACAAGTTTTGTAAAATAAAATATGCATGCAAGGCCATTTTGAGCTGAGCTCGGCTGGGCTACTGTTTAGTCGTCTTAGCTCAATCCGAGCTTTAGTGTGAGCCCAGGCTAAATATCAGTTCTCCACTACTTTCTGTCTATGACTACTGAGGCCCGATCACCACATTTGTATTTAACAAGTAGATTTGGGTGTAACCTCCTCAATCTCCTTTAATCCATGTGGCAAGGTGATTAATTGAACATGGCCTTATATATAAAGCAACAATCACCAAACTAATCTATCCGTAGAACACGACATCACACACACCAAAGGCAAGGTACATACGTGTTAAGGTTCAGCAACGCCACCCTATACAACTTCAAGTGGAGCAACATATGGACAATAAGCATGACTATGGAGACGAGGGAGCTCTAAACCAGGAACACGCATTCGCGAAGAGACGTAGCTAAGCGTCGACATACCATCAGCTTCAAGACGGTACCTTCATGAGGGGCATGATGTCAGAGTGCCGCCACCGACCGACCCAAAGGATCAATATTTTCATCTATAGGGAGATGAAGGAAAAAGAGCAATCGCGACGAAGCCTTCAAGACGGGGCGACGCCCAAGGGCGTTGCCATCGTCGGTCTGGCCAGAGGCGGACAAGGTTTTCACCCCACACACACACACACACACACACACACACACACACACACACACACACACACACACACACACACACACACACACACACACACACACACACACACACACTCCTCCTTCGACTTGGGTGCGGCTAGCAACTCACCCGCTGCAGCACTAACATAGTACGCCGACCATGAGTCCCGATGCCGCCAACACGGCCATGGCCACCGAACAGCACCCGAGTCGTGAGCTCCGCCCACGAGCCCACGACTCTCACCATCAGGGTCGTCGCCATACCAACGGGTGCCCTAGATCCCCACCAAAATCACGGGCCTTGCATCGTCTGGCAATCCCCGACTGTCGACGGAGTCGACGACGCCTTCCTGGACCGAGGCCGATCTAGCGCCAAGAGGAACCATGCTGGGAAAGGGGAGAGGAAGGAGCGGACCACGTCCAAGACCAGCACACCCATGCGTCGGCAACGGGCAGCTCGGCCCAGTCAGCACCACCCATCCCTCCTGCCATTCTCCCCACACGCACTCCCCATGCCGCGCTACCAACCGCTCTCCTCCAGATCCGTACGAGGGCAAAACCAGCTACCCGCCAACGACAAGGGGCGCCAGGCCGAACGTAGCCAAACGTTGAAGATGGCCTCCAGAAGCACCACCACGGGCTGCCCATGAAAAAACGCTGGAACTGCAACCAACCATCGTTACCGCCACCCCGCTCTGCATGGTGACTCTGCAGCATCGCCGCCAAGCACCCATGTCGATGTGAGGGCCACCACTGTGCTGCTGCAGAGCACACCCTCGCTCAGTGACCGAGCCTGACCGATGCCGCAACCTCGCGCCGGTTGACGGTGTCCAGACATCAAATCCAGAAGAAACTAACCGGAGCCAGGCGACACACGCCGCCGTCAGATCCCCGCCTCGCCCAGCCCGACGCTCTGCAGCTCTGCACTAAGCTCGATCGTGCACCGCCGCGCCTCAGATCAGCACCACACTGTTGCGCGGGATCACTTGCCCGCGCTCACAAGCAAGGAGGAGAAAGGGCCCCGCCGCCGCCAACACCCATCCAGCTTTGCCCGATGGCAGGGACATGCAGTGGCGAGGAGAGGGAAGGGACGAGGGGGGACGCGTGCTGGCGGCTAGGGTTAGCTCCTCGATCGCTCGCGAGGGCAGAGGGGAAAAATGTTTCGGCTCCAAACTGCGTATTGATTACTCACTGATTGTCCGGGTCCTATGGCACAGCAACTACGTACGCGGTACCGTTTGCCATTCAAAGGTGATCTACAATGTGAGGAGGACCACAAAACAAAAGAAGAGCAGATCTGTGCACCCCCTCTCGATCAAAAAGCACCATGCCATCTCGCCGCCGTCTACTGGCGTATATTTCGCCTTGCTATTTCTTTTTCTCCATTTGAGTAACATGTTTTCTTGTATACTCAGGTGGCACAGATGCATTCTACAACAACCATACGCAGGCAATTAGCACCAAGTACCAGCAGAGGTTGAAGTGACGGTCCCAGATTTTCTGTGTGTCTCACCAAGGCAAATTAAATTTTTTTTTTAGAAAAGGAGGATGACCCAAGCCTCTGCATCTGGAAGATGCATACGGCCATTTTATTAATTATTCCCACAAGACCTTACAAAACCAAACAACAGCAAGACTAAAGCCACCATCTAAGCAACAACTGTTGCTACACCTATTCAATTGATGAAGGGGGGCAGATAGTCTGGGCCTAATACCAAACAGACATCGCAGCCAAACCTAAACATCTAAGACCTGAGGTCCCAACCAGGACGCCTGCCTGGTATGAGGCACCTACCAGTCCGGCGCACTCCTCAAGCAGGATGCCTGCCGGGTATGAGTCCGCCGCAGCCACCTGCCACCAATCCATCTTCAGAGATATATTGTTGCATGTACCGTGTCAGGTCTCTCTGTCATCGATGCCACCACGACGCCGAACAGTGTCGTCCTCCTACGCGAGTCTATCCTCCCGCAGCGAACTCTGAATCTGCACTGCGCCACGCCGTCAAGATCCGTCGCCATCAGTATATAGGATGAATCACCGCTTCACCAAAGAATCCGTCCTCTAGTCCCTCGATCACGTGTGTACCTCCAAAAATGACGCCCCCAAAAGAGGAACGACACCAGAGCGCCGCCGTCATCTGATCATCCGATCTAGGATTTCTCCCGAAGGTAGCAGAGAGTAGCCTTGAACTTCTCCAAGGCAAGTCGATGAGAAGGCATTAATTTTCTGTTGACAGTCAGGTGCCAACAAAGAAAGAAACTGCCTACTCCTCTTTGGATTGTATTTTTAACTCTTGAAATATTCTACGTCAAAGAATATTATGTCACAAGGACCTTGGGTCATACTATGCCGAAGTTTTCAAATTCGTATAAAATTCACATTCATTTCTATGTCCACGTTTTTTGAAAAAATCTGATCTGTTACAAAAGTTCATCGAAAGTAGAAAGTATCTTAAACATAATAAAAATTACATCAAAATTCGAGACCACAAACGACCACTACAGCCGCCAGAACGAGTCGTTGCTCCCCTATCGAAGCCGGTTTGACCTTGTCGACGACAACCGAGACGTCTTCGTCCACGTGCCCTTTATTTTTTTAGAAAAGGAGAATGACCCCGGCCTCTGCATCTGGAAGATGCATGCGGCCGTTTTATTAATTATTCACAAAGACCTACATCAATAAGTCTGAAGCCACCATCTTCGCAATATCTGTCGCTACTCCTAACTAACTGATGAAGGGGGTGTCGAGAGTCCGAGCCACATACCAAACAGACCTCGCACCAATGCCTAACATCTAAAACCGGAGGCCCCAACTAAGCCACTTGCTCTGGGGCACTCACCGGTTCGGCGCCCTCTCAGAGGTTGCCGCCGCCATCTTCCACCGATCCATCTTCAGAGCATGTACCGACGCATCAATTGTCAGGCCTGCAGTCGACTCCACCACGACGTTAGACAACGGCACCTCCCTACGCGTGTCCATCATCACACATCCGTTGCCGAGACCCTGCTGCGCCACGCCGCCGAGACTCCACATCGCCGATGCGAACAAGAAACGCCGCTCCACCAGTAAAACAGTGAAACCGTCCACTGGACCCTCGATCCAATGCACACCTCCTAGAATGACGCTCCCAAGGAGGGAACGACACGAGAGCGCCGCCATCGTCCGATCAATTGATCAAGGGTTTCCCCTGGAGGTATCGGGAGGAGTTGGGAGCTTCACCTCGATGATGCCTTCAAGAAGGAAACGATGCAAGGCGCCGCCATCACGCTCTCGCCATCGGCGAAGACTAGGTTTTGATCCAGATTCGCCCCAACTAATCCAAATGACAACCGCTGCACCGCTGACCGCCTTCAAAGGCCCAGATCTAGCCGCCTAGATCCGACGACCATCCGCAGCAGCACTGCCACCGTGGGAGCCCTTGGCACACCAACCATTGCCTGTGGGTACCACCACTGGAGCCTGGGAGGAGGGCTGCCACCCCACCTCACCAAACCATGAGAGCCGTCGAGAGGGATCCCACGTGCTCGTCACCGTCTCTGAACCGAACCAATCCGCAGACCAAGCCACCTGATCGCCGGTGCAGATTCGCCTTAGACAGGGACAGCACCACGCTATGCCAGCGCGGGCAGCCCGAGCTTCACCTCCCGCTACCTTCCAGGGCCGCCGCCCCGGGATCCAGGCAGGACGTCACCGCCGCCACCGGCGACGTTCTGCCACCGCCAGATTGACGAGCCGCCGGCCACAGCAACCATGGCTGGCGTGACCATGCGGACGCGCCCAGCGGCCCGCACCACCTGGACTCCCATGTCGCCTGCAGATCTGCCGCCTCCGCCCGCCACCACGCCGCCGCCGGAGGCAAGTTACTGCGCTGCCGCGACCCAGATCTGGGAGAGGCGTCCCGGGGGCCGATGGGTGACCTGCCTCACCCGATCTGGACACGGGAGGGAAGTGGATCTCTGCCGCCGCCGTCGCCCGGCCGGGGCTTCGCCCGGTGCGAAGGGGAGGACGCGCGGATGATAGCCCGGCGACGCAGATGCGATCTCCGCCCGAGTCGCCCTAGCAGGGGTGACGCGGGGGACGCAGGACTTTGCCTCTACAGTGTAAACTAGCGAGTCCACGCGCCCCTTACGTCCATGTTATCATAAAGTAAAAATAAAACAAATAAGCTCAAACATGATTATACATTTCCATGAAATTTTAGCATGGCCTGTGAGCAAGTGCACCTTACCTTTTCGCTGCCATGAGCATGGAAGGAAGCAGAGCAAGAAGCCTCCGGCTCCCTGATCCAGGTGGTGGACACTGAGCCACAAAGTCCAAAACCAGTGGACCTCATAATTAGCTGCTTGCTTACACCGAGTGTCACACATGCAAAATGGATAGACCAAAAGCAAAGAAAATTCATTACTATACACTCAACTAACAAGGCAGCACAGAGGAGAAAAAAAAAAGAAGCCAAAAATCCAAAAGAGTCACATGACTAATGGGGGCGGCATCACTGCTGTCATTTGCCAATAGCGCCCCCTTTATATTCAATCCCCCAACTTCTCCCACCTCACCCGTCCATCCCACCTCTTCTCCTCTCCCAACTCAAAGGCAAGCGCAGACCCAGCTCAGCTCAGGCAACAACAATCAGATCACAGGCTGCCTAATCCTGCTCTTCGTTGGCGGTTTCTGTGCAGCCCGCCGAGCTCTTGCGAGAATATTGCAATGGCGTCCACGTCGAGCTCGACGGCGGTGGACGAGAGGGAGCGGAAGCGGAAGAGGGCGGCCGGGGGAGAGTCCACAGCGTCCGGCGGCCCGGGGACGGAGGCGCAGCCTTCCAAGTGGCGGACGCGGCGCGAGCACGAGATCTACTCGTCCAAGCTCTTCGAGGCGCTCCGCCTTGTCCGAGGCGGGTCATCGTCCGCGTCGACGGCCCCGGCGCGTGGCCGGGCCGTGCGGGAGGCGGCTGACCGCGCGCTCGCGGTGGCGGCCCGCGGGCGCTCGCGGTGGAGCCGCGCCATACTCGCCTCCCGCCGCCGTCGCCTGCAGGCCGCCCACCGCGCGCGCCTCCGCGCCCCAGCCACACCGCCCGCGCGCCACCCCTCCATCGCTGCCGCCGCGCAGCCGCAGCTGGGGAAGGCACCGGCGCTGGCGAAGAAGGCCAAGGTGCTCGGGCGGCTGGTGCCCGGGTGCCACAAACTGCCGTTCCCGGCGCTGCTCAGCGAGGCCTCCGACTACATCAAGGCGCTGGAGATGCAGGTGCGCGCCATGACCGCTCTAGCCGAGGTCCTGGCGAGCGTCTCCTCGTCGTCAGCCTCCGGCAGCTCCTCCTCGCCGGCATGACCCGCGCCTCGTGCATGATTCCTGTATTCGTTGTAAATTTCGCCCCATCTTCCTCGTGGGTTCGATTAGTTAGCCTCTCCTGTCTAGTGTGTCCTCTTGTTTCTCAAGTTGGTTGAGCGGTTAGTGTGTTGGTGATAATGATGGCACTCTGGTAATTTAAACCGTGCTGTAATGCCTCTCTCTCTCTCTCTCTCTCTCTCTCTCGCTGTCTAGTTGTGGAGGCACATTCGTTTTGTTCTATTCTCTTCTCGCTTGGCTTTCTCCTCTCGGGATTCTTTCGTGTGGTTGTTTCTTTTGTTCTCTTTCGATCCCTTCTCTGATAAATGTAACAGGCATGGATATATGTTCAGAGCGCTCCCTTCGTCGAGTACCGCGTGTGTGTTCTTTCCTGCGCGCGATGCGGTGCATGCATGTCTCTCTTGCTTTCTGTCTATGGGAAAGCGCGCTTAACCTCCGAGTGTAGTATGTAACCTTCATCATCTCCTAATCATACTTACCGCGTGATCCTCTGCAACACGAGCCTGAATGAAATGATGCCATGGGTTCTCTGTTCCATCTCGGTAGGTAAATCACGTGTCCTGGATCCCAATCGTGACGCCCGAGCTGCAATGCAGTATCAAAACCTCTCAAGCCGCGACCAACTTGGCACAACAGTTGTGCTGGAGCTCGACAGCGGCAGCAGAATTTGTCCGTCCATGGCGAGGGGCTTGGGCTTGGCGTTCCTGGAAAAGATAAGAGCTAGAGGGAGGGATGGAGCAGTCCATTGTTTATTTCGAAACAGGGAACGGGGAGTGTGGGAGGAACGTGGGGGGAATAAATGGCACGTGGCCGATCTGAGCGGCACGCTGGATTAAACTCAGTGGGGACCAATGCGCAGTGAGGAGTGCGGTAAAAAAACATCTCTCGGCCGCGCAGTCGGGACGGAAGAGTCGTGCCCGTTTTTCACTCGCGTCGCCCTCACTGGCCCCACGCCGTTACAGGCCGCTGGCCCTGCCACGGTACCGGATGGAGGAGGGAGGGAGCCAAAGTATGGCCCTGCCCCTGCGCTAGGCGACAGGAGGAGCGGCTCCCGCCGGTGCACCGTCGCGCCCGAGCCTGCGGAGCTGAGCTGGGTCTTAATGGAGCCGCGGGCCTGCCCTGCAAGAACGGCGTTGTGTCGCTCGGGCCCGGGCCGGGCCGGGCGTGTCATCGAGGGCTGAGGCGTCCACGTGGTCCGTACGGGTGGCAGGGATGGGCGGTGTGATGTGGCGCGGCCATGATTGGTCCGTCGCCATCGGCGTTCAGGTGGGGTGGGGGGCGTGGCCTGCTGCACTGGGCTGGCTGTGCGTGTGTGGGTGCCAGGGGCTACGTGACAAACCGTATGTATCGTGTCTCTCATGTGCCGCCCTGTACACTTGTCCTCGATCTCCTTCCTGTATTGAGGTATTCAACTCATCTTTCTCGTCCAACCGCCCAAGTACCTATGCCATGCGTATTTCAATCCATAGCTCAAAGCCTACGGTAGTACGTATTGTTTTTCTTACTTCATTGATAAGCTATGCTCACCTGCTACATCCTCCCTCTGTCTGAAAAAGCTTGTCTCAAACTTATCGGTCGAATTAATGTATCTAACATTAACTTAATGCTAGATACATCTATTTGAGAAATAAATTTTTTCGGACGGAGGGACTACTAAATACGTCGTTGAAATATGTCTCTTTTCTTGCCCGGGTCGTCAAAATATGTTAGTATGTTCGCAGAATGTAAATCGGCGTAAAAATTTAGAACTATGAAAAAAGCTATCCGACAAATGTCAGATTTTTCAAACTTTCCAGCGAACATGTTTATTGCCGTTGGACGAGGCCACATATGTTGAAGCAAGGGAGGGAATACACCTCAGCTCTAAAAATCGTTCTCTAGAACAGAGCATGGGCACGGACGCTCTTCTTTTACAGCCGGCCTCCATGCCACAATAACCATGCCTGCACAACGTACCGGGCACCGCGAGCTTCCATTCTTTTTTTTGAGGGACCCGAGCTTCCATTCGGGACACCTCGGGTTGCATCCCAGCTCCTTTCCCTTTTCTCTTTTTTACGTGGCAATTTTCACAATTTTTAAAAACAATCATTCATGGTGTTTTTTTTTTGCGGGTAGAAATATTGTATTACTCAAGCCAACAAAGAGTTACAATCAGCGGCGACTAGCTCAAGCACTATCGGGGGACCAGAGCCAATCCAAGTCATGGTTCTTCCCTCGGTACGAGCAAAATTTGCTAGACTATCGCTAACCTGGTTTTGAGACTGGTTTACATGAGTAATACAACATTCACGAAGAGATAAAAGATATCTAATCTCTTTGACTCATAAATAGACCTATCTGTCTCCTGTCCTTGAATCAGCTTTATAGCAACAAGTGAATCCAACTCAATGGTCACTGGGCGATCACTTCTCTGAATCGCTAGAGATAAACCTTCCATGCAAGCACCCAGCTCTGCCTCCAAAGCTTCACGACACGAGTATAGTGTTCTGCAAGCGGAAAAGATTACAGCCCCCGAAGGGTCTCGTAATACCACATTCATGGTGTTCACGTGGCAAAAATATCTCCCCCTTTTCCCTTTATACGTGGCAATTTTCACAATGTTCTAAAATAATCATTTTGTGGTGGGCATGTGGCAAATACATGAATTTTTTCATTTCTCATACCATGGTTTTTTTAGTAAATGTTTATTGGAGCATGGCAAATTTAGTGCTTATACCATGGCATTATTTATTGAACAAATAATGGTAATTTTATGTTGCATACCATGTCATTTATTATTATTAAATATACCACGGTAATTTTATTGTAGGTTCCATGGCAATTTTATTTTAAGAGCATGCAAATTTTACTAATTAGACCATGACTATTTTATTAATTAGACCATGATAGTTTTATTGTAGATAGCATGGTAACTTTATTATCAAGGCCATGACAATTTTATTATAAATACCATGGCAACTTTGTAAATTAGACCATGTCAATTTTATTATTTAGAGCATGACAATTTTATTGTCGCATGCCAAACTTTATTAATTAGAACATGGTAGTTTGATTGCACGTAGCATGTCTTTTAACAACTAACTTGTTTTTGTTTTCAGGACCATGGAAAATTTGTTGAACTTGCTAAGGAAATTCTATTTAACATACCATGATAAATTATTTTTTATATAATATCATATTTATTGACATGGCAAATTCCTGTAGTCTTATAAGCCCAATCTTTTTTAACGCAGAATTTGCCTCGTGAACACTGCATAAATTTCATATTTTGAATTTGTTTTTCTTTTCAAGACCATGGAAAATTCGTTGAAACTTACTAAGGCAAATCTATTTAACATACCATGGTAATTTTTTATATAAAATATCATATTTATTGACATGGCAAATTCCTGTCGTCTCACAAGCACAATCTTTTTTTAACGCAGAAATTTGCCACGTGAACACTACATAAATTTTATAATTTTGCTACCATTGTCTCTTAAAGTTGCCATCATGCCATTTATTTTTGGGCCATTTACATTCCAGTTCAGCCCTAAACTCGATTCCACTACTCAGATTTACCCTAATTCCCAAGCCTACTTACATTTGCTCCTCTTCCGTCTCACTCCCTTACAAGTCACCTTGCCATGCTAGGCAAGTCACTGTTGGGCGGCTTACTCCTCCGGGTCACGTTCCGTCTCCGTGTCTTGGGCCTTCAGTCGGCCCGCTTCGTAAGCCGCCTCCAGACTCTTAGGTCTTGGCTTCTTAGGCCTGCTTAAGCTTCCTTATTAAGTCGCCAACAGTGTAACCCGGCCCCTTCTGGGCGGGTCACACCGTAGGGTTATATCCCCAACATCAGGCCCTAGATTGATTCGTGTCAATCTTCATTCTCTGGTTGGCGAGTCTTCTTTGGTTCTTCTAACACTCCAACTTGAGTAGATCTTCATGACCCGCCATATAGAAAAGATGACGTTATGTTATTAAATTCAGAAAAAACCTCATGACGTCACAACTGATCTTTGCCTTAATCATCATTCCAAAAATCGAGGCGCCCCTCACGCAATAGTAATTATCATGCCCCCTCGATCTTTGCGCATGCCATTTCACTGTTCCGTCTTTCCCTTATAAATAGGGACGGGGGGCCTGCCTTTTCACTTTTTACCCCCGTCTCCTTTTCCTCTTCTTCTTCCTCGCGTCGCCCGTCGCAACCGGAGCTCCGCCGCCCCAGCCAAGCTTCGCTAGCAACCACGTCAAGGCCGCTGCATCGACCTGTTGGGACCAGAGATCCGCGGCACTCGTCCGCTGTTCACCAACATCGTCAGGTATCGTTCCCCCTGCTCAGATCCGCAGTAGGGCACTTGAATTCATGGAGTTCATCAGTGTTCGTCCAAGTTCATTCAAGTTCATCCATCCTCTGTTTAGAAGTTGTATTTCAATCCCAAAACAAGGTAGGACTAGGGCCCTAGCAGTTTTAGTCCTTATTTTGCATCTTGGACGGATCCCTTCTTATTCAGAATCAACACACAACTGCTAGTTCTTCTTCCGCTGCGCTTTAGGTTTAGCAATTTGTTTTTTTCTGAACTGTTGTAGATCCGTGAATATAGCTGTAATCTGTAAAACTTGTTTGCCCCACACTTAGGAAAATTTCAACAACCTTGGATCCGTAGATAATTGACCCGCCCTTCATTGTTCAGGTGGCTTAATAACGAATTTGTATCCCGCCAAGAATCCCAAGGATGCTTCTTTCACTTAACACGCCAACATGTTGCCGGTTCATACTTCCATAACTTAACCCGCCATATTCTTACAGCCTGATAATTACTCCACCCCATGGCTAGGGCGGCTCATAATCCCTTAATGGTTCATTGTAATATGTAGTTTTTTAACCACAACTAGTTCATTACTGCTGAGGGTCCCAGTTCTTGCGATTGGGTTGCTTCTAGAGTCTCTGAGCTCTCACTGAATGAGTATGAGGACATGGGGGTCTTACCAGCCAAAGATGTCATCCACTTGTGGGTTCTCAGTCTTGAAACTACTCTTCAACCTAAAGAGGGTGAAGTTGTCATTTTTGCGGATCACCTTCTCCGTGGCTTTTCACCGCCTGGGTCAAAATTCTTCCGAGACGCTCTGCATTTTTACAAGCTTCACCCCCAATACATTGGCCCCAATTCCGTCTCCAATCTGTGCCACTTTCAAGTGTTTTGTGAAGTATATCTTCAAGAAGAACACAATGTTGACCTCTTTCGAGAGTATTTTTGTTGGGGAACGTAGCAGAAATTCAAAATTTTCCTACGTGTCACCAAGATCTATCTATGGAGAAACTAGCAACGAGGGAAGGAGAGTGCATCTACATACCCTTGTAGATCGTTAAGCGGAAGCGTTCAAGTGAACGGGGTTGAAGGAGTCGTATTCGTCGTGATTCAAATCACCGGAGATCCTAGTGCCGAACGGACGGCACCTCCGCGTTCAACACACGTACAGCCCGTGGCGTCTCCCATGCCTTGATCCAGCAAGGAGAGAGGAGAGGTTGAGGAAGACTCCATCCAGCAGCAGCACAACGGCATGGTGGTGATGGAGGAGCGTGGCAATCCCAGCAGGCTTCGCCAAGCACCGGGGAGAGGAGGAGGAGGAGAGGCAGGCTGCGCTGGAGAGGAGGCTCTCGTGTGTTATGGGCAGCCCCTGGGCCTCATATATATAGGGAAGGGAGGGCTGCGCCCTCTAGGGTTTCCACCCCTAGGGGCGGCCAGCCCTAGATGGGATCAAGGGAGGCGGCCAAGAGGGAGGGAGAGGAGGCGCCACTAGATGGGCCTTAGGGCCCATCTGGACTAGGGTTGCCCTCCCACCCATCCTTGCGCCTTGGGCCCCTTGTGGGGCGCACCAGCCCTCCTAGGGGCTGGTCCCTCCACACTTGGCCCACGCAGCCTTCTGGGGCAGGTGGCCCCACTTGGTGGACCCGGGACCATCCGGTGGTCCCAGACATTACCAAATCGCCTCAAACTTTTCCTGTTACCAAAACAGGACTTCCCATATATAAATCTTTACCTCCGGACCATTCCGGAACTCCTCGTGACGTCCGGGATCTCATCCGGACTCGAACAACATTCGGTAACCACATACAAACTTCCTTTATAACCCTAGCGCCATCGAACCTTAAGTGTGTAGACCCTACGGGTTCGGAGACATCTGAGACATGACCGAGACGCGTTCTCCCAATAACCAACAGCGGATCTGGATACCCATGTTGGCTCCTACATGTTCCACGATGATCTCATCGGATGAACCACGATGTCAAGGACTCAATCGATCCCAGATACAATTCCCTTTGTCTAGCGGTATTGTACTTGCCCGAGATTCGATCGTCGGTATCCCGATACCTTGTTCAATCTCGTTACGCAAGTCTCTTTACTCGTTCCGTAACACATCATCCGTGATCAACCCCTTGGCCACATTGTGCACATTATGATGATGTCCTACCGAGTGGGCCCAGAGATACCTCTCCGTCTCACCGGAGTGACAAATCCCGCCTCGATCCGTGTCAACCCAATGGTCACTTTCGGAGATACCTGTAGTGCACCTTTATAGTCACCCATTTACGTTGTGACGTTTGATACACCCAAAGCACTCCTACGGTATCCGGAATTGCACGATCTCATGGTCTAAGGAAAAGATACTTGACATTAGAAAAGCTTTAGCATCTGAACTACGATCTTTGTGCTAGGCTTAGGATTGGGTCTTGTCCATCACATCATTCTCCTAATGATGTGATCCGTTATCAATGACATCCAATGTCCATGGTCGGAAACCGTAACCATCTTTTGATCAACGAGCTAGTTAACTAGAGGCTTACTAGGGACATGGTGTTGTCTATGTATCCACACATGTATTGCTGTTTCCGGTCAATACAATTATAGCATGAATAATAAACGATTATCATGAACAAGGAAATATAATAATAACTAATTTATTATTGCCTCTAGGGCATATTTCCAACAGTCTCCCACTTGCACTAGAGTCAATAATTTCACATCGCCATGTGATTAACACTGATAGGTCACATCGCCATGTGACCAACATCCAAAGAGTTTACTAGTGTCTTAAACTAGTTCACATCACCATGTGATTAAGTCTCAATGAGTTCTGGGGTTTGATCATGTTTTGCTTGTGAGAGAGGTTTTAGTCAGCGGTCCGAACCTTTCAGATCCGTGTGTACTTCGCAAATCTCTATGTCATATTGTAAATGCTGCTTTCACGCTCCACTTGGAGCTATTCCAAATGGTTGCTCCACTATACGTATCCGGTTTGCTTCTCAGAGTCACTCGGATAGGTGTTAAAGCTTGCATCGACGTAACCCTTTACGCCGAACTCATTATCACCTCCATAATCGAGAAACATGTCCTTATTTTCTCCAAGGACAATTTTGACCGCTATCCAATGATCCATTCCTGGATCATTCTTGTACCCCTTGACTTACTCATGGCAAGGCACACTTCCGGTGCGGTACACAATATAGCATACTATAGAGCCTACGTCTGAAGCATAGGGGACGACCTTCGTCCTTTCTCTCTTTTCTGCCGTGGTCGAGCTTTAACTCTTAACTTCATACCTTACATCTCAGGCAAGAACTCCTTCTTTGACTGATCCATCTTGAACACCTTCAAGATCATGTCAAGGTATGTGCTCATTTGAAAGTACTATTGAGCGTTTTTGATCTATCCTCATAGATCTTGATGCTCAACGTTCAAGTAGCTTAATCCAGGTTTTCACTTGAAAACACTTTTCAAATAACCCTATATGCTTTACGTAAAATTCTACATCATTTCGATCATCTATATGTCAACAACATATACTCATCAAAATTCTATAGTGCTCCCACTCACTTCTTTGGAAATACAAGTTTCTCATAAACTTTGTATACACCCAAAATCTTTGATCATCTCATCAAAGCGCACATTCCAACTCCGAGATGCTTACTCCGGTCCTTAGAAAGGATCACTGGAGCCAGCATACCTTTAGCATCCTTAGGATCGACAAAACTTTCGATTGTATCACATACAACCTTTCCTTACTGGCCGGTAAGGAAACTCATTTTGACATCCATCGCCAAATTTCATAAATGCAGCTTATGCTAACATGATTCCGACGGACTTAAGCATCGCTACGGATGAGAAAATCTCATCGTAGTCAACTCCTTGAACTTGTGAAAAAACTTTTCGCCACAAGTCGAGCTTCATAGATGGTGACATTACCGTCCACGGCCGTCTTCTTCTTAAAGATCCATTCATCTCAATGGCTTGCCGCTCATTGGGCAAGTCCACCAAAGTCTATGCTTTGTTCTGATACATGGATCCTATCTCGGATTTCATGGCTTCTAACCATTTGTCGGAATTTGGGCCCACCATCGCTTCTCCATAGCTCGTGGGTTCATTGTTGTCTAGCAACATGACCTTCAAGACAGGATTGTTGTACCACTCGAAGTAGTACGCATCCTTGTCACCCTCGAGGTACGGTAGTGACTTGATCCAAACTTCATGATCACTATCATAAGCTTCTACTTCAATTGGTGTAGGTGCCACGGAACAACTTCCGTGCCTGCTACACACTAGTTGAAGTGATGGTTCAATAACCTCATCAAGTCTCCACCATCCTCCCACTCAACTTTTCGAGACGAACTTTTCCTCGAGAAAGGACCCGATTCAAGAAACAATCCCTATTGCTTTCGGATCTGAATTAGGAGGTATACCCAACCGTTTTGGGTGTCCTATGAAGATGCATTTTGTCCGCTTTGGGTTCAAGCTTATCAACCTGAAACTTTTCCACATAAGCGTCGCAGCCCCAAACCTTTAAGAAATGACGACTTAGGTTTCTCTAAACCATAGTTCATACGGTGTCATCTCAACGGAATTACGTGGTGCCCTATTAAAGTGAGTGCGGTTGTCTCTAATGCCTAACCCATGAACGATAGTGGTAATTCGATAAGAGATATCATGGTACGCACCATATCCAATAGAGTGCAACTATGATGTTCGGACACATCATCACACTATGGTGTTCCAGGCGGTATTAATTGTGAAAAAATTTGCACAATGTCTTAATTGTGTGCCAAAACTCGTAACTCAGATATTCATCTCTATGATCATATCATAGATATTCTATCCTCTTGTCACGAAGATCTTAAACTTCACTCTGAAATTACTTGAACCATTCAATAATTCAGACTCGTGCTTCATCAAGTAAATATAATCAATATCTACTCGAATCATCTGCGAAGTCAGAACATAACGATATTCATCAGATGCCTCAAAGACTCATTGGACTGCACACATCAAAATGTGTTACTTCCAACAAGTTGCTATCTTGTTCCATCTTACTGAAACCGAGGCTTTTCAGTCATCTTGCCCATGTGGTATGATTTGCATATCTCAAGTGATTCAAAATCAAGTGAGTCCAAACGATCCATCTGCATGGAGTTTCTTCATGCGTATACACCAATAGACATGGTTCACATGTCTCAAACTTTTCAAAATGAGTGAGTCCAAAGATCCATCAACATGGAGCTTCTTCATGTGTTTTATGACTTACATGGCAGTGCCACAAGTAAGTGGTACTATCATTACTATCTTATATCTTTTGGCATGAAAATGTGTATCACTACAGTCGAGATTCAATAAACCATTCTTTTAGGTGCAAGACCATTGAAGGTATTATTCAAATAAATAGAGTAACCATTATTCTCCTTAAATGAATAACCGTATTGCGATAGACATAATCCAATCATGTCTATGCTCAACGCAAACACCAAATAACAATTATTTAGGTTTAACACCTAATCTCGATGGTAGAGGGAGCGTGCAATGCTTGATCACATCAACCTTGGAAACACTTCCAACATATATCGTCAACTCACCTTTAGCTAGTCTCCGTTTATTCCGTAGCTATTATTTCGAGTTACTAACACTTAGCAATCGAACCGGTATCTAATACCCTGGTGCTACTAGGAGTACTATTAAAGTACACATTAACATAATGTATATCCAATATACTTCTATCAACCCTGCCAGCCTTCTCATCTACCAAGTATCTAGGGTAATGCTGCTCCAGTGGCAGTTCCCCTTATTCCAGAAGCACTTAGTCTCGGGTTTGGGTTCAACCTTGGGTTTCTTCACTAGTGCAGCAGCTGATTTGCCGTTTCATGAAGTATCCCTTCTTCCCTTGCCCTTCTTGAACTAGTGGTTTCACCAACCATCAACAATTGATGCTCCTTCTTGATTTCTACTTTCGCGGTGTCAAACATCGCGAATACTTCAAGGATCATCATATCTATCCCTGATATGTTATAGTTCATCACGAAGCTCTAGCAGCTTGGTGGCAATGACTTTGGAGAAACGTCACTATCTCATCTGGAAGATTAACTCCCACTCGATTCAAGTGATTGTTGTACCCAGACAATCTGAGTACAAGTTCAACGATTGAGCTTTTCTCCCTTAGTTTGTAGGCTAAGAAAATCGTCGGAGGTCTCATACCTTTTGACGTGGGCACGAGCCTGAAATCCCAATTTCAGCCCTCGAAACATCTCATATGTTCATGACGTTTGAAAACGTCTTTGGTGCCTCAACTCTAAACCGTTTAAGCGAACTATCATGTAGTTATCAAACGTGTATGTCCGATGTTCGCAACATCCACAAACGACGTTTGGGGTTGACACTGAGCGGTGCATTAAGGACATAAGCTTTCTCTTCCGCATAATCGCTACTTTCAACTTTCAACTTTATTTTCTCTAGGAACATATCTAAACAAAGGAACTAAAGCGTGAGCTTCGACATAATTTGCAAAAGGTCTTTTGACTATGTTCAGGATAATTAAGTTCATCTTATGAACTCCCACTCGATAGACATCCCTCGGTCATCTAAGTGATTACATGATCCGAATCAACTAGGCCGTGTCCGATCAACACGTGAGACGGACTAGTCATCATCGATGAACATCTTCATGTTGATCGTATCTACTATCGACTCATGCTCGACCTTTCGGTCTCCGTGTTCGAGGCCATGTCTTTACATGCTAGGCTCGTCAAGTTAACCCTAAGTGTTTCTGCGTGTGTAAATCTTGCTTACACCGTTGTATGTGAACGTAAGAATCCATCACACCCGATTAACACGTGGTGCTTAGAAGCGACGAACTGTAGCAACGGTGCACGCTTAGGGAGAACACTTCTTGAAATTGTGTAAGGGATCATCTTATTTACTACCGTCGTTCTAAGTAAACAAGATGCATAAACATAATAAACATCACATGCAATTATATAGTAGTGACATGATATGGCCAATATCATATTGCTCCTTTGATCTCCATCTTCGGGCTCCATGATCATCATTGTCACCGCATGACACCATGATCTCCATCATCATGATCTCCATCATCGTGTCTCCATGAAGTTGTCTCGCCAACTCATTACTTCTACTACTATGGCTACCGTTAGCAATAAAGTAAAGTAATTACATGGCGTTTGTTCAATGACACGCAGGTCATACAATAAATAAAGACAACTCCTATGGCTCCTGCGGTTGTCATACTCATCGACATGCAAGTCGTGAATCCTATTACAAGAACATGATCAATCTCATACATCACATATATTCATCACATTCTTTTGGCCATATCACATCACATAGCATACCCTGCAAAAACAAGTTAGGCGTCCTCTAATTGTTGTTTGCATGTTTTACGTGGCTGCTTTGGGTTTCTAGCAAGAACGTTTCCTACCTCACGCAAAACCACAGCGTGATATGCCAATTGCTATTTACCCTTCATAAGGACCCTTTTCATCGAATCCGTTCCGACTAAAGTGGGAGGCGGCACCGCTAGCCACCTTATGCACCAAGTGCATGTCGACCGGTGGAACTGTCTCACGTGAAATGCGTGTAAGGTCGGTCCGGGCCGCTTCATCCCACAATACCGTCAAACAAGATTTGACTAGTAACGTAAGCATATTGAACATCATCAACGCCCACAACTACTTTGTGTTCTACTCGTGCAAAGAATCTACGCAATAGACCTAGCTCATGATGCCATTTGTTGGGGAGCGTGGCAGAAATTCAAAATTTTCCTCGTGTCACCAAGATCTATCTATGGAGAAACTAGCAACGAGGGAAGGAGAGTGCATCTACATACCCTTGTAGATCGTTAAGCGGAAGCGTTCAAGTGAACGGGTTGAAAGAGTCGTACTCGTCGTGATTCAAATCACCGGAGATCCTAGTGCCGAACGGACGGCACCTCGCGTTCAACACACGTACAGCCCGGTGGCGTCTCCCATGCCTTGATCCAGCAAGGAGAGAGGAGAGGTTGAGAAGACTCCATCCAGCAGCAGCACAACGGCATGGTGGTGATGGAGGAGCGTGGCAATCCCGCAGGCTTCGCCAAGCACCGGGGGAGAGGAGGAGGAGGAGGGGGCTGCTGCTGGGAGAGGAGGCTCTCGTGTGTTATGGGCAGCCCTGGGCCTCATATATATAGGGAAGGGGAGGCTGCGCCCCTCTGGGTTTCCACCCCTAGGGGGCGGCCAGCCTAGATGGGATCAAGGGAGGCGGCCAAGAGGGAGGGAGAGGAGGCGCCCACTAGATGGGCCTTAGGGCCCATCTGGACTAGGGTTTGCCCCTCCCACCCATCCTTGCGCCTTGGGCCCCTTGTGGGGCACCAGCCCTCCTAGGGGCTGGTCCCTCCCACACTTGGCCCACGCAGCCTTACAGGGCAGGTGGCCCCACTTGGTGGACCCAGGACCATCCGGTGGTCCCAGACATCTGAAATCGCCCAAACTTTTCCTGGTTACCAAAAGGACTTCCATATATAAATCTTTACCTCCGGACCATTCCGAACTCCTCGTGACGTCCGGGATCTCATCCGGACTCGAACAACATTCGGTAACCACATACAAACTTCCTTTATAACCCTAGCGTCATCGAACCTTAAGTGTGTAGACCCTACGGGTTCGGAGACATCTGAGACATGACCGAGGCGTTCTCCGGTCAATAACCAACAGCGGGATCTGGATACCCATGTTGGCTCCACATGTTCCACGATGATCTCATCGGATGAACTACGATGTCAAGGACTCAATCAATCCGTATACAATTCCCTTTGTCTAGCGGTATTGTACTTGCCCGAGATTCGATCGTCGGTATCCCGATACCTTGTTCAATCTCGTTACGGCAAGTCTCTTTACTCGTTCCGTAACACATCATCCCGTGATCAACCCCTTGGTCACATTGTGCACATTATGATGATGTCCTACCGAGTGGGCCCAGAGATACCTCTCCGTCTACGGAGTGACAAATCGATCTCGATCCGTGTCAACCCAATGGTCACTTTCGGAGATACCATGAGTGCACCTTTATAGTCACCCGATTCGTTGTGACGTTTGATACACCAAAGCACTCCTACGGTATCCGGAATTGCACGATCTCATGGTCTAAGGAAAAGATACTTGACATTAGAAAAGCTTTAGCATCTGAACTACGATCTTTGTGCTAGGCTTAGGATTGGGTCTTGTCCATCACATCATTCTCCTAATGATGTGATCCGTTATCAATGACATCCAATGTCCATGGTCAGGAAACCGTAACCATCTTTTGATCAACGAGCTAGTTAACTAGAGGCTTACTAGGGACATGGTGTTGTCTATGTATCCACACATGTATTGCTGTTTCCGGTCAATACAATTATAGCATGAATAATAAACGATTATCATGAACAAGGAAATATAATAATAACTAATTTATTATTGCCTCTAGGGCATATTTCCAACAATTTTTACATCAACCGCTAGACTGAAAAGTCAGATGGACCAAGTCTTGAGCTTGGAGGTGCTTCCATTCATAGGCGGAAAGATGTGACTTTTCCCTCAGCCGCACTGCCCAGCCATCCCAAGGAATGGAACTATACCTAGTTCTACTGCAATGACACCTCCCCAGCTGGACAAAACCCATTGCCGGGTTACCGCCCATACCGGCTTACCACCAACGACGTGCTTCCAGGTCGATTGACTGCTACAGAGCGCGCCCAGTATGCCTCCACCTTTTCAAAGATTCGAGCTTTGATCTCCAGTGGCTTAACTGGAGTTGATCTGGTCCGCTGCTGGATCGCATGGAGAATTTTACCGCTGAGCCGACACAACGGCTTGATGAGCCAATAAACCGGTGATTCAAAGGACTCACAACGCTACAACCAAACACGTCTGACTGACAAAGAGATCAACGACACAGTTAAAACACTGCTTGGGGAGTCTCTTGAAAATTGCAGCAAAGTGGGATTGAATCCCTTGTGCATTGTTAACCCGTCTCAGATGTAAGCATCTTGAACGAAGCTTCGTCTTGTTTATCTATCTCTTGTACGTCATACTTTTTAACCTTATTGCTCATATATAAACAGGCCGACTCTCCTTTCTGGAGGAAGAAATTGCAAGCCACTGCTCCCACTAAAAAGACTAGGGCAGTGAAGTCTTGCGGTACGGGTTGCCGCAAGAAACAAACAGCTCAAGATCTTTTCGAGCTAGATGAGTCGGAGGTAGAACTTGACTCCCCTGGTCTTCTCTTTATGCAACTTATTGATGCTAATTCCTCTCAGGGTGATGCAGAGACAAGCCAGGCTCATGAAGCAGAGGTAACTACTATCTCATCCGACTCAGAATCTTTGCCAAGAAAGAAAACAAGGCGGGTCATCTGAAAAGTAAGATTTTTACACCCTCTTGCTCATTTGGACCCCAACTTTCTTTTGAAGAAACAGCAGCGCGAGTCGAGGCGTATGTGAAAGTGCAACTAATTCCTGGGTGGTTTTGGTAATTCTTAACAACATATAGCTCATTGAACTAATACTCTTTCAATATGATCATTTCAGAAAGTTCAATGCTTGGCATGGCATGGACTAGAGATGTGGACCCCTCAAAATGCTAAGGACATATATTGGCAAAAGCTCAAGACTTTACATTTTCCTTTTAGTGATCCGAGATCACATTGAGTCCATAGGAAAAGCCAATACTATTAAAAGGGGATGAGGTGTTGCTTAATGGCTTGCTTGCTCAAAATGCTTAGTGATATGCTCCAAAAGCCCTCAACCACTTTCTCAATTCCACATATGTCCTAAACCTAAAGTAAAACTCGGCCCCACCGATTTGATCTATCTGGCGCCACCGAGTTCACTTGACATAGCCATAGCCAGAAACCCTAATCAGTTCGGTCTCACCGATAGGGATCTCGGTCTCACCGAGATGGGATTGCAAACTCTCTGTTTCCCTTCGTAAAGGATCGGTCTAACCGAAATGAGCGATCGGTCCCACCGAGTTCGCAATGCAAACTCTTTGTTTCCTTTTCGTAACGTTCCGGTCCCACCAAAATGAGCGATCGGTCTCACCGAGTTTGCCTGACCAACTCTCTGTTTGCCTGTTACTGAAATCGGTATCACCGAGTTCATGTGATCGGTCTCACCGAGATCAAGTTATGCCCTAACCCTAGCACATCGGTCCCACCGAGTCGATCATGTCGGTCCCACCGAAAAGCCTAACATTCACATTTTGAACTGAATCGGTCTGACCGAGTTTCACTATTCGGTCCCACCGAGTTTGGTAAATTGTGTGTAACGGTTAGATTTTGTGTGGAGGCTATATATACCGCTCCATCCTTCCTCCATTCTTGGAGAGAGCTATCAGAACGTGCCTACACTACCAGCATTCATTTTCTGAGAGAGAACCACCTACTCATGTGTTGAGACCAAGACATTCCAATCCTACCACAAGAATCTTGATCTCTAACCTTCCCCAAATTGCTTTCCACTCAAATCATCTTTCCACCATATCCAAATCTGTGAGAGAGTTGAGTGTTGGGGAGACTATCACTTGAAGCACATGAGCAAGGAGTTCATCATCAACACACCATCTATTACCTTTTGGAGAGTGGTGTCTCCTAGATTGGTTAGATGTCACTTGGGAGCCTCCGTTAAGATTGTGGAGTTGAACCAAGGAGTTTGTACGGGCAAGGAGATCACCTACTTCGTGAAGATCTACCCTAGTGAGGCAAGTCCTTCGTGGGCGATGGCCATGGTGGGATAGACAAGGTTGTTTCTTCGTGGACCCTTCGTGGGTGGAGCCCTCCGTGGACTCGCACAACCATTACCCTTTGTGGTTTGAAGTCTCCATCAACATGGATGTACGATAGCACCACCTATCGGAACCACGCCAAAAATCTCCGTGTCTACATTGCGTTTGCTCCCTCCAAACTCCTCCCCTTTACCTTTATATGCAATGATTTACATTCCGCTACTATACTCTTAGAATTGCATGTGTAGGTTGATTGCTTGACTTGTGCTAAGTTGCTAAAATCTGCCAAGACTTAAAATTGGGAAAAGGCTAGATTTTTATTTGATCAAGTAGTCTAATCACCGCCTCTAGACATACTTTAGATCCTACAAGTGGTATCAGAGCTTTGTTCTCAATTTGCCTTGATTTCCATAGCTTTGGTGATCATAGCCTTGGTTTCACAACCTAGGAGAGTATGGCGTCTAGCAAGCGTAATTACCACCGTAGAGGTCCCTACATTGATGGTACTAATTTTGCTAGTTGGAAGCATAAGATGAAAATGCATATTCTTGGACATAACCCAGCCGTTTGGGCTATTGTGTGTATTGGCTTGCAAGGTGAATTCTTTGATGGGAGAAAACCTAATCGTGAAGCGACCGCGGAAGAATTGAAGATGTTGCAATACAATGCTCAAGCTTGCGATATCCTCTTCAATGGATTGTGCCCCAAAGAATTCAACAAAATCAGCCGTCTTGAGAATGCAAAGGAAATTTGGGATACTTTGATTGATATGCATGAAGGTACCGACTCCGTCAAGGAATCCAAATTGGATGTGCTTCAAAGTCAGCTTGACAAGTTCAAAATGAAGGATGGTGAAGGTGTTGCTGAAATGTACTCTAGGTTGCTCCCATCACAAATGAGATTGCCGGCTTAGGAAGTGAAGAGATGACCAACAGATTCATCATCAAGAAGATCCTAAGAGCCTTAGATGGAAAATATGATACCGTTTGCACTTTGATCCAAATGATGCCCAATTAGAAAGATCTCAAGCCAACCGAAGTCATTTGAAGAATCGTTGCTCATGAGATGTCACTCAAGGATAAAGAAGAGCTTCACAACAAGTCAAGTGGTGCTTACAAAGCCTCATGTGATGCTCCTACATCATCAAGTGAGAAACAAGCCTTCCATGAAGAATTGAGCCTAATGGTGAAGAACTTCAACAAGTTCTACAAGAGTAGAAGCAAAGAAAGAAGTTCCAAGTCAAGGTCCTACAATGACAAAAGATCTTCTAGTCGTGAGCGTAATTGCTACAATTGTGGAAGACCCGGACACTACTCCAATGAGTGTACGGATCCCTATAAAAGAAGAGAACAATCACCTAAAAGGAGAAGCAAAAGAGAAGAATCACCTCCAAGGGAGAGAAGGAGTAGAGATGATTGTTATGAACGAAGTACCTCTCGCAGAAGCAAGGATTTGGAAAGAAAGGACAAGTCATCAAGGAGCTATACCAAACGAAGACATCACGCTCATGTTGGTGAATGGGTATCCGGCTCCGACTCCGACCACCACTCTGAGAGAAGTTATCACTCCGACTCTGAATATACTCAAGATGAAGGTGTTGCCGGTGTAGCACTTGTGTCAACCAACTCCTATGACATTTTTGATTCACCAAATGAAGGAATTGGAAGATGCTTTATGGCTAAAGGTCCAAAGGTATGACACCCCGAGTATGTTGATTTCAATAGTGATGAAGATGATTTTCTAGGTGATGATGATTTACTTGTTGACAACTCTAGTGATGAAAACTATGATGAATTTGCTATTAATCATGCTAATCAAGATAAAACGAATGATGATGATAAGAAGGAGATTGAGCGTCTAGCTAAAGAACTAAACACTCTTAAGTTAGCTCATGAAACTACCTTAGAAGATCACTGAGAGCTTTTAAAGACTCATGAGAACCTACGCTTTGAAAAGCTCAACCTTGAGCAAGAGCATGGGTTCTTAAAAGCAATCAATGATGATCTTCGTAAGAAAAGTTCTTCTTACATTGCCAAGCGTTTACTCTTGTCTACTTACATGCCACAAGTAAAATCTAGCAACAAGAGTAAGAAAGATTCTTCATCTAGTAGTAACAATAATCATGCTAAATCCAATATTGTTGCTTATAGTAGTTCTCTTGATTCCACTAATGATTCTCTTAGCCAAGTTACACTTGAGCAAGAAAATAACTTATTGAAGGGAATTATAGAGAAAGGTGTTTACAAGAGCCTTGCCGGAAGTAAGCAATTTGAGGAAATTGTATGCAAGCAAGGAAGGCACCAGAAGAATCAAGGTGTTGGTTTTCAACGAAAGTTCAATGCCAATGGAGTTGAGCGGGAAGAAGATCAATACCCCAAGACGAAGTTTGTTCCTTAATAAGAGAATTATGATCCTACTTCTTTTAAGGGGACACAAGCTCAAGATGATGTTCCACCACAAGACCACAAGCAAAAAGGCAAGGACAAGCTTCAAGAGGAGATTGATGCATTTGAAGAAGCTCCTAAGGCCTTGGTCAAGTGGGTTCCCAAGACTGCATCAAGTTCTACTTCATCAAGTACGACTACAACTCCAAGGATTCCCATCAAGTTGATGTGGATCCCGAAGAAGAAGAACTGGAGAGTTCTTGAGGGTGACTCCGCCAACATACTTCACTCACATTTATTTTGGCAATGACAAGGGCAATCAACTTCCACATCTTGCACTAGTTCAAGGAGTCACAAACCCTCTTGTTGGTAAGACAAGGGACAAGGTAATCTAATGCTTTCATGGACATCATCTTGTGTGTACTTCACTCTATGTCTATGGATATCCTTGTTTGTTCCTTGTGGGACTAACCCATGTAGGTATTGAAAGTGCAACTCACTCCAATGGATTGCTCCAAATGATGCATTAACATTGAGCATCCACATCTTCAACATCTACATGAAGTCATCATCGACAAAACCCAAGGTTAGTTCATCCCTCTTAAGGGGGATATCACATCGAGGGGGAGCTTTACTCTAAGAATTGAGCTAAAGCAACTCTAATGGTGTGAACACAACAATGCTTTATGTAAAAGTGGTAACCCCACTTGTGCTTAAACGATGACTATGACCTACGATCAAATATTCTCATTTGACTCCTTAGTCAATATACTCATATATAGATGACGTAGTCATCGCCAATTGCTTGATAGATGCTAGAATGTTTGTGCATGCTTTGCCACATATTTCATTTGCCATCTTATTGTGTGAGCATGTTGATTGCATATTTTTCTCATTCGAGGACATCCATTTGTTGCTTTGATTGTTTGGTTCTTTTTCTTTTTCCAAATGGACGGACAAGAATGCCTAAGAACTTCCTCTAGCTATCTATGCTTTTCTCGTCTCAAACTCTACTCATGCTACATCACAAAGTTTGATCAAGTCAGATTCGAACCCTCTGGGTGAGGAGCACTCGGAGCCACCAATTCGTCATAGACTTAAACTTCCAAAACCTCTTTGTATATTTCGTCTGACCGATTCATTCCTTTCGGCCATACCGAGTTCATTGAGTTGATCTAGGTTTTCAATCTCGGTGAAACCAATTTGAATAGTTTGGTCACACCGAGTTGCAGGAACCGCTTGCGATTCTGCATCTCGGTGCCACCGAGTCGTTCCACTAGATCACACCGACAGGGTCAGGATATATATACCCACGGGTCAAAATTTGGAAATTCCTCCGAAACCCTTCGCCCATGCGTATCCTGCTCTGCCGACTCGAGTCTCCGAATCGTCTCCTCATCGCCAGCGACCTCCTACCGCTGGTCTCCGCCGCCGTCAATGGGAATCTTCACCGCCGTTGCCGCCGTAGTGAGTTCAACGCCGAGTTAGGGTATGAACTCGAACCCTATGTGCAATCCTTACCTCTGATTCCTGCACTTAGGTTAATGCCATGATTCTTACCACATATGAGATTACTCGATCCAGCAAAAACTTCCTTTAGATTACTTTTGATTCAAAAATTTAGGGTTAGGATCCCGCCGAACTCATCTCGGACCGACCGAGTTGTAGAAATCGGTCTCACCGATTTGGCCTAGGCCATTGCACTTGTCATTTCCGGTCTGATCGAAACATACGAATCGGTGTGACTAAGTTCAACTCTCAGTGAAACCCTAGCAACCTCGGAGTCACCGAATTGTGTCTCGGTCTGACCGATTCCACTAGTTTAGACTCTAATGTTGCTTCGGTGTCATCGAGTTTAACAAATCGGTAGCTCCAAAATGCTTTCTGTAGAAAACTAAAACTAAGTTTACTCAATTGTTTTGCAAAATTTCTGCACTTTGTGATGCTCATCCAATCTATCTCAACAACATCTATTCACAGGGTCAACTTTCAGTTTGCAGTGTCAGCTATGTCAGACCAAAGTGATAGCCAGAACAAGTATGGGGAGCAAGTTAACGTGAGTGATGGCACTAGTCCCTCTGGCAGCTATGATGAGGGTAGCAGAAGCACCCCAAGACTCGCCCAAGGCAACTACAAGGACAAGGAAGAAGAGAAACTCAGATTCTAAGGATGAAGATTATGTTGCTGTTGAGGAAGAGGTCAACTCAAAGAAGAAAGTTGTCAAGAAAGAATTTGGCACAACAACTTCAACTAAGCCTGGTTTGAACAAGAAGGCTCCTGCCAAGAGAGTGCCCTTGTTTAAGGCCAGAGCCTCAACTCTTGAAGTCTCCAAGTCAACAGTTGGAGAGGCTGCTGGCGAGGGCAAGAAAAAGAAGGAAAGGAAGAGAGGGAGATGGTGCAAGCGAATTGATCCCATGGTTGAATTTGAGAAGCACTCTTCTGATGAGGAAGAAGATGAAGAAGAGGATGCTGCACCAGCACCCGAAGCTCATAAGTTGATGGGGGATGCCATCAAGTCTGGGGCTGCTCCATCAAAGCCCAAGACTGCCCCAAAGCTACTGCTCAAGCCTATAAGACTGCACCAAAGACAAGCACCAGAAACATACATGCTGCAGAAAAGAACAAGGCCCCAGTGCCTGAAATTGAAGAAGAAGAGGAAGCCCAAATGCTCAGGAAATTGAAGCCCAAGATCCCAAATCATGATGATACACATCCAGTGGCTGAAAACATGAAGATAAGGAAGGATGCGGGTCTCAGATTGTGGAGACAGTTAGATCCCTATACTGCAACAAGAAGAACTACTATAGACTACATGTTCCACACTAAGGAACAATAGGACTTTGATACGTCTCTGTCGTATCTACTTTTCCAAACACTTTTCCCCTTGTTTTGGACTCTAACTTGCATGATTTGAATGGAACGAACCCGGACTGACGCTGTTTTTAGCAGAATTGCCATGGTGGTTTCTTTGTGCAGAAACAAAAGTTCTCGGAATGACCTGAAACTTCACGGAGATTATTTTTGGAAATAATAAAAAATCTTGCGAAGAATCAAGGCCGGGGCCCACACCTGTCCACGAGGGTGGGGCGCACTGCCCCTGTATGCCCACGCCTCGTGGGCCCCTCAAGCTCCACCGACCTCAACTCCAACTCCATATATTCGTGTTCGGGAGAAAAATCAGAGAAAGATTCATCACGTTTCACGATCTGAAGCAACCGCCAAGCCCTAAACTCTCTCGGGAGGGCTGATCTGGAGTCCGTTCGGGGCTCCGGAGAGGGGAATCCATCGCCATCGTCAACATCGACCATCCTCCATCACCAATTTCATGATGCTCACTGCCGTGCGTGAGTAATTCCATCGTAGGCTTGTTGGACGGTGATGGGTTGGATGAGATTTATCATGTAATCGAGTTAGTTTTGTTAGGGTTTGATCCCTAGTATCGACTATGTTCTGAGATTGATGTTGCTATGACTTTGCTATGCTTAATGCTTGTCACTAGGGCCCGAGTGCCATGATTTCAGATCTGAATCTATTATGTTTTCATGAATATATGTGAGTTCTTGATCCTTTCTTGCAAGTCTATAGTCAACTACTGTGTGTTATGATCCGGCAACCCCGAAGTGATAATAATCGGGACCACTCCCGGTGTAGTTTGAGGAGTTCATGTATTCACTATGTGTTAATGCTTTGGTCCGGTACTCTATTAAAAGGAGGCCTTAATATCCCTTAGTTTCCATTAGGACCCCGCTGCCATGGGAGGGCAGGACAAAACATGTCATGCAAGTTCTTTTCCATAAGCACATATGACTATATTCGGAATACATGCCTACATTACATTGATGAATTGGAGCTAGTTCTGTGTCACCCTATGTTATGAATGTTACATGATGAACCGCATCCGACATAATTCTCCGTCATCGATCCAATGCCTACGAGCTTTACACATATTGTTCTCCGCTTATTTACTTTTCCGTTGCTACTGTTACAATCACTACAAAACCCAAAAATATAACTTTTGCTACCGTTACCGTTACTATCATACTACTTTGCTACTAAATACTTTGTTGCAGATACTAAGTTATCCAGGTGTGGTTGAATTGACAACTCAACTGCTAATACTTGAGAATATTCTTTGGCTCCCCTTGTGTCGAATCAATAAATTTGGGTTGAATACTCTACCCTCGAAAACTGTTGCGATCCCCTATACTTGTGGGTCATCAGACTTCTATGAGACTGTGCTCCTGGATAAGAAGCCCATAGTCAGTGACATGAAATGGGTTGATTGGGAATACATTGAGGAAAATGAAGATCACTTTCTTGGAGTTCATGAGAGCTTTAGAATGAATGGAGTTGATGCCTTTGTGGGGTCAGAAATTGACCAAGTGGAATGATGAGCTTATCATGTAGTTTTACTCCACAGCTTACTTCTACCCAGATGGAAGAATTGCCTGGATGACCGAGGGTACTAGGTACTAGTCTACTATTGCTGAGTGGGCCAAGCTAATCAATGCCCCTGAAGAGCATGAGGATGATACTGATGTGTATGCCAAGCCAAGGAAAGGACACAACTCCATGGCACATATGTACAAAGAGATTCCAGAGTGCAACCTTGGAACATCACAAGTTTGGCTCTGTCTATTATCTTCTGTCAGGACTGCCCACAATCAATGTTATCCTCAGGCACACATTGTTGTCCCAGTCTGGAGATGACAGGATGATAAGAGGACATTCCATCAATTTGTTGCATATGTTTGATGTGCCAGAAAAGTTCAAAGTGATGACACTGATTGTAGAGACAATCAAGAGGACTGCTGCTGATTAGAAGAGATCATGTGGGTATGCTCCACACATTCAGATGCTCATCAGCTCCAAGATGAGCAAAGGCATATACCTGTTGGACAAAGAGCACCTTCCCTTGAGGCCTGATTTTGAGGACAACACAGTTGTCATGGAAGCTACAGAACCTACTTCAGTAGAGGCTCAAGAGAAGAGAGCATAAGCAAAAGCAGAGAAGGCATCCAAGATGCCAAGTGTTGAAGAGGCATCTCAAGTTTTTCTCAAGTCAAAACAAGACCAACTTGGCTATCTTATTCAAGCTACTTTGAGGATTGAGAAATGATTGGCCACCCTCACTCATAATCAAGAGAGTCTTGAGAGAATTTTTGAGACAAAACTTCATGACCTGGATGTCAAGGTGACAGTGATTCAGACTTCTGTGGAGAAGATCCAAGAAGAGCTTGAGGATAGGAGTGACAAGACCACCACTGATGCCTATCAAAGGGTGCCCAGAAGATAGAGGCCTGCGGTAGTGCCAGTGTGAGACACTAGAGCCACAACTTCAGCTCCTGCAGCCACAACTTCAGTTGCCCCTCCAGTTGCCACTCCACCAGCTCCTACAACCTCTTCAGATGCATTTGTTGCAGGACTCATCTCCACGCCACCTCCTGAAGATCAAGCTTAGAGAGCTGCATAGCACTATGCATTTTCAAGATTTTTGGTAACTTGTTGCCAAAGGGGGAGAAAGTGTATAGATCATAGGCTTCGAGAGAGAGAGCTTTGCTTCTTTTTGCCTCTTTTGCTGCTACTTATTTGCTATCTATTTGTTTGCTTGCTTGGATGATACTCTATGGTTATGTGTGTGAGATACTTGTATGGTCATGTGTTTGATCATATCATACTTTAATGTTTGTGCTTGGATGATGATATTATCTACCTCTCATGTATGATCATTCACTTTGTCTTGGTGATGAGTGTATATTTCATATTCTATCATTTTGAGTGCTCCACAAGGATGTATGAGACATGGAAGAGTAACCCATGATCCTAATCAACTGTGCATTTGCATTCAAAAGCAAATTTTAAATAATGCACAAATGTAGGGGAAACTCTTGCTTATCACATACTTCTCAAAGCGACGATGTATTTCATTCTTATTATCATTTGCCGAAGCTTTGATATATATGTTGTCATCAATTACCAAAAAGGGGGAGATTGTAAGTGCAACTAATCCCTGGGTGGTTTTGGTAATTCTTAACAACATATAGCTCATTGAACTAATACTCTTTGAAGATGATCATTTCAGAAAGTTCAATGATTGGCATGGCATGGACTAGAGATGTGGACCCCTCAAAATGCTAAAGACATATATTGGCAAAAATCTCAACACTCTACATTTTCCTTTTAGTGATCCAAGATCACATTGAGTCCATAGGAAAAGCCAATACTATTAAAAGGGGATGAGATGTTGCTTAATGGCTTGCTTGCTCAAAATGCTTAGTGATATGGTCCGAAAGCCCTCAACCACTTTATCAATTCCACATATGTCCTAAACCTAAAATCAAACTCGGCCCCACCAATTTGATCTATTCGGCGCCACCGAGTTCATTTGACATAGCCATAGCCAGAAACCCTAATCAGTTCGGTCACACCGATAGGGATCTCGGTCTCACCCAGATGGGATTGCAAACTCTCTATTTCCCTTCGTAACGTTTCGGTCTAACCGAAATGAGCGATCGGTCGCACCGAGTTCGCAATGCAAACTCTTTGTTTCCTTTTCGTAACATTTTGGTCCCACCGAAATGAGCGATTGGTCCCACCGAGTTTGAATGACCAACTCTCTGTTTGCCTGTTACTGAAATCGGTCTCACCGAGTTCATGTGATCGGTCTCACCGAGATCAAGTTATGCCCTAACCCTAGCACATCGGTCCCACCGAGTTGATCATGGCGGTCCCACCGAAAAGCCCAACGTTCACATTTGAACTGAATCGGTCTGACCGAGTTTCACTATTTGGTCCCACCGAGTTTGGTAAATTGTGTGTAATGGTTAGATTTTGTGTGGAGGCTATATATACCCCTCCACCCTCCCACCATTCGTGTAGAGAGTTATCAGAACGTTCCTACACTTCCAGCATTCATTTTCTGAGAGAGAACCACCTACTCATGTGTTGAGACCAAGACATTCCAATCCTTCCACTAGAATCTTGATCTCTAGCCTTCCCCAAGTTGCTTTCCACTCAAATGATCTTTCCACCATATCCAAATCCGTGAGAAAGAGTTGAGTGTTGGGGAGACTATCATTTGAAGCACAACAGTAAGGAGTTCATCATCAACACACCATCTATTACCTTTTGGAGAGTGGTGTCTCCTTGATTGGTTAGATGTCACTTGGGAGCCTCCGTCAAGATTGTGGAGTATAACCAAGGAGTTTGTACGGGCAAGGAGATCGCCTACTTCGTGAAGATCTACCCTAGTGTGGAAAGTCCTTCGTGGGTGATGGCCATGGTGGGATAGACAAGGTTGCTTCTTCGTGGACCCTTAGTGGGTGGAGCCCTCCGTGGACTCTCGCAGCCGTTACCCTTCGTGGGTTGAAGTATCCATCAACGTGGATGTATGATAGCACCACCTACACTACAAAAAAAAGACACATCTATGACATTTTGGGCCGAACGAAATTTTTTTCTGTCATACATATGACACTTCTATGACGATAATTGTGACAAAACCGGTATCATCATAGATGTGGTGGGCTCCTACTTCTATGACAAAAATCATGACGGAAAATGGGCTTTTTGTCTGGGCGGGCGGAGACGCAGCTGCATGACATTCTTTGGGCCGTCCATGACGGAAAAACCATAGTAGAAGCGAGGGAGGAAAATTTGGGAGTTCCTGTTACGGTGGGAGCTGGGGGCGAAGCGATGCATCGTTTCTCGTACACGTCACGTGTGAGTGTGCGAGGCGTTGGCTCTAATCAACCCGAGCGAGGCATTGGGCTCTAATCGAACCCAGAGATTGCCTTGCGCAGGCTCTGCGTTCTTCGAACCCGAGAGATTGATCAATGGCGTTAATCGAACTCGATCGGCGATTCGCCGCTCTCGCCGCTAATCAAGCCAATCGATCTGCCTCTGGGATGAGCAAAGTGGCGTTGCGGGGGGTTGGATGAGCGAAGGCGGTGGCGTTGCCTCGGATGAACATGACCCGTGGTGTGGTGGAGGCTGGATGAGCAATGAGACGGTGGAGGGTGGATGAATAGGACCCGTGGTGTCGAGGGCTGGATGAGCAGAGAGCGGTGGAGGATGGTTGAACAGGGACCCGTGGTGTGGAGGGCTGGATGAGCAGAGACGGTGGAGGGTGGTTGAGCGATGGCGGTGGAGTAGCACGCGGTGGAGGCTGGATGAGCGAGGAGCCCATGGAGGCCGGAGGAGGTCGACGGTGGAGATGAACAACATCCGTGGAGTCTGTTTTGCGATCGCCACACCCTCCCGATGAACAGGACCCCGTTTGACCGTGGCGCTCCAACACAAGTCCGTTTAAATCCGTTTTGCGATCGCCACACCCTCCCGATCAACAGAACCCTGTTTCGACCGTATGAGGTCCGTTTCCTCCGTTTAGCGATGCGCGGACCCTCCGATGAACAGGATCCCGTTTGAATGTGGCGGTCGAACACAAGGCCGTTTCCTCCGTTGTGCGGTACGCCAGGCCTCGTTACCATCGCCTATTCCGTCCAAGCCCTCCCGATGAACACAACCACACATTCTGTTCCGACCCAGCCGGTTGGCTCCCACGCGTTCCGTTGCCTCCCGATGAACACGACGTATTCCGTTGCCTCCCCATGAACACGACGCATTCCGTTGCCTCCCCATGAACACAATGCATTCCGTTGCCTCCCCATGAACACGACAATGATGATGTTTCTCCGTTCTGACCCAGCCATGTACACGAGCCCTCGCTGTACGTATGCACGAGTAGGCGTTCAAGACCCTGCCCGTATGTACGTACGTGGCCATATTTTCTTTCTTGCACCCTGGCCGTTGTACGTATGTGTACATGCTACGTGCGCGCCTCTACTACGACATGTGCGCGCCTCTACATCCACCAGTATATATGTACGTACACGTTCGCGACCAGAATGACAACGCTACGTACGCTTCGACCAGGTGGGTCCCGATTGTCAGGCACCTCCTTGCGTGCGAAGATGTAGCTGGTGGGTCCCAGCGATCGAAGCGAATCGTTTTGTTTTTTGCCCGACGCATTTCCTTGCGTGCGAAGGTGTAACTGGTGGGTCCTAGCGATCGAGGGAAACGTTTTTTCACGAATACGGTGGCCCATCCAGTGGGTCCCCGCTGTCAGGTGGAGGAATAATTATTTTGCGCGTAATAAGGAGGCACTTTCTTGCTGCGGCCGTGGACCCAGCTGTCAGCGTCTCCACGCAAAGTACACTTACGATGGAAGTCGGTCGTTGACCACATTGACCACGCCGCGCCAAGAGCACCACGGGAGTGGACGACGGCGAGGCCTAGGAAGGGGACAACGCGGTAGTGGAAGCCCGCGCGGAGAGGACTACGAGGGTTCACTGGTTCGGCTGCGGTGTGAGGCTGCCCTCGCCGCAGGGCCTGGCCAGCGGTGGGAATAGTAGGGGGCGGTGAGGCCTCTGCGGCAGCACAGCCAACCACGGGAGGCAGGAGCATGCGGCACGACCAGCGCTGCTTTGGGCGGCTGGAGCAAGAAGACCAGAGGTTGAAGAAGCACTACGGCTGTTGGATGGACATCGTACGGTCACTGGAGCTAGAATCGTTCATATTGACTAAGTTGACAAAGCCCTTCGTCCCCGTCAACTTAGTAGGCCCACAAGTCAGCCTCCCACCAAGGAGGGTCCCAGCTAGCCGGGGGAGTATTCATTTTTTTGTGCGTAATACGGAGGCACTTCCGGTGGGTCCGAGCTGACAGCGGGGGGAACGTTTTTTTCGTGAAATACGGTGGCCCGTCCGGTGGGTCCCATCAGTCAGAGGGAAACAATTTTTTTTTGCAAAATACTGGTGGCCCGTCCGGTGGGTCCCCGCTGTCAGGTGGAGGAATAATTATTTTCCGCGTAATAAGGAGGCACTTCCTTGCGGCTGCCGTGGACCCACCGCCGGCCTCTCCACGTCTGATACTCTTCCGATGGAAGTCGGTCGTTGACCACATTGACCACGCCGCGCCAAGAACACCACGGCGGTGGACGATGGCAAGACCTAGGAAGGGGACGACACGGAGCCGTGCAAGACGCGGCAGTGGATGCCCACGCGGAGAGGAGTACGAGCATTCACTCGTTCGGCTGCGGTGTGAGGCCATCGTCGCCGCAGAATAACAGGGGGTGTGGGTGAGTGGAGGGATGGCCTGGCCAGTGGTGGGAGTAGTATGGGGGCGGTGAGGCCTCCGCGGTAGCACAACCGACCACGGGAGGCAGGAGCATGCGGCACGACCGGCGCTGCTTTGGGCGGCTGGAGAAAGAAGACCAGAGGTTGAAGAAGCACTATGGCCGTTGGATGGACATCATACGGTCACCAGAGTATTGACTAAGTTGACAAAGCTCTCCATCCCCGTCAACTTAGTAGGCCCACAAGTCAGCCCAAAGATATGGTGGGTCCCAGCTAGCAGGGGGGTATTCATTTTTTTGGCGTAATAAGGAGGCACTTCCTTGCGTGCGAATATATAACTGGTGGGTCCGACCTGTCAGCGGGGGGAACATTTTTTTCATGAAATACAGAGGCCCTTCCTGTGGGCCCTAGCTGTCAGTGGAGGAATCATTATTTTGCGCTGTAATAAGGAGGCATTTCCTTGCGTGCGGCCATGGTCCCAGTATCAGCCTCTCCACGTCTGATCCACTTCGATGGATGTCGTTCATTGACCACGTTGACCAGGCCGCGCCGAGAGCACCGAGGCGGTGGGCGACGGCGAGGCCTAGGAAGGAAACGACACGGGCGAGGAATACTCGGTAGTTGTTTCCCACGCGGAGGAGTACGAGGTTTCTTGGTTCGTCTGCCGTCACGGAGAATAACAACATGTGTGGGTGAGTAGAGGGATGGCTAGGCCAGCGATCGAGTATGGTGGGGCCGTGAGGACTCTTGGCAAAGATAGCCGCCAGCGGGAGGAGGGAGCAGCAGTCCCGGCCGCTTGTTTGAGCGGCTTGAGCATGAAGAGCGAGAGATAGAAGCAGCCTGACGACAGCCGTTGGATGGACATTCAACGATCCTTTGCTCTCGTGTGTTGACTAAGTTGACAGGGCGTTGCGTGTGCGTCAACCTTTTTTTTATGAAAGCATACGCGTCAACCTGTAGTAGGCGCACAAGTTAGCCTCAAATCCGTGGAAAACAGCATACAACCCATCTGCCATTATTTCTAATAATGTACAGCCCATTTGCTAATTCTTAAGAACTTTTTTGGAGCCCATCTTCTTTTTGTTAGCATCACACCCCATATTGTGGCCACAGTTAAAAAGTATACAAAATTTTGCATATTTCAAAAGGTCAACTGTTTTAATCCGAAATATCGATTCACATTCAAACTATTTTGAAAAATAATTTATGTAAATATAAAATCCAAATAATTATCCACGCTTAAAAATCAATGGAATTTAAGATCTTGTAACGAATTTTTTTTGAAACTAATTCCCGGTTTGATGTGTTTTAAAAATGTACAACCCATTTCTGGGCAAACTGAATGAAACTCTCCTCGTCTTGAAAGATTTGCAGCCCAGCAGGGCCGATAAAGCAAGTAGGCCTTGTTTGGGTATTTCTTTTAGAAAAATAGAACTGGGCTAGCCATTTTTAGCAAGAAAAAAAACACAACTGGGCTCATGATGTGGTAAACATAAATAAAACCACAGCTAGGCAGACCACAGTCCCCTTTGCCCGTTGTTACCCTGATCCATCGCTAAAACTAGTATAAATAACAACTGCTTGTTCCTAAAAAAAAAAGAACTGCGCGACTTGCTGGGCTCCTGGTGTAAGTAGCTCGTAGTGTAATTCTCTCGTTTATTGACTACGTTGACAATGGCGTGAGCCTCAGATGTCCAACCATTAGGAGGAACCATATTTTTGGGCTTGTACTATAGAGGCACTTGCTTGCGTCTCGCCATGACGCTGTGGGTCCTCATCATCATCCTCTCCACGTACATTCATCTCCTTGTTCCTCTCGGTTGTTGACGACGTTGACAACGCAAGAGGCCGGCGCACCGCGCATGGCGAGCGAACCAAGGCCGCAAGGCAGAGGACGACGGCGAGGCCTCGGGCCGGAACGAACAGAGCCGTTGAAGATCGTCGGTCGATCGCGCAGCGCGGAGAATCTGAGGTTGGCTCGTTCGGGCGCGGGTGCGTGTTGGGGCTGACGTCGCTGGAGAATAACATGACGTGTGGGGGAATAGAGGGAGGGACTGGCCAACATTGGAGGGTATGTACGGTAGGGCGGCAGAGGCGCAACCGGCCATGGGAGGCGGGAGCAGGCGGAGCCGACGGGGTGGTTTGGTTTGGGCGGCTGGAGGAAGAAGAAGACAAGAGATAGAAGATACACGACAGATGTTGGATGTCAATCCAACGGCTGGTAGGCAGAATCTTTTGTTGACTGGCTAGTAAGTCGCCAACACCTTGGATAGGCTATTTCCTCGCGGGTCCCAAATGTCAGAATCCAAATCTGTCATGGTCATTCAACCTTTCCTATGAAAATTTACAGCCCATTTGATGTGCTAGTTCGAAATAAGTTTGTGGGTGCTGGTGGGGGCTAATCACTTGGCTTCTATAATGCACAGTGAGCTCAAGCAGCCGGCGAGAGTGATGTTATTTCCCTTGGTTTAGATTCGTTACAATATTTCACTCTAAATTAAACAAATGGCAGGCCATTTGCCTTGTTTCAAAGAAAATATGACAGTGAAACGCCCTCGATGCGGCTATATCTCCCACGTGTCGAAGCACGACTTAGAGGCATAACCGCATTGAAAGCAATGTCACAAGTGAGGTAATCTTCACACAACCCATGTAATACATAAGGGAAAATAGATACATAGTTGGCTTACAATCGCCACTTCACACAATACATGAGTAAAACATTACATCATCTGAGATACAATCAAGGTCCGACTACGGAACCAAAATAAAAGAAGATTACCCCAAAAGCTACACGATCCCGATCGTCCCAACTGGCTCCACTCTTGATCAATGAAACGAAACAACACAAAGAACAAGATCTTCATCGAGCTCCTCCTTGAGCTCGGTCCATCACCTACGGTTTCATCGGCACTGCAAACTGGTTTTGGAAGTATCTGTGAGTCACGGGACTCAGCAATCCCACACCATGAGATCAAGACTATTTAAGCTTAAAGGTAGGACAGGGTAGTGAGGTGGAGCTGCAGCAAGCGACTAGCATATATGGTGGCTAACATACGCAAATGAGAGCGAGAAGAGGAGGCAAAGCACGGTCGAACAACTATGATCAAGAAGTGATCCTGAACTCCTACTTACGTCAAACATAACCCAGAAACCGTGTTCTCCTCTCGATCAACCCGAAAAGAGACACTCACGATTCGCATTTACGGTTGGTGTATTTTAATTAAGATCAACTTCGGTTTTCTACAACCGACATTAACAAATTCCCATCTGCCACATAACCGCGGGCACGGCTTTGAAAGTTAATACCTGCGGGGTGTCCCAACAAGCCCATGATAAGCTCTCGCGATCAACGAAGAATAGACCTTCTCCCGGAAGACCGATCAGTCTCGAATCCGGCTACAAGACATTCACAGCAATAAAACAAGTCCAAGAAGACCTCCGGCGTCGACACACCTCGATAGTAGCCGCGCGTATCTCGTCTCGAGCCACGACCGGATGAACACTACGACGGCAACCGACGATACCCCAAGTTGCCTCGGGCGGCACCGCAAGTGGCTCTAGTTTGGACCAACACTTAGACAAGCATTGGCCCGGGGGTAAATAAGGATGACCCTTGAGGCGCGACTCCCAAGGGAAAAAAGGCTAGGTGAGGCAAATGTAAAACCAATGTTGGGCCTTCTTTGGAAAAGTCTTATTCAAAGCGAATCGTCAAGGGGTCCCATAAATCACCCGACCGCGTTAGGGGCGCAAAAATCCGGGAACATAATACCGATATGACGGAAACTAGGGCGGCAAGAGTGGAACAAAACACTGCATAAGGCCGAGCCTTCCACCCTTTACCAAGTATATAGATGCATGAATTAAATAAGATATATTGTGATATCCCAACCAAGTAAACATGTTCCAACAAGGAACAACATCTCCATGTTCAACAAGGAACAAACTTCATCTTCACCGCAACTAACAACGCTATAAGAGGGGCTGAGCAAGCGGTAACATAGCCAAACAACGGTTTGCTAGGAAAGGATGGTTAGAGGTTTGACATGGCAATGTGGGTGGCATGATATAGCAAGTGGTAGGCATCGTAGCATAGGCATAGCCAAAGAGCGAGCATCTAGCAAGCAAAGATAGAAGTGATTTCGAGGTATGGTCATCTTGCCTGAAATCCATAAGGAAGAAGATCAAGTCCATGAAGAAGACAAGCGGACGAAGTCGAACGAATCCTCACAAACGCAACATTACCGGAACCGAGAAGCAACACCGGAAAGAAACAAACAACATAGTAAACACACAATCACATAAACATGGCATGATGCACAAACAAATATGATGCATGTCCGGTTTAAATATGCATGGCATGGCAATATGCAACAAACAATATTACCAATTAAGTGGAGCTCAATATGCAACGAGTTGCATATTGATGAATTTCACCAAACACTTATTTAGTTCTCTCCCGATTAGGTACACAACAATATTAAATGTTGTTAAACATGGCAAGAGGTGGAGCATAATTAAACTAACTATTTAGGCAAGTTTAAATGAGGCCGGAAATAAGAAACAACAATTCCGGAAAATCCCCATGAGCAATATTTTAGATTCGGTACTGTTCTGCCCTAAACACAATTTTAGAGTTGTTAAACAGCAACATAAAGTGGACCATGTTAATCTAGGCATTTTTCCACCCCATTTACATATAAAGAACATTTAATTCCGAGTTACGGTTATTTAGTTATGAAATAAATCATTTTAACATGGCATTTGAGCAAATTTAAACAAACATCATGTTTAAACATTTTAAACATGGATGAAAGTGGGATATTATTAATCTACACAATTTTCTGAGCATTTTACATATACAAAACATTTTAATCCGATGCACCATTTGGAAGTTATTAAATGCATGATCTAGGGGACTATTACGAAAAGCGATGACTACTGGAAAATGGCAAAATTCGCAGCGCATGGAAAAAAAACAACAAGGGCCGAATCTGGCTGGGCCAGCAGAGAGGGGCTGGGGGAGGCGGCTCACCTAGCCTCATGGGCCGGTCGGTGAGGAGGAGGCCAGGCAGGGGGCGCTGGGCCTCGAGGAAGCCGGCGTCTTTGGGCGGGGCACCGGCCCACGGGTCGGGCCGACGCTGGGACGCGACTGTCGTCTCCTCGATCCCGAACAGGACCGGAAGACCGGGCGGCGGCGGCTGATGGCGGCGCCGGGCGAGGGCGCTGGACGCCGGGAAGGGCGGATCGGGCGGCGGAACGGATCGATCCGGTCATGGCTGCCGGATCCGGCCGACGGAGGGTCGGCGGCTCCTCGAGCTCCGGCGAGGGCGACAACCTCGCGGAGAGAGAGAGGTAGCCGTGAGGGAAGAGAGAGAAAAAGAGGAAGGAGGAGGGCGAGATCGGGCGGGTCCGGCCAGAAGGCGATCGCCGGCGCTTGCTCCGACGGGTTTTGGTCGCCCGGCTAGCGGAGAGACGGCGGGAGGCTGGCGGTACGGGCGGCGGCGACGATGGAGCTGGAGCGGGAGGCACGGGAGCCGGGCGGCGGGCGCTGAGCTCCTCCGGCCCAGATCGGCCGGGCGGTCTGCGGATGGTCCTCTGTGGCCTCGGCGAAGTGGGGCGGGGGAGGACGCGTGGCGACGGCTGGTTGGAGGAGGCGGTGCTTTGGGCGCGTGGCGGCGCCTCATTGGCCATGGCGATGTGGCGGGCGGCGGCGCCAAGTGGAGGGCAGGGACGGAGAGGCGCGAATTGGAGGAGGCGGCGGCGCTGATGATTGGGGGCACGGATTTTGAGGAGGAGGGTAGGTAGCTGCCCAAAATGGAAGGGAGGGGGTTTAAATAGGAAAGGGGCTAGGGTTTGGTCCTTGGGGTTTTTGAACCTCCGATCTCGATCGGGCGGTTCCGGACGCGAGGGGGGGTGGGCTGCAGGAGGACTGCGAGGGGGGAGAAGAGAGAGGGAGGGCCCGGCATCTGTTTCCGGAGACCGAAAACGTCCGACGTAAATACCGGCTATATCGCGGTAGTAGGTTTAACGGTTGGGCTATCAAATGGACTCCGAATGCGACGAAACTTGGCAGGCGGCCTGGCAACACTATAATAAGACCGCATGACAAGTTGCAACCCATTCCGAGAACATTTTTAGGCCACTTATAAAATAATATTACGGAGGTGCCGCGGGCGCGTGCGAGTGTATCCGGACTCAGAACGGACAACGGAGAGAACCAGCGGAACCCGAACGGATGCAAGTTTTGAAAAAACATGCGGGTGAAATGCAGATGATGCCATGAGATGAGATGCATAACAAAAACAAAATGCAACACAACAGACAAAACCCAACCACGAAGGAAATAATAAAACACATCTCCGGAAAGGGCAAGAGTCGGAGTTACGAATATGGAAAGTTGTATCCGGGGTGTTACAACACTCCACCACTACGAGAGGATCTCGTCCCGAGATCTAGGATGGCACCGGAGGGAAAAGGAAGAGGAAGATAAGAGGTAAAACTAAGTTGCTTCTTTGACAAACGAGTGAAACCATGAACCTTGAGAGGTTGAGCAAAATGAAAGAAAGAACACAACGAAGATGAACAAGGTTGAATAACAATCCGTTAGAAAAGAGGAACAAGGAACATTACGATAACTTGAAGGTTGAAAAGGCATGAATCAAGAGTTTAATGGACAAGATAGAATTCGAAACCACTCCGTTTAAAACTAGATAGAGAAGGAATAAGATTGATATAATTTGGACAGCACTCCGACTGCAAATGGAAGGAGTTGAACACGAACTTGAGAAGATGGGATGATACTTGATGAAATCAACAACACACTGCCTCCGGAACTATTGAAAGAGTGGCACAAGGGGTAAGAAAGATTTCAGACAGCTCTCCGGTTGAGGAAGCAGCAAAACTTGATAAGATGAGAGAACTTCGAATGAAAAACATGATACTCGGTTAAATGGATAAGCAAGAAAAGAACATGATCTTGACAAAAGAAGATGATGGGTCAAGAGTGCAACATCACAATGCCTCCGGAAGAAAAATTGAAGATAGGTCGTTGGAATAAAGGAATGGAGAAGAAAATGACAACTTCTGCCACAAATGGTTTTTGGAAAAGCACCCTTGCAAAGAAGAATTGAACGGAGTTGTTGGAAAACCAACAACGAAATGATTAAGCTTGTAGTGGGCTTATGGAAACATCCCCACATTATGAGGTGAGCTTCTGCCACCAACGGAAACAAATGATTGGATTGCTATCAACCAGGAGACGAGAAACTTATTTCACCGGGAGGACAAATGAAGAACTTGGGTCATTAATAAGCACCATAAATAGCAACAATCCTTAGGGAAAGCTTTAGGTGAAATAAAGCCCAAGATAAGTCCAATGAAGAGATTGATGGATTGAAAAGATCTCTTGAACGAAGAGAAAATGATGGATTTAAAATACCTCATTCTTGACAACATGTGAAACATGAAACACGAACTCAAATTGTCGAGAATGACATAACACCACCTCAAATGATAAGGTAGAAAGAATTGCACTTCGAAATGCAAGAAGTAGAATGCTTGAGCTCCTCAAAACAAAACATGTGTTGGAACCATGTTTATTTTGAAGTATGGCTTGGCGGATCATAACTCCGAGAAAAATCTTGAAGAACAATTGAAGAATGAAAAGAATCCTTGAGGAAGCACCATGTAGAACCTCCATGAAAACTCCGGTAAGAAAAGATGATAAAAAGGAAGAGAAGTTGACAACACAAGGTGAAGCCTTGCGGTGATAAGATGAAGCTTTGAAATGATATAACCGAGAAAAGTTGGAACTCCGGAAAGAAAAGATGAACAAATGAAATCAAGAATTTTGATGATCCTCCGGAATAAGGAATTGAATTTACTCGATGGAACAAGAATAAGAATTACATTATGCTGATCCTTCACCAATTAAATTGATGACAAGCAATGGATTAGGCATACTACTTATTCTCGTAGAAAGGATTAAGATAGATATGGCGCAAGCTTGAGAAGGTCTTCAACAATTCACCGGTAGGATTCAAAAGAACGAATGAGTCTATATAATAACGAAGGAAGAGAACTCTTGAACAAGCCACCATAAGAATTGAAAAAGAAAGTAGCAAAGGCACAATTCACCAGGAAGAATTTGAGAAAAAGAATACGAAGATACTTGAGAGTATTTAGATACATGAGAACGACTAGATGACGTGCTGATTAGAGAATATTTCGACGATGCACCGGTGAGATTTGGAAAACCAGAGTTGAACGCTTGAATGAATAATTCTGAGATGATGGGCTCCGAAGAATCAAACTGAAAAGACTCCTGGAATGCTCCGGGTGGGTTAAAAGAATTCTCACAATCAAAACAATTATGAGGATGGCACGAAGCTAGAACCATGAATCTTGAAGAGAAAGAAGCGATTTTAAAGAGAAACTCTTCTTCAATCTTCAAAATTCGAGAATGACTTCGAGAACATCACCATGAATTATTGAAGCACTCCGGAATGAAAATTAGGAAGGTTGAACCAACAATGAAAAGAATGTGAAAGATCTTGGAGAAAACCAAGACTGATGACAATTCATTCTTACGTCAAACTTTGCAAAGAATTTGAGAATAACTCCGAAAAATAAAAGAGTCGTAAGATCCTCGAAAAGACACTGTGGGTTAGGGCCCACTCAAAAGAACCACTGTTGAACAATTGCTTGAAAAGAGGATTGCACCGTTGAATTAAATGGCTTGAATGAGATAGCATCCTCAAAAGAACTTGAGTGAATTGAGAATGGAAACTAGAATCTTCCGAGATATCTTCAACACTCCGAACAATTGAATAGCGAGAAGTGGATGATTAAGAGATGCACCGACATGAGAAAGCATTTGAAATGATGAAAAGAATCGATCAACACTGAAAACTTGACTTAAATCCACCGGAGAAGAAAATTAGAATGGAACAATGATAAGGTTAAGGCTTCCTTAGCGTCTTCATGAGAAATCACCGGATAAAACATTAAAGGACAAGAATGAAGAAACTTCACCCAATAAAATGGATACTTGATTAAGAAATCTGAGTCCTTGAAGAAAAAGGGTGGGAGGGCGGGAAAACAAAACAACTTGGGTCGGATGAAACGAACACCGTTGAGAAAAAGCTTAGAATTGATCTTGCGAATGTTGGAATGATCGGATTCACTTGAAGAGAAACACGCCGGTTGGAAAAGAATTAACATGACAAGCTCAATGATCAAGAAGGATTAGTATTCACATAGCAATATGAGAACACCAATTAGGAAAGGTATGGAATCAACACTTGACTTCGAAGCAACTCGAATACCACAAAACAAAACAAAACAAAGGATTGGCTTCAAGAATGAGCCGGAACAAACACATGATAGAGATTTACGCCCAAAGTGTTCGTGGTGGGCCCACACGGACACGATGTATAGCGGACGTCACGAATGACAAACAAGACGTCCCGAATCAGCATAGCCAAGGATTCTTTAAGGCGTCTCGCGACCATTTGTAAATCGACCGTGAATGGGCGGACCACTAAACGTTGAACCCCAATCTCAAATCATACATCCGCCGGAAAGAATATCCCGTAAGCTACTAGAATTCCCACCTACAAACTCCCAAACTTTCGGTTATGCAATCTGGTGTTGGGGATACAGGGACACAAAATATATCACCCAAACTAACAATACCTAGATCCAAATTGTATCCATCCGTCAACACATAACCAAGAAATCCTCGAAATCGTGTACCTCGACCTTGAAAAACATCCGTTATACAAGTCATGGCAATACTCCCTTTTCGCCACAATCTCGGGCTATCGAGGTTATCTCACCAACAAGCGCACAAAAGAGATTTCGATGTCGGTAAAACTCGGTATTCCAGAATCGCAACGATAAAATTGTGACGACAACACCTCGAGCTCAACTCCCCGGACACCGCCACAACCCCTAAATGTCGAGGCACCAAGAACAATGTTCTCGTCACAAAACCATCGAACGATTCCAAGATACCCACGTGATCCTAAAAAATTTTTTAGTGAAATTTGAGGAGAGAAAAGACAAAACATCTACGTCAGGAGACCTCACCAGAGCGACGAAGGGACTGGGGAGTAAAAAGAATCCTACTCTCCGATATATATAACCCTAAGACTCAAAACATTTTCCATTCTAGACTCAACAACGTCAGCAAACAATCAAGTAGGGGGCTCCTAAGTCGGGGAAGGCTCTGATACCAACTTGAAACGCCCTCGATGCGGCTATATCTCCCACGTGTCGAAGCACGACTTAGAGGCATAACCGCATTGAAAGCAATGTCACAAGTGAGGTAATCTTCACACAACCCATGTAATACATAAGGGAAAATAGATACATAGTTGGCTTACAATCGCCACTTCACACAATACATGAGTAAAACATTACATCATACAGATACAATCAAGGTCCGACTACGGAACCAAAATAAAAGAAGATTACCCCAAAAGCTACACCGATCCCCGATCGTCCCAACTGGGCTCCACTACTGATCAACTGAAACGAAACAACACAAAGAACAAGATCTTCATCGAGCTCCTCCTTGAGCTCTGGTCCATCACCTACACGGTTTCATCGGCACCTGCAAACTGGTTTTGGAAGTATCTGTGAGTCACGGGGACTCAGCAATCCCACACCCGCGAGATCAAGACTATTTAAGCTTAAAGGTAGGACAGGGTAGTGAGGTGGAGCTGCAGCAAGCGACTAGCATATATGGTGGCTAACATACGCAAATGAGAGCGAGAAGAGGAGGCAAAGCACGGTCGAACAACTATGATCAAGAAGTGATCCTGAACTCCTACTTACGTCAAACATAACCCAGAAACCGTGTTCTCCTCTCGATCAACCCCGAAAAGAGACACTCACGGTTACGCACACGGTTGGTGTATTTTAATTAAGATCAACTTCGGGTTTTCTACAACCGGACATTAACAAATTCCCATCTGCCACATAACCGCGGGCACGGCTTTCGAAAGTTAATACCCTGCAGGGGTGTCCCAACTTAGCCCATGATAAGCTCTCGCAATCAACGAAGGAATAGACCTTCTCCCCGGGAAGACCGATCAGTCTCGGAATCCCGGCTACAAGACATTTCACAGCAATAAAACAAGTCCAGCAAGACCTCCCGGCCGACGACACCACGATAGTAGCCACAGATCTCGTCTCGAGCCACGACCGGATGAACACTACGACGGCAACCGACGATACCCCAAGTTGCCTCGGGCGGCACCGCAAGTGGCTCTAGTTTGGACCAACACTTAGACAAGCATTGGCCCGGGGTAATAAGATGACCCTTGAGCGCGACTCCCAAGGGAAAAAGGCTAGGTGAGGCAAATGTAAAACCAATGTTGGGCCTTCTTTGGAAAAGTCTTATTCAAAGCGAACTGTCAAGGGGTCCCATAAATCACCCGACCGCGTTAGGGACGCAAAAATCCGGGAACATAATACCGATATGACGGAAACTAGGGCGGCAAGAGTGGAACAAAACACCGAGCATAAGGCCGAGCCTTCCACCCTTTACCAAGTATATAGATGCATGAATTAAATAAGATATATTGTGATATCCCAACCAAGTAAACATGTTCCAACAAGGAACAACATCTCCATGTTCCAACAAGGAACAAACTTCATCTTCACCTGCAACTAACAACGCTATAAGAGGGGCTGAGCAAGCGGTAACATAGCCAAACAACGGTTTGCTAGGAAAGGATGGTTAGAGGTTTGACATGGCAATGTGGGTGGCATGATATAGCAAGTGGTAGGCATCGTAGCATAGGCATAGCCAAAGAGCGAGCATCTAGCAAGCAAAGATAGAAGTGATTTCGAGGGTATGGTCATCTTGCCTGAAATCCCGCAAGGAAGAAGATCAAGTCCATGAAGAAGACAAACGGACGAAGTCGAACGAATCCTCACAAACGCAACATTACCGGAACCGAGAAGCAACACCGGAAAGAAACAAACAACATAGTAAACACACAATCACATAAACATGGCATGATGCACAAACAAATATGATGCATGTCCGGTTTAAATATGCATGGCATGGCAATATGCAACAAACAATATTACCAATTAAGTGGAGCTCAATATGCAACGAGTTGCATATTGACGGAGCACCACAACACTTATTTAGTTCTCTCCCGATTAGGTACACAACAATATTAAATGTTGTTAAACATGGCAAGAGGTGGAGCATAATTAAACTAACTATTTAGGCAAGTTTAAATGAGGCCGGAAATAAGAAACAACAATTCCGGAAAATCCCCATGAGCAATATTTTAGATTCGGTACTGTTCTGCCCTAAACACAATTTTAGAGTTGTTAAACAACAACATAAAGTGGACCATGTTAATCTAGGCATTTTTCCACCCCATTTACATATAAAGAACATTTAATTCCGAGTTACGGTTATTTAGTTATGAAATAAATCATTTTAACATGGCATTTGAGCAAATTTAAACAAACATCATGTTTAAACATTTTAAACATGGATGAAAGTGGGATATTATTAATCTACACAATTTTCTGAGCATTTTACATATACAAAACATTTTAATCCGATGCACCATTTGGAAGTTATTAAATGCATGATCTAGGGGACTATTACGTAAAAGCGATGACTGGAAAATGGCAAAATTCAGCGCATGGAAAAAAAAAAAAAACAACAAGGGCCGAATCTGGCTGGGCCAGCAGAGAGGGCTGGGAGGCGGCTCACCTAGCCTCATGGGCGGTCGGTGAGGAGGAGGCCAGCAGTGGCGCCTGGCCTCGAGGAAGCCGGCGTCTTTGGGCGGGGCACTGCCCACGGGTCGGGCCGACGGGGGGCGCGACCGTCGTCTCCTCGATCCCGAACAGGACCGGAAGACTGGGCGGCGGCGGCTGATGGCGACGCCGGCGAGGGCGCTGGGACGCCGGAAAGGGCCGGATCGGGCGGCGGAACGGATCGATCCGGTCATGGCTGCCGGATCCGGTCGACGGAGGGTCGGCGGCTCCTCGGAGCTCGGCGATGGCGACAACCTCGGGAGAGAGAGAGGTAGCGGTGAGGGAAGAGAGAGAGAAAAGAGGGAAGGAGGAGGGCGAGATACGGGCGGGTCCGGCACAGAGGGGCGGCCGCGGCGGCTTGCTCCGACGGTTTTGGTCGCCCGGCTAGCGGAGAGACGGCGGGAGGCTGGCGGACGGCGGCGGCGATGATGGAGCTGGAGCGGGAGGCACGGAGCCGGGCGGCGGGCGCTGGGCTCCTCCGGCCCAGATCGGCCCGGGGCGGGCTGCGGATGGGCCTACAGGGCCTCGGCGAAGTGGGGCGCGGGGAGGACGCGTGGCGACGGCTGGTTGGAGGAGGCGGGTGCTGGGGCGACGTGGCGGCGCCTCATTGGCCATGGCGATGTGGCGGCGGCGGCGCCAAGTGGAGGGCAGGGACGGGAGAGGCGCGGAATTGGAGGAGGCGGCGGCGCTGATGATTGGGGGGCACGGATTTTGAGGAGGAGGGGTAGGTAGCTGCCCAAAATGGAAGGGGAGGGGGGTTTAAATAGGAAAGGGGCTAGGGTTTGGTCCTTGGGGGGTTTTTGAACCCTCCGATCTCGATCGGGCGGTTCCGGACGCTTGAGGGGGTTAGGTGGGCTGCAGGAGGACTGCGAGGGGAGAAGAGAGAGGAGGGCCGGCATCTGCTTCCGGAGACCGAAAACGTCCGGCGTAAATACCGCTATATCGCGGTAGTAGGTTTAACGGTTGGGCTATCAAATGGACTCGAATCGATTTAAACTTGGCAGGCGGCTGGCAACACTATAATAAGACCGCATGACAAGTTGCAACCCATTCCGAGAACATTTTAGGCCACTTATAAAATAATATTACGGAGGTGCAGCGGCGCGCGTGCGAGTGTATCCGGACTCGAGAACGGACAACGGAGAGAACCAAATGAACCCGAGCGGATGCAAGTTTTGAAAAACATGCGGTGAAATGCAGATGATGCCATGAGATGAGATGCATAACAAAACAAAATGCAACACAATGACAAAACCCAACCACGAAGGAAATAATAAAACACATCTCCGGAAAGGGCAAGAGTCGGAGTTACGAATATGGAAAGTTGTATCCGGGGTGTTACAGACAGTCATAGCCGAGTTGAAAAGGGCAGGAACGTCTAACTCCAGCTTACAAATTGTACAAAAGCATGAGGGTTAATTGTTCATCAGGTTTACAAAAAAAAACCAGATTGAAAAGGGCAACAACATCTACCTCCAAAGACTGTTTTGGCAATCCACACAAATGGATTGGTCAGGTCCATAGAATGAACATCCCGGTCGTAAAATTTATCGGATTATGACCACAAAATGTTGTAAGTAGAAGCTCGCACGCTTCGTAAGCTCTTTTGCCCACGTGAAACTCCTTTTTTTGCTCTTCGACATACCCATCCGTCAAAACCATGCTGCTGATAAACTTAAGCCTGATGGACAATAGTAACCTCGCATTCAGCAGGAAGAATGTGACAAATCTTGTGTTTGCACGGTTGGCTACATATCGTTCTAGAGTTATTGTCTTCAATCGATTCTCATGAGAAGTAAGAAAATCCCGATGCTTACGAATCCACCGATTGATTATAAATTTCTTACCCCGTCCTGTTGCCTAAATAGACATGAAGATTGAAAACAGTTAAGGTCTAAAAGAAGAGTGTCGAAAGAGCAACAGCTGAACGGTTAATTCTAGTACACTATATGCGGGCTTCCAATGTGCGTGAAATTATCACCTTTATATACAACTTCTCCAGACATGGAAAGCATTGCAGCAAGCCAATAATCTTGTTCAGATCAAAACTATTCATTTGGATATATAAGATCTTGACAGAATCCAGCACCATTGATAGGCCATCCATGGAGAAACTCTTCATTGAGCATAGAACATAATATTAGTACAAAATGTTTACTCCAAGATGACATATAAATTATGCGCAGAAATTTAAAATGCAGCTTATGGTTACAAGTGTAGATGATAATATAAAGTACCTGAAGAACTGTGGAGCCAAACACCATATTGAAATGAGCACAGAGATCATGTATTACACCCAAGGTCTCCAGTTTAGGCGCAGAGAGGATGGTTATTTGCAATGGTGAATAACTAGAATCAAGGATCAACCTTTGAAGTGAAGGGGCATCTTGGATGATGAGCTGCCTTCCGTCAAAAGAAATTCCAATTCTTACAAGGTTAGGCGACTTTATTTGGAGACAATCGATTCTAACTGTGAAAACAAGCACCAAGCACTCCAGCGCAGGGCAACTGGAGTGGATGATGCTGTGCAATGAGGCCTCCGATATATGAACCCGCACAAGTGAAAGTTTCTTGAGAAATGGGAGTCGAAGGTTTAGTACAGATTATGCGGTAGGTAGCACTCGCGCAAAGGTGGCGGTGTGGAGAGAGGACAAAACCCGAGATGGACATCGGTCTTTGAGGCACAAGTTCATGGCATTCAATTATGTGGTATGTGATTTCGGGGAATAGTAGAACTCAAGCAGCTGTAGTTACGTGAATTCAGGGATTCCACCAAAGGTCCACCGTGCGAGCATGGTATGCTTGCTCAGGTAGCATGATGGGATGCAGAGGCTTTGAACAGAGCCCTGGTGGGAGGAGATGATGGCCCAGGGGATTTCAAAATCATTGAAGAGAGATAGCTGATGACAATCGAGATTAAGGGGAACGACGCGCCATAGAGGGCGCCACCGAATTGAGAGGACTTGGGTGCGGCAGCAATCCTTGGTGGGGAGAAGCGAGATGATCTCCCCAAGGATGGCGTCCGGGAGATCGCTGATGCGGTCCACTCGAGATTCTATGGGTTCCTGGGATCCGGTGGCGGCGGGGTCGCCGCTTCTTCCCGCGCTGCCGGGTGTGGGATCTACAACAGGCTCGCCGCTGGCGGGAGCCTCATCTTGTTGGCGCTGGGGTCAGCCGACTCCATTTTCCTCGAGGGCGTCGCATCGCGCTCACGGATTTGAGCAGAGTAACGAATGACGAGCCTAGTTGTAGTCTGACGAAGAAGAAGGGAGCTGGGGTTTTCTGTGGGAGTGAGGAAGAAGGGAGCTGGGGTTTCTGTAGGGGTGAGGTGAGGAATTTGGGGGCAGTGGAGCGAGCTGACGTGAGTGGGTGGGAGCGAGGAGGAAGAAGAGCACCCATGTTTTTTTTGGGGGGGTGTGTCTTTGGGTGTGGGTAGCGCCTCTCATTCAAGAAATATATGGGCTTTTGAATTGATTTTACTATTTACTAGTGTGGATGGGCTGTTTTGTCTTGGGCCCCGAGAAACAATTACTACTTGTACAGTGGAGACACTCTACAGCTACCTAGAAAAACAATTACTACTTGTACAGTGGAGACACGGTACCGCTTCTGGCTCCTCCTAGGTCATTGAAACGTCTCCCTCTACTGAATGCCATTATACTTTTGTTCACCGACATGCGGGCCATGCAGCGTGCGGGCCCAGATGCCATCCACCAAATTATAAGGCAGTATGCAGGAGGAGAGTCACCCCGGTCGTAGCGCGGTAGTAACGAGCCGTCGTATCACAAAACCCCACCTCCCCGCAGTCTAAGTTTGACGTATGAAGCAACCATCATTTCACCCTTCGCTGAATCCTCTTCTCCCTCACCGTCTTCAAGAAAGGCAACACTTGCATCTGCCACTGTTCTTCTCTCCGAACGAAGGGAAGGTAAGCGGATCCGTGATGTTGGTAAATTTTCGTTCAGAGGAAAAAAAAGAACTTTTGCAAAGCAGTAACCGATCCTAACTCTCTTTTTTGTTTCATTGTCATTGCAATTGTGTTTTCCTTGGTCTCCTAGTATTCTTCAGTTTCATGATGGACCAAGGAGAACCAGGCAAAGATCTGCCGATATTGGAGCAGACGCGGGAGGCTGATCCCCACGAGACAGAGAGCTCCAAGAAGATGGAGGCAACCCCCGAGGCGACCCCAGATACTGAGATGGTTAATGCCCCGTTTGAGGTTACAGCCCCCGTGGCACTGCAGGAGTAGTTTTCCCCCTTCGAGGATGTGCCCCACCGAGCTGCCCAAGGTGATTTCCTTCTTTGCCGATCTCGATTGTGGTTTTTCATCTAAGTATGTGGTGATTTTTTAGAAAAGGAAGTATGTGGTGATTAATAATGCAGAATTTTATTAGCTTCATGCCATGCTATACATAGTGGTTTAAATAACTTGTGTTTTTATACTTGAAAAGTAATTCAGAATTTGTTTCGCTTCAATTAGTGCCTGATGCGCATAAGGATTGTGTGGTTGTACATGTCACTCGCTATGAGGCGGACGACCTGAATATACGCCTTTGGGAAAACACAGTTCTTAGGCTGTTGGATCCGAAGCCATTTGCGGTTATACCAATGAAGAGTTGTATTCCAGCCTCACCGTTGTCGTCGCGTGTTGTCCAGGGTGTACTGAAGCACAAGAGGTTCAAAGCTACTCCTTCATTTGTGAGGAATACTGTTCTTGTCAAGCTTACGCAGGAAGATGACGTGGCATGCCTCCACAAACAAGTTTATAAGTGGCAAGGCCACAAAGTTGTCTTCATGAAGGTTCACAGGATTGAGCTGCTGCGGGATGTCCTCGATGATGTTCATGGCAAGGTCCGTGTTGTGTCCAGCCCAAATTAGATCGAGGCATGAAATAGTTGCCCCAGCTAGTGTTTAATAGTAGTTTGGATTGTGTCTAATTATCCGAACCTTTCCTGTTATCGACCCCTCTGGGGCTAGTACCCTGTTTGAATCCGTCTATGGGAACTGCTGCTACTTTTGTGTGCCCATGGATCATGTGAGAACCATCGTAATTGTTGTCGAAACAGATGCGTCCTCACTAGTTTTTTCATGAATATGGGATGGTAAGACATAAGTTGTCACGGTTTATCATACGAGCAGTGTGTGTTTTGATGAAATAGAGCACTCGTTCGAGAACCGTCTTGCCGACGATACATAAGTACTTGTAAACACTGTTGGTGCTACCCCACTTGTAAGCAGTTGTGCAAAACACGGCACATTGGCTCAGCTCGCTTCAACACTAGGCTATCGACCAGCTAACAATCAACAATCTGCTGTCTGACATATAAGCAACTATGTATCTTGTTACGATGGTTCATGCAGCTTAATTGAGGCCACAATGTAATAAATTCCAAACGTTCACACGCTAGTCCAGCGCTCATGTGGAACACTCACATTAAACTCGTCTTCATAAAAAACTTGAAAAGCATAAGTTAAGCAATTTTATACATCTCAATGATTCATAGAACATAACAAACATATACTAGTTCACAACAAAAGACAAACTTGTGAGAAGATTTACAAATTAGGAAAAAACAAGCAAGGCTTCTCTCTGAGCAAAGGGCCTCCCGGCAGGCTTAAATTTCCTGGAGTTCACTCTGGTTTTTTCTTGTTGCCACCATTCAGGGTTAGGTTCTCTCATTCCAGAATAACCAATTATAATTGTGGTCTCAGCTAGAATGCTGAACTGAACCATGCAGTGTACTGACCAACTAAAAGTCTTGTGCATTCCACTAAATTTAAGCACCGCTATTTGCAGAAATAAACTGACCACAATGCCTCTTGTCCGCGCACCTGTCCAAAAAACAGCCGTGCAGCCGTGCCAGCTAGTCCTTGGTCCATGGATGAACTGGTAGAAAGTGCATTCGGACTAGGATGCAGTTGTTTTAACTCGTCCTCGCACCGCAATCGGGAAGTAAAACGTCTTTAATCAGCTTCTTTTAGATTGCGTTGGTCATTCTACCTTAGTTACTAGCAATGTAGGGATACCTTGAAGACGGAGGTTAGACGACGGCAACGAGGGATATCCATCTCATTTTGTGCAGTTGTACTAAAACTGAGGTGTGTGCTTTTGATTGCGCGAATAGAAACGATGCGGAGACAGACATCCCAAAACGATATGGATACAAACATCCCTGTTTGCGCAAATACGAAATACAGTTATTTAAACAGTGACATATATTACTACTTTCCCCCGTTTCCTCTTAGAACCAAGTCCTAGATTCATGCTAAAGCTTTCCCACTTTCTTCCCTGTTTGAACCAACGCTTTGAGTCGACTGTATGAACTAGCTTTACTTCTAATAATAGTAGAAGTCTAGGTGGCTTTGGAACAGCGGACGGAAGTAGAAAAGGATCCACACGAAGGAGCTGGGGCGATAGAGCAAGGCAGGTTTCAAGGAATATATACCGAGGGTCGTCGGCATCCGGCAAAGACGGCGTCGGGAGGCCGCATCTTGGCCACAATACCGCAGGGAGGAAGAAGGGGTCGGAGGCCCTCTCGAGTCGGTGCTCTCTCGGAGAGAACGGCACGGCCGCCGATCGGGACGCGCAGGCAGCCGTTGGTCTCCTCCCTCGCCGCCGACGATAGCATGAACGATGCACCTACACCCCTGCCCCGGTCGAGGTTTTCCGGCCGGATTTGTAACCAGCCGTGAGCTGAGAGAGAGTGTGGCCACCTATGTGTTGCTTAGATCTGGAGAGCATGAGAGAGTGAACGAGAGGAACCCTAGTAAAGCAAGCGCTAAGGCTCCTGCTTTTATATATAGTGGAGTGATTTTGTTGTACCAGCTTCAAAAAAATGCGCTCCTACGTGTACCCACGAGTGGGTGTGGGAGAAATAGTGCGTGCGTGCACCGCTTCTCTTCGTGAGAGTACAATATACTATGCCCAAAGAACGTTCACCGCAAGAGTAATAGTATAAGTGTGTGACGTGTGAGCTAAAATAAAATGTGTGCGCCGTCTTTTGTTTTTTAGAAGTTCTGAGGGTAGGGTGTGAAGAGCACATATGTGCGTGACGTCTACCTGCAGATAGACGGTGGGTGTGACGTGAGAGTCTGCGAGAGGACTCGGGAGAGTCGTGACTCGTGAGGGTGCGTGTGCGTGAGAGAGAGGGGGCATGTATCAATGCAATGCATGTGTCCGTAAATCATTATCCGACAAACGTTCGCCACAAGCCTTTTCCTGACGAACACCGTAAGAACCGTTAGATCGGCATCCGGCGAAGTCGGTTTGCCATGTCATTTAACGAACAACCACTCCTCCTACACACAAATCTTCCACGTGAGTGTTAGCAACTGCCGTATGCTCCCTCATTCCGAAATGCAGTGCATATAGCTTTATTGAAAATTCGAACCTCGCAAACTTTTTACCGACTTTTCGTGTACCAAATTGCACATGTAGAATACCATGTATATATCATTTCATTCATGTTCGAGAGGTAACTATAAATATGGGTGAGGAATCTACAAAGAAAGACCATCGTATCACCCGCAGCAATTTCAAGCATCCTTTAGTGTCGAGGAATATCATAGGAACTCTATATGATATGATTTTTATAGGATTTTTTCCTTTAGAGCCAATTTGTTCATAGGAATAGATTCATATACTCCACATTTCAAAGGAAATAAACATGATATCATTTCTATAGCTTTAGAGCCACTTGGTTCATATGAATGGATTCCTATACTCCCTTAATTTCAAAGGAAAATAAACATTAGCGTATATTCAATAGAAAAGTTCCTATGATATGAACCAAGTTACATCTCTTTTCTAATCCCTCCTCATAGGAATTGAGATACATGTCATCTCTAGATTCAATAGAAAACTTCCTATGGTGTGAACCAAATGACATCTCTTTTCCAATCCCTACTCATAGGAATTGAGATGCTCCATGTCATCTCTTTTCCTACAACTTCCATGTATACACCTTCTATTCCTAAATAGATAGTACAACCCACTAGTAGTTTTTTTCCAAAACATGCAACTATGGCACAAGAACTATATAGTGTACCAATAACTTTGAAAGATGGTCGCTGGATGAAGCTAACCCGACAGTGCAGAGATAGGCAAATCCGAGCACTACTGGCCGTTGGATATCATCAACATTCCACCAGATCTGGCACATGTACAATTTAGAATACTCCATGGTTGGACTTAAGCATAATGCACAAACATCAAAACACAAGCACTTCTCCTTTGTTCTAGAATCTTCTGTATCATAATTAATTATTTTTTTCTAAATGCATTGCCATTATTTGTTTTTTACTTTATGATTTACAATGCACAACCCCATGAATCTTAACATTTTTATAAAACTAATTGATTTTGAATGAGATGAACTATAAGAACTAAACAAACATCTACATCATGCATATATGACTCAAAGCTTTACATGCTATAATGTGTATTTATTCATAATTTGGTTTCGAAATCTCATGCGTTCAATACATGTGTACCTTACTAGTTTTGAGTAGAGTAGCAAATTTCACGCGGCCCCGGGTATATCAAAATGCAGGGCCCATGCATCATTGCCTTTCGGTCGAACCTACGTCCACAATTTTTTGAACGTACTATATCTCCACTGGTCCCCGAGCCCAAAATGCTGCCTCGTTCCTGTAAAACCAAGCGACCCACACATATTTAAGGCGTCGACTCGAACCCGTTTACTATGACGTGGCCCCGCACGCCATAGTACTCCTACAAACCCTACCGCCGCACTCATCATCGGTTTTCTTCAAGAGGACGAGGGAGAGGCCGATTTGTAGTGGAGGCGCTTAAAAAAAAGGATCTGTAGTGGAGACCCCTACCCTAGGGTGCCCTAGGTAGCTGCCGCACGCATCATTGTTTTCTCTTTTCTTTATGCTCTTGCGCCCTAGAGTGAAATGATGGTTGCTTCGTCCGTCCAGCTTAATTCGGGAAAGGTGGGGCTTTGTGATTTGACACCTCATCGCTCATTTTCTACTATCATGCGGCGCTTCTGACAGGGTGCCTCCAATTCCAACCGCTGCTCGAACTATAATTTGGTGCATCGCACGTGGAACAAGATGGTGGATGAGCCACATGTCGGCCAAAGGGGTCTGTTAAGTGTGTCGCCATTTAGGTGTGCGGATGACCTGCTTGAGTTGCTACGCCAACACGACAGGAGCAGCCTACCACTTGGTTTTGCTCCTTGGTGAATCCCGACTATATTGATCTAAAAAGATACATGCTGAACTACCCTCTCCGTCTTGGTTTTTTTATTTTTAGGCGTCTCGGTTTGTAGGGCCTGCACGTAGTTCAAGGTCATCCATTTGACTAACTAAATATGAGTTACCATGTCACAAAAAGTATATCATTGGATTCTTAATCGGATGTAGTTGCATTCAAAAGTCGAGGGCGGGGCTTTTCCTGCGTGGTAGGCGGGGCAGTTCTGTCTAGTCGGTTCGACAGAGACGCGAAGACGAGGGAGTAGGCTGCTGCAAACGTAGGGCTGTGTGATTTGACAGCGAGTTACTGCTGGACAGATGGGGCCCCGTGATTTGACTTGCCATTATCTTTTTAACTGCGGCGCTACGACCGGCGTGAGTCTCCCAGATTCTTGACCACCTCCATACAGGTGCCTCTCCAAATGCTCCACCATGTAGTAGAGGTTGGCTCTTGCATGAGAGCCCACTTCTCCACTTTTTCCTTGCCTCTCTTTCCTCCACATATGCAAAAATGCCATGTAAAGCGCACTATTCTACTTACTTTTACTTGCTCCTACAGGTGCTTAAGCTTGCCACATAGGCATAAAGTCTGATGTGGCAAGTTAATCAAGAAGAGAGAGACTAGTTTGGTGACCCAAGGAAGAAACGGTGCTAAGCGCGTGTACTTAGGTGAAAAGACAATTTAGAGTCTATAGCTAATTAAATGAAGCAAACTTAGCAACACCATTTCATTGGAAGAGGTCACTCCTTGGCAAATGCAATAAATACTAGTACTTCCTGTGTCCCATAATATAAGAACGTTTTTTGCACTACACTAGTGTCAAAAACGTTCTTATACTATGGGACGGAGGGAGTATGAAGAAAGAGATAGAGAGAAGTAAAAAAAATACACTTATAGCCAACCTTATAGCCAAAACCTTGTTGTAGTATGGGTGACTAAGTGATGACTATGTATGACATGCCAACATCAGATAGCCTAACGCACCATGTTAAATCTCCAAGGGCGCGACCGCACGAGTGACGCGACGGTCGTGGTAGGCGCGACCACGATATGGGCTGCTGGCAGCCCTTGGATCTGAGATCAAACGGTCGCATGCTAAGTTGCTGAAAATTTGTAGAATAACCCTCCAGGATAGGATATTCACCCATAGGTCTAGAATCACGCCATGCAACCGTTCGATCTCAGATCCAAGGGCTCTCGAAGCCCGTATCATGGGAGAATGGAAAGCCACTACCCTGCCGTTCGCGGCGGCAGTTCGCTCCTACTCGTCCCTTACGTCCTTTAATACAACGGCGGTTCGCTCCTAGTCGTCCGTCCTTTCACATTACGGCAGTTCCACTAATCCTAACCCTCCTCCCAAATCCATGGCGTCCCAAATCTCCACGATCGGCGGTGAGTACAAGGTTAGAACCATCACCGCGATGAGTTCGACGTCATCTACACCCGTTCTTCATGACGGTGAAAGGATGCCTTTCTCGCTTCAGACGCATGTTCGAAAACTCAGATGATGAGTGGGTCGCTGGGCTAGATGTCGAGTACACCACAGTCCTGGGACGAGAGAAGGATCTAAAGGACGAAGAGAGGAAGAAGCCCGCCGTTATCCAGGTTTGCGTACATAATGTTTGCTTGGTCTACCACACATGCCATGCCGACGTTGAGTGCCAGGATTTTAAGAACTTTCTCAAGGACAAAACAGTGAAATTCGTTACTGTAGACTTTAAGAACGACGAAGAAGTCCTGGGTCAGATAGGCCTCGTTGTAGGCAACCCCTTCGACCTGCAGAAGAATCGGCTGGTGCCCTCTCGTCAGCCTTCAATGCTGACCCTGGCAGGACCCATGGTTCATCCTTCGTACCGTAAACTGGAGAAACCTCATTACACGTTTCATCGTCATGCATGGCAGCGGAATGTACTAGATATAGACCACATCCACTACGCTGCAATGGATGGCTACCTTTGTTTCAATATCTACAAGGGTTGGATGAAGAGCAACAGCCAAGTGTGCGGTTCAAGCAAAGAAGTATCGGCCAAGAGGAAGAGGGACAAGAACGAAGTCGAGGACGTGGACGAGGACTCTGAGTAAGGTGGCAGTGTCGTTGCTCATGGTGGTTCTAAACTTCTAATGCAGTGTCTACCGGATTAGTTGCATAGTTTAATATCAGGTGTGCTTAGTTTAATTTCAGGGGTGTGTTGTGCTGAGCCCCCAGCAGAACTATGTTATGTTTCTTATCGTTACTTTAACTCTTTAGTATGTACATACTACTAGTATTTTTTTAATAGAATTTAGCACCCCAATTAAGCACGTACTACTTTTGTAATAGTACTATATGCATAATTTGGCGACGAGCGCTCTCTATATGTACCACCTTTTTTTAATTTCAATTTTTGCTCCATGGCGCAATCCATCGATAGTACTACTGTACAAAAGTATACATTTTTAAAAGGCTGAGTACTGTTCATCACATATATAGCCGCTAAATTCTCAACCTAGAACAGCGTGCATGCCATGTAGTAAACCTATACGGAGGAAGTATAGTAAAATGAGGTGATTTTACCGAGCGATCGGCGGGGAGCATGGCCTGTCATGCGGTCCCACGTCATGATATACCAAGGCGATGCACGTGTCCCTCTTGAGGCGAAGCAATACTAGTACGTGGTTTGAGATGATGGCGAACCAAAGTGTGAAATAATGGTTGCTTCGTCCGTGCAGGAAGGTGCGGCATTGTGATTTGACGTCTCATTGCTCATTACTACTATTGGGCGATCTGAGTGGGGTCGTCCCCCTGCTGTTCTGCTGCTGTTATTTGGTGCTTGACACGTCGACCCGGTTGCTATATGTCCCCATGTCGGCGACAGGAAGTACAGAATTCATGAAAGGGAGCGTCGACGGAGGAGTATACTACAGAATTCATGAAAGGGAGCGACTTAGTTTTGGAAAAATCTGTTTTTACGGAGTACGTACCCACTAGGGTTTATAGGGCTCATCTAAAAAACATTCGTTTTTCCGTTTGATAAGTCTCAATTCTACTATACTAGTAGTAGTACCATTACATGTTGGATTTCGAGGTGCGTTAGATCACCCGACGCATAGCAAATGTCAAGAGGAAACTAACCAATGCATGTACAAGTTCATGGAAATTTAGTGGTCATTCATGCATTCGTTCTAATTAATGCCTCGGTAAACATAACTTCTTGAGAAAAACGAGCGTACTAATTACTTGTGCAAACTACGAAATTAATTCGACCACTCACCGTCTACCTTGGTTGGAGAGATTTTGAAATTGAGCCATAAACTGGAAAGGAGGGAGTAGTAACTTTTGTCTCGATTACTATTTGTGGCCTTGTATAGATGCTAAATGTATTTTTTTATAGTGGCCTTGTATAAAGGAGTACTAACCAAAGTACGTAGTAGGGACGTGGAGTAAACGGAGGGAGTAGTAAAATTTTCTCCTCGTGCTGCGAGCCACCACAAGCGTGCATGCGAGGGAGCGGGCGAAAAGCGTCTGAGTAGTAGTAGATTCACCTCATCCTGCGAGCCACCGCGCGTGGGGGGGAGGCAGTGTACTAAGCAAGTTTGTCCTTGTTCATGAGTTGACGGACACATCAAAAGTACTCCAAAGATATAGAGCCTTGCCTCTAAGGTAGGCCCCACATGGTTTGCCTCTTTTTTAATTTAACATAACGCGTCAAGTCACAATTTGTTTGTTCACCCGTGGTAGACGATCCTCCCTCCACCAAGTGGACAACCAAGACGTGCCAAATTACCACGTGGGCTGCCTTTTTCATACAGAAATGAGCTCCATCGTGTACCCGCGCGGGTGTGGTTGGGAAAGAGACGGGAGTACGTGTGCCGTGCGTGCACCTATTGTCTTCGTGCACGTCCCCCACCTACGTGGATGTGTGTGAGAGAGATACAAACCTAGACATAATCGCCGCCCATCCCCATGCCTCCGCCATCCGACCACCACCACCACCACGGCACCACGCCCCTCCTCCTCACCTTATCTCTCATATTTCTCCCTCCATTTTTATATACAAGGGCCACTATCAAAATTACAATTTGCAGATATACAAGGCCACTAACACTAATCGATGCAATATTAATGGTGTTTGCCTCGTGGTACTAGCAAAGCAGGACATTAATTATCCCTTGCATGCATGCGGGAGTTTGTAAAAAATTGCATCTTGATGTTTCGTGCAATGCACGGGCATCTTGCTAGTCCATGAAAACAACACATGGCAAAATTCCACGGCAAACGAGGGATTTGAATCTGTTGGGAGGGGTTGTTTGGATCTTGCCCGGGGTAGCCAAAATATTGGCGATTACTTCGCCATGGCCGGCACCGGCTCGAGTTCATCCTGACATTCCCCTCTTCTGTGGAACCCATGCGGGGTCGACGAAGGTTCTGCAACAAAAGGATCCGGCAAGACACCTGTTGTGTACGCCGGCGTCGCCTCCGCGGTGGCCTTCATGGGACCCAAGTGGCGGCGGCCTCCCGTGTTCTACTTCTCCTCGATGATGGCGGCGACGCGAGGCGCTGGCCACCGACTTCGCCGCTCTCCCGCGCACCCGCTTCTATCGCTGCTTGCATGGCGCGGCCGCCGGCATGGGAGTCTCGCCACGTAAACGCAGACGCAGACGAGGCGGCGACGTGGGCGGCAGCAACGACGCCGTCGCCGCTCCTCGTCGAGCTGGCTCGAGCGGCGAGTTGTTGAACCGCTACCGCTTGGGGCGGCAAGCTGCTCCGTCGGGCGAGGAGGAGGTGGATCAGCGAGCTGCATAGCTCGTATCCGCGGCTACCCAGCCGGCTTGGATGCGGAATAACTACTCTTCGTAAGCCATTGTAAGAGTGGACAAAATGGTGGAGGAGATAGGGGAGCGGCGGAGGTGTGCGATTCTTGGCCGGCGTTTGGCCTCGTTTAAATAGGAGATTAAATAGATGGCGGACGGGAGGAGCTCGGCCGGCGTTGCGTTAACGCCGCCCGGTCTTGAGCGGACGTGTGTCGAGTGGGTTTCTCGGCTTCCACATGGGCGGGTTTCATGGGCGTTTGAATGCGCACGCGGGCGTGTTCAGCCGGGCGTGCCGCGAGTGGCGCCCTCGACTCTGACCTAGGACACCGCGCCATTCTTCCACTGACGTGTGGGCTCTTTGGGTGCATGGCCTGCATGTCAGTGACCCAAGATAGGCAGCGCACAGCAGAGGAACCTTTGGTGGGCCAGGGCAGTCAGAAGCGGGCATTTCATAAACCGATGATTGTTCATTGAGTGTGACGTCATATTTTTAATGTAGATAAGCCTACTATGTTGATAGCCCGTTCGATACCTTGTGATCCATAAAACCGCTGCAAACATCAATGTTCTGCTTATCACAGATAAGATTGATTAATACCCGTAACAATCCATGTCCTTAACAAAGGGTGCATGCACGTATAGGTTGAGCGTGTGTCTTGCGTCGTGTGTTGTGTGCATGCAGGCGTGCGAGTGTTGCGTGCGTGCAAGGGTACGTTTCAGTGTTGGATGCATGGGTGCGTGCGTGCGTGTGTTCGTGAGTGCATGTATATGCAGTCGTTGTTGCACGCCATGCATGCGTGCGTGTATGCGTGTCGATGTTGCATGCCTACATGCGTGCGTGCATGTATGCGCGCGGGTGAGGCTACGTCGGTCGACCGACTTTTTCATCTCTGGTCATTAGATTTTCCAGCCGTTGGATACGAAATTAACGGCCTCCAGTTTATCATCAACTCTACCCCCCTGAGCCGCCAGCCACCACCGGCCGAACCGCCAGCCCCCGCCGCCCGCGGCCGGCCCGCTCTCCCCGAAACCACTCCCCACCGCCGTCCGCGCCACACCGCCATCCTCTAGCCCCCCCGAGCTTTTTCTTGAGGATCCCCACCCTACCGCCCAATGAACGCCCCCAACCGCGGTGATCGCCAACCAGAGGTCTCACGACTTGAATACCCACCGACCACTAATTTATTACCATTTTGTCCTTCATATCGTCTTGTGGGTGGGCCCTATGGTAATGCGCGCTGCTGAATGTGGACCGTTTGACGGTCAATTGATCGTGTTACCAACAAATTACGGAGCTGTATGGTGATCCGGTGACCGTGTAGATCACCCTAAAATGTACTCCTATTTTATTAACACAGATCAGACTCAAACTACCATTACTTTCTTTCATATACGGGCTGACAGTGGGGCCCCACGGTTCTGCGCCCGATGGTCCAACACTAGTTGCGCCGCGTGGAACGCGTTGACTGGTCAATTGATTGTGTCATCAACAAAATACAGAGTTATGCGGGTGAGCGGTGGACCGTATAATCATGATATGTATTTGTTTAACACGGTATAGACGCAAGGGCTTATATATACGCCATAAGCACTCACCGCTATAAGCGCACACACGAACCCTACCCCTATGAGCACCTTCGAGAGTGGGCCAGCATATATGATCTTGAGATTTTATGAAGTCACCATAGGTACCTCGTAGTCGAGTGGAACGTCTCCTCCCACTGAACGTACATCGCCGGAAAATACTGAAATTAACACAAGATAAATGCGAGCACCGGCACTTTAACCTTGGTGGGCTCGAGAAACCACTGTCCTCTAACCATCCAACCACATGTTGGTTAGCACGACAAAATGTATGCGGTGACCGTGATGAGCTTATTCTGAAGTCCAGTGACCATATCGTGCTTTCTCTTCAAATACAATGACCGTAAGTGTCGTCAACAAAATACGGAGCATGCATCAAATTCAAAGTCCGCCAGTGTCATCAACAAATTATGGAGACGTATCGTGAGCTAGATATCATTGTACTATTGTATATGCTTATTTTCTTAGTGGTCGATTGCATGTGTGGTGTGGTGGGCACATCATTTCTAGTTGTGGTGGGTCAACATGAAGACTCATGGGTCGGTTCCATCCTGCGCCACATATAGGTTGGACCGAGGGCGTGTTATCTGAGACCCATGTGGAGGACTCGGCGTACAACACGAAGCTACCAGAGTGGCGGAGGACTCTATCCCCACTGGTGATAAGCCGACCATATATGATTTGTAACCCTAGTCCCTTAGTATGTTATACAAGCTTGGGGGCTAGTTCGTCGATAGTATACACACACGCACAATGCCTGGTATTCACGTGTACTTTGTACACACCCCTATGACTAATATACACTACCAGGAGTAGGCTCTTTCTTCAACTGCAATTGAATTCTAGCATGTGCATGTGTTTATTTCATATTATCGATCCATAGAGTGAGAGCAGTTTGAAATACACGCAATGGATGCTTTTGCAATTCATATATAAACATTAATTAGTGCACTCCATGTTGTTAGTGTGAAACACTTTATACATTTGTCACTTGCATGGATACATTCCAAATTGCTAGCTACAAAATAGAATACATGTCGAATTCAACATAAAGTGGGTTTCGAAGATTCGAATTCATAGGAAGTGCATTCATCTATTTGAACCTGAGATAATGGCATTTGTAAATCAGATGTAAAAGGGGGCATCAATCTTTGTTGTGAGTTTGAACATGCTATTTATATTCATACGCATATCTAACTTTTTTTTGCAACCAAGGAGATTATATCTGGAACCATGCATGAACTGAGGTAAGTTGCATATTTTTAATATATACTGTGTACAATGTATATTCAAATGTACCCCTCCATTCCAAAATAATCGTAGCTTTAGGATTTTCAAGAGTAAAGATTTGTGAAGTTGACAAATCCTGAAAGTTCAATTCAAGAGAACCTAAAACGTTAATGCTTCGCTCCCAAATATTGAACGCGCCAAATAGGCCTCTGGTCACCCGAAACCGCGAGACTAATGTTTTGGTGGTAGGAAATTACTGTCCTGACTCTGGCCTGTGTAGCCTATCGGCCCGATGTCCAAAGGTCTAAACCGGGGTAAGTTTGTAACTTCACCAAGACGCCAGAGAAGCATTCATACGCCGTGGGCGCCTACCCATGCGCTCGGCCGAAATCTACACCGCCCACATTTGGGACACCTGACATGACTATCCTACCCCCAACCCGCAATATGTCCGAAATTTTAGATGGGGGCAAAGTTTGTAACTTTCCCCAAATATCAAACAAACGCGTCTCAAACCAAAACATTGTTCCCCCTTAGTTCCCCGCCTCCCTCCGTTTCCCCATTCATACTCCGTGGGCACGAAAACGCCCTCTCCACCAGCCGCGAAACCCCAACCTCCTCCGTCCTCCACCCCATAGCGGCCAATCCACCGCCGCCCTCCTCCATCACGCCAGAGCCGGTACCCCGACGTCGTCGTCCAACGCAACTGCAACGCCCTCAAGGACTTAGCAGCTAAAGCCGAGGCAGAGCTGCCTCCACGATGCCGACGCCGACGTGCGCCGTACCAGGACCACTCCGACCACGCCGTCTTGCGCCTCACTGCTGCGGCTCCACTGTCGCAACCGTCCACCGCACCGGAGCTGTCCCCCCTACGCCTTCGTTCGCCGCCTCGGATCTGTTTCCCCGCCGCCGACAGACGGCCACCGCACCACACTCAACAACTTGGCCATGGGTTCGTCCAAGGCTGCACCGTCCTCCACAACTTCGGTTTCCGGCGAACAACAAAAGATCGTCGGAAAAAGTAGAAGGAGGACACAAGATCGCCAGCAGAAAGAGGTACTCCTCTTCCCTTATTCGTGCAAATCTTACGTCCTCCGCTCACACCTTATTCATCCCACGAAAGAAACTAGTTGAGCGCTTCTTCCTGCATCTTCTTCGTGATACTAAATGCACAAGGTTTCCTCCCTTTTACTATTTCACTTTTGCTAGAGGTCAAGAGTCCGCCGGATTTCAATTCAGGGTCGGTCGAACCGCAATTAAAAGAAGCAGCACCCGCTGAGCACCTAGTCCGCCTGTTCCCCGAGGAAGCGGGGTGTGGGGCGTAGGAGCTCCTTGCGCCCGATCTGGTGGTCGGCGGGGCTTGAATGGATGGCCGGGGGTGCCAAGCAGGCGGTGCGGTGAGGTCGAGGGAGGGCGGCGGGGGAGGAATAGTGGGCCGGTGGTCGTTGGCGTTTCGAGGAAGATCGTCAACACTGACTGGCTGGAGGTAGATGAAGGCGATCTGCCCGTTCTTTGTACATCGGACGGTGCAGAAAAAATGGACTAACCTATTTGCTTGCAGTCGACTGTTATTTTCATAGAATCCTGTAGTAATTTAGTGTGCCATGCATGTTGTAGAGCTATCATATGTCTCCGTCAATTTATTTCCACCGACCTTCTATCTGCTACCTTTACACTTGTACTAATTGTGCACACACTTCACCCATACTCACACTATTGTTTTTTATGCATGGGTATTTCAGACTGACGCAGGTGTTGATGAATGCAGAAAAGAAAAGACGAAGTCGCTCGGTGTAATTCAAAGATAATCACTAAGCGTTCCCAAAGACTCTAACGGGTGCGATGTCGTGATTGGAGACGATGGCGAGCTCTGCAGTTGATGATCTCAATTGCCACACACAACCATCCAGTGCTTGCTTTAACTTCACTTTGTCAAATGTGGTTGCATGTTGCATATGGTGTCTAGCTTGTATTGCTTCCAATTTGGTTAAATTGCATCTGCTTACTTTACACATTATACCTTTGATAATGACATGCCTTCCTGTTTTTGATACATACTACATATGTCTATTAACCATGTTCGTACATCAAACTAATGCTCTTTTGTATCCCTCGTCAATCACTTGTGATGAGACAGTCACCCGGGTGGGTTACTGTGAGATGCCATACTCGTTTAAAGAGTGCAGAGTCATCCTCCCCACATGATTCTCAAGAAACAGCAAGGCTAAATGAAGATAGTCAACGTAGCTCTCTAGTTGATCACATAATTCCCCACACCACCATCGCAGGTGCTTGCTCTTACTTGGCAGTGTGATATGTGGTTGCATGTTGCATATGGTGTCTACCTTGTAATGCTTCTAATTAGGGTAAATTGCATTTGCTTAGTTAACACATTATACCTATGAATATGACATGCCTTCCTGTTTTTGGTACATACTACGTCTTTCTATTAACCATGTTCTTACATCAAACTACTTTTCTTGTGTATCCCTCATCAATGCTCCTAATTTGTTAAATTACATCTCCTTAGCTTACACATTATACATGTGAATATGACACGCCTTCCTGTTTTTGGTACATACTACATCTGCCTATCACACCATGTTCTTACATGAAATTACTGTTCTTGTGTATTCTGCGTCTATAAGCTTATGATGAGACAGATCCATGCGTTGGTTAATATGAGACGCAATACTCTTATAAATAATGCAATTTCATCCTCTCCACATGATTCTTAAGAAACAGCAAGCCTAAATGAAGATATTGAGCGTAGCTCAGACACGAAGACCGACTTCCCCTACACCACCATCACAGTGCTTTCTCTAACTTCAGCAGTGTGATATGTGGTTGCATGTTGCATCTGATGTCTAGCTTGTAATGCTTCTAATTAGGTAAATTGCATCTTCTTAGTTTACACACTATACCGTGAATATGACATGCCTTCCTATTTTTGGTACACACTACATCTATGTGTTAACCTTGTTCTTACATGAAACTACCTCTCTTCTGTATCCTGCATCAATCACTTACGATGAGTCACCTTTATTCGTTGCATATTGCATATTATTTCTAGCCTGTTGCCATCTATTGCTTCTAATTTGGTCAAATACATTTGTTAGGGCACCCTTTTAATTTGGCAGAGTGATATTGGTTTCATCTTTCATATGGTTTCTAGCTTGCATCGATTCTAACAAGTTCAAGCACCTTGTGCTTAGTTTACACTTTATACATCATACATGTCAATATGTCATGCCGTCCTATTTTTCATACATATTCCATCCTCCTATCATGCGGCTGCCTTACATGAAAGTAGTGTTCGTCAGTATCATGCATCAATGAGTTCCGAAGAGCAAATTTTATTTCTTTTTCTTGTGGGTTTGACTTGACAAGGCAAAATCAAGAAAGAGGAAGGAAAAGAGTAAGGAAGGCGATGATGGTGGTCCTCTGCAGCAACGTAAATGGAGCATCTGTACCGATTCTCCTTGTACTGATTAGTGCATTACAAGGTCCAAGTCTCCGCTCCCCTACTCCACCATCCAAGGTGCTTGCTCTAACTTGATAGTGTGATATCTGGTTGCATGTTGCATATGGTGTCTACCTCGTATTGCTCCTAATTAGTGTAAACTGCATCTGCTTAGCTTACACATGATACATGTGAATATGACACGCTTTCCTGTTTTTGGTACATACTATATCTTATGATAAGGCACCTTTAAGTCGCCACTGTGATATTGGTTGTGTCTTGCATATGATTTCTAGCATGTACTGCTTCTAATTTGTTGAAACGCCATACAGTTTGAACTTGGCAGAGTGATATTGGTTGCATCTTTCATATGGTGTCTAGCTTGCAGTGCTTCTAATTTGTTGAAATGCCTTCTGCTTAGTTACCACATCATTGGTGTGAATATGTCACACCATCCTGTTTTTCATACATATTCCATCCTCGCATCATGTGTTTGCCTTTCATCCGGGTAGTGTTCGTCAGTATCATGCATGAATGAGTTCTGAAGAGCGAATTTTATTCCTTTTTCTTATTGGTTTGACTTCACAATGCAAAATCATTATAGTTGAAGGAAATTAGTCCGGCAGTGGATGATGGTGGTCCTTCGGAGCAACTCAAATAGGGGGTCTCTACAGATTCTACTCCGCCATCCTCCCAACAAGATTCGCAAGACAATACAAGGCTGGACAGTCAACGTAGCTGTGTAGATGATGAGCACATCTCCCCTACTCCACCATTACAGGTGCTTGCTCTAACTTGACACTATTATATGTGGTTGCATGTTGCGTATGATGTCTATCTTGTATTGCTTCTAACTTGAATTGCATATACTTACTTTACACATAATGCCTGTGAATATGACCCGTGTTCCTATTTCTAGAACATACGTGTACATGATGAGCACATCTCCCCTACTCCACCATCACATGTGCTTGCTCTTACTTGGAACTGTTATACGTGGTTGCGTTTTCCGTATGATGTCTAGTTTGTATTGCTTCTGATTATGTTGAATTGCATCTGCGTAGCTTACAACTTATACCTGCAACGATCAATTACCCATAAGACACATTTAACTTGGGACTGTGATGTAGGTTGCATCTTGCATTGTCTTCTAGCTTGTACTGCTTCTAATTTCTTGAAATGGCACTTACGACGAGACACTTTTTACCTGATAGAGTGATATTGGTTGCATGTTCATATGGTGCCTAGCTTTCATTTCTTCTAATTTTGTTGAAATGCCTTGCACTTACTGTTTTTTCATACATATTCCATCCTCCTATCGTACGTGTGAATATGAAACGCTGTCTTTTTTGTATATATTCCATCCTCCTATCCTACGCTTGCTTACATCAAAGTAGTGTCAGTCTGTATCATGCATCAACTAGTTATGCAGAGCTAATTTTATTCATCTTCTTGTGGTTTTGACTTCATAAGGCAATATCAGAAAATAGGAAGGAAAAGAGTAAGTTAGGGGATGTTGGTGGTCCTCCGCACAGACGCAAACAAAGACTCTCTAGATTTGCCACTGCTACTGCTAATGAAGTTGAAGTCCCACTACATGATGAGTTCATCTCCTGTACTCCACCATTGCAGGTGCTTGCTCTAAGTTGACAGTGTGATAATTGGTTTCATGTTGCATATGTTTTCTAGCCTGTATTTCTTCTATTTTGATTAAATTGCACCTGCTGAGTTTATACATTATACATGTGCATATGACATGGCTTTCTGTGTCTAGAATACACTGCATCTATCTATCATACCATGTTCTTACATCAAAGTACTGCTATTGTGTATCCCGCATCAGTCACTCATGATTGGACGCTTTTAACATGGCAGTTTGATAGTGGTTGCATCTTGCATTGATTTCTATGTTGTACTGCTTCTAATTTTTCGAATTGCCACTTATGACAAGACACTTTTAACTTGGCGAGAGTAATATTGGTTGCATCTTTCATATGGTGTCTAGCTTGCATTACTTCTATTTTCTTGAAAATCCTTCCTTAGTTTGCACATCGTAGCTGTGAATATGTCATGCCGTCCTGTTTTTCTTACATATTCCATCCTCATACGGATGTCTTACATCAAAGTATTGCTTGTCTCAGATCATGCATCAATGAGTTCTCAAGAGTGATTTTATTCTTTTGTGTTGTGGGTACAGCTTGACATGGCAAAGTCAAAAAGAGCAAGGAAAATAATATAGTAGGGAGTCTTGTTACTCGTCGGGTGAAACGGAAAAGGTTCTACCGTCGAGATTCTCGCTGGTACTTATAGTGCAATAGAAGGTCCAAGTCCACCGCTAAATCTACAAACACAAGATCACCTGCTCCACCAGCTGCATCATCCGCTTTAACTGTACCAGATCTCAACCAGCACTCGCTCGCTTGCTCGAACTCGCCGGTTCCCAAGCTGCCTTCACACCTAACACTACTTCCAAGCAATCACGACAAAACAGGATTTGGCAAGATCAGATGAACCTCATGAGCATCAACACCAAGAAGGTACCTGACCGAGTTAAGTTGCAGTTGCATGCTCCTTTATATGTACTCTCGTAGTTTGATGTACACTAACACTTTCCATATTCGTTGTTGAACTAGCACCACGACGCAAGCGGAAACAGACATCAGGGATAATGCTTGACAGATTAACAAAATCTAAAGGAGGAAGAATGGAGATCCATTTTGAGGCAGGTTTAAAAAGGCCACGTGATGCTACAGAGTCAGCCAAGTTAGTATCAGAGGCAGCCATTGCCATTAGGTGTCATGCACGTAGCCTCCCAACGTGGATCCAAAGACAGGAATGAGAAAGACAATACCCAGCTTAACACCTTCCTTGACCATTTATCCGTAAGTAATGTTATTCATCATAATTAGTAATATTGTCTTGCTCTCCCATATTTTCTAGCTTCCTCCTAATAAGACTCACATTCTTTTTCAACAGATGAGGTTCAAGTTGATCCGAAAGATGATGCAACTAGACAAGCATGCAATCATGTTTTTCACCGCTCTGCGAATGTCGGTACCACCTTAGAAAATCTCACTTTGAAGGCAAGGCTAACAATGAAATCGCCCAAACATCTCCAAAGGAATATATTACAGATGAAGACTTGTCGGCATTCTGGGAACGGGGTCCCAGACTTGCTCGCTGCGGCTGCTTGGGCGTGGCTCGTGGGGGCCCAGCCGCAGCACAGCTTCATCACTCAAGCTCAAGACCCTCGCGAGGGGCCAAGCCTCGCTGAGGCGGATGACAGAACCTCCTCAGAGCAGCCTCGTCGAGCAGGCTCACGAGGAGGCGGAAAGATCAAGGCGAGTACCTCACGAGGGTGCCCCGTGACGCAAGCCATGACGACGAGGCTGGTGGGGCGCCCGGCTCTGCAGAAGTCCTCATTTCCCTTTGGTGCAAAGGAGGCAAGCACAGACCAAGGCATCAGGCAAAGGTTACTGCTTCGGTGCAACAAGACCAAGACCACCAGAGCGGCAGGAAGGAGGTCATCGTGGAGCCCACGACAGTGTCACCGTCAGAGCCTTTGGCAGCCGAAGACCAACTTTAGTCAGGATAAGTGTACTAGATGTTCCCCTTCAAAATGGCCAATTGTTGGTGACCTTCCCGCTCATTATTTGGGAAGAGGTCCAAGGCCTCCCTCTATAAATAGAGCTAGCCACCACAAAATAGAGGCATCTGATAGAGCCCTAGCAGAGAGAGAGAGAGAGAGAGAGAGAGAGAGAGAGGCGATCGAACTCACACAAGCAGTTCATCGCACCAGCCCAAGAACACCCCTCGCGAGGCTGTTCTTCCTTTGTACTGTTCATCATCAGCCCCTGAGGCAATCCACCACACCACACACTGGAGTAGGGTATTACACCACAACAGTGGCCCGAACCAGTATAAACCTCGTGTCTCTTGTGTTGTTCATCGTCTGTAGCTTAGATCCCTCGCAAACCATTCACGCATGAGCTGGTAGGGGAAAGATCTCCGCGCGCACCCCAGTGTTCGAACATCATGGGCCTGCCGGAACCCGAAATCCGACATTTGGCGCGCCAGGTAGGGGTGCGCCGGAATCTTTCTTCCACTGGTCGTGTGTGATCTTCCGTCGTGTCCATGGCTGATGCTCGCCGAGCTCGCACCGAGCGCCGGGCTGCTCGCGCCGCTCGAGTCGCCCAGACGGCTCCCGTCGGCGAACACCCCCGTCGTTCCCCGTCGCCCGCCGCCAACGCCGCCACCGTCCCGGCGGGAAACGACCAGCAGGCTCGCCCTCGCATCCATCGGTGAGGCGAGAAGGCCGCACCGCTACTCCTTCGCCGCCTCGCTGGTTCTTCGCCCCTGCGCATCAAGCGCCCCATGGAGGCGAGAGCCGCGCTCGCGCAAACGAGCTCTGCGCTACCGCCTCGCCGATGACGTCTACGAGGAGTGGCTCGACCGCGTCGCCGAGCTCGTCCGCACCGCAGGGGGCTCCCCCGCGCCGTCCCACTCGCTGCCTCGCCCCGCACCACGCGCGGGAGGCAGGGAGCCGAAGGTGCCCCCGCCACCTCTGTAGCGACCCGACGTCAGATGGTCAAGTCTCTGTGCTTCTGTGTCATCCCTGGATCGGTAATGCTGACACACACAGTACTTGAAGCATTTATAACAGAGTAGCAATCACACACTTATTACATCGAAAGTCTCAAAAGAGAACTTATTACAATAATATGGCTGAAGGCCATCTAATGCGATAACAGCGGAAGGCTTGGAAGATAAAGTGAGTCCATCAACTCCAACGGCATAACTGAGCTGCACGGCAACGACCTACAATCCTTACTCCTCGTCTGAAAAGTCTGCAACATAATACGTTGCAGCCCGAGAACGGGTCAGCACATGGAATATGTTGGCAATGTAACACATAAAGAGTAATAACAGAATAAGCTATTCTACATGCATATAAGGCTGGTGGAAAGCTCTATGGTTGCAGTTTTGCGAAAAGCCAATTTTTCCCTACATCAAAGGAATAAATTTTACTTTAACTATCATGGTGGTTGAAACATCATTGAGAAGGTATAACCCCAACTCAATCCCAATTAAAGTTATTAACAACCCAGCAGTATTAATTTAGAGTGATGAGATACATGTGAATACTCAAGTACTAGATACTCAGAATTTGTCCATAACCAGGGACACGGCTAACCATGATTAGTTTGTACACTCTGCAGAGGTTTGCACACTTTTCCCCACAAGACTCAATCGCCTCCGTTGGTTTCTCGCACTGCATGGTGTTTGAGAAACGGATGACCGAGACACGCCTTTCGTAAACATTAACTCTCTACTCCTGGATAGATCATACCAAACCTATAAAACCCACTACCTGCTGACCTACCTCTTCGAGAGCTTCACGTAACTTACTCAACTATGCTAGAGCCCATAATAGCTTGTGGCTGCACACGGAAGTTTCTAGCATGAATAATCTCAGTTCCTTTGAGCACTGGTGGCGGTCCATAGGAAGATCACACGGGTACCGGGATTTCCAAAATAAAGCAGACAACACTGGGTTCCCCAGTGCCTCAATCCACCCGGATGTGTATTTAAGTTGCCACCTTAAAGTAAACCATTAATTAACAACCCCACATCTGTCGTGAATATCTCTCAAACCCAAACCACGTCTACGAGCATAGCATGGCAATATAAGCACAACGTAGAAGTAACTCCCAAGGGTTTGAAAGTAACAGGGCAATAGGTTCCTACCTCATCATCTACTTTCCAACCCACAAATTAATGCCATCCTAATCATGCAATGTTTGAGGATTTGAGCTAATGCATAAAAACTGGGTATGAAAAGAGTATGATCAAGTGTTATTTGCCTTGCTGACGATCCGTGAATCCTAGAGACTCATAGTAACACGCTTCGCACTCCGGGAATTCTATCTCAAGCAAACAATACATACATAAGTAAACAAACAAAGATGCACAAACGAAACTTCAACTGAAAAAGGTTGACCGGAGAGTTCAACTTAAGAACTCCGGTTTGCAAAAAGAATCAACCCAAACGGAACAACGAAACTCAAACGGCGAGAAAAAACATGGTCCGTTTACTAATCTGAACTAGAGTCAAATTTTACAAAGATAAAACTGGTTTAAGTTGATTATTCGGAAAGAGGGTTTCGCGATGAAACTCCAGGCGTTTGAATGGCCTGATTCCGATAAACGAGCGAAAAGATAAACAGGTTTGAAAATCGGATCAGAAATCGCGATCAGAATAACCGCGGAATAAATCCGGTAAAAGAAAAGTGACGAACTGCTAAACGAATGAACGTTCGTTAACAGAAACTAAACAGTGAACGCGTTCGTTAGAACGAACGGATGAACGGACGTTCGCTAAGTAAATAAACCGATGAAATAAACCGATATATAAAAAAACGATCTACTGTTTTTTTTTAAAATCCGAAGGGTTTAAAAAAAACCGGCGGCGGGGTCGGGTACCTCCGGCGAGGCGCGTCCGGCGGGCGGCGGCTCCGCGGGTTCCGGGTGGGGCGGCGAGGGCGGGCGGGCGGCGGCTCGACGAGGGGGGCGACGGCGACGGCGCTGGAGGCGGCGACGGCGGCCAAGCGGCGGCGGCGGCTCGCCTCGGCTCTCGGGTCCGGGCGGCGAGGGCGATGGTGGCGGCGGTGGTGGCTAAGGGGAGGGCGGCGATATATATAGGAGGGCGGGGCGGGCGGCTTGGGAAGGGGCGCCGGGGTGGAGTCCGCTCGGACTCGCCCTCGGCCTCCGTGCAAGCACGACGGCGCAAGACGGGAAAGCGCGGCGGCGCAGCGGGCTGGCTGGCTCGGTGGGCCTTTGGCCCGGTCAGGCACGGGTCCATCTTTTTAAACATTCCACCGAAAGAAAAATTCCTAGAAAAATAAATAAAATCTAAAAATTCCAAAACAAGTTTTCTCCGTCTAAATAAAATATTTAGAACAAGATGAACTTTTCTTGGCCCCTAAAATGCAACTTTTTAAACATATGCAAATTTTTCTAGGGCAACTAAAATTCCAAATAAGTAAAATAAAATCCCAAAAATGATTTTAACATTTTTCCTCCAGTATTTCAATTAGTTTTGGAGAAGTCATATTATCTCCTCTCGCTTATTTTAAACTTGAAATATTTCTCCGAGAGAAAATAATAAAATCCAATATCCTCGTCTTTCATTATTTGATAAAATTCAAATATGAAAATCGAAAAATCCCCAACTCTCTCCGAGGGTCCTTGAGTTGCTTAGGATTTTGAGGATAGCAAATGAATATGCAATAAAATATGATATGCAAGGATGACCTATGTATAACATGCCAAATTGAAAATTTGGGATGTTACAAACCTACCCCCCTTAAGATGAATCTCGCCCTCGAGATTCGGGTTGGCTAGAAAATAAGTGCGGATGGTCCTTGCGGATATCCTCTTCTCGCTCCTAGGTGGCTTCCTCCTCGGTGTGGTGGCTCCACTGAACTTTGCAAAACTTGATCACCTTGTTGCGAGTGACTCGGCTATCAAACTCCAAAATCTTTACTGGTTTCTCCTCATAAGTCAAATTATTATCCAATTGTATCGCCTCCAGGGGCACTGTATCCTTTAATGGTATGTCGGCCATCTCAGCGTGGCACTTCTTCAGTTGTGATACGTGAAACACATCGTGAACTCCTGACAGTCCTTGAGGTAACTCCAGTTTGTAGGCAACTTCTCCCATTCATTCCAAAATACGGTACGGTCCTACAAATCTTTGGGCTAACTTTCCCTTTACTCCAAAACGTTTCACTCCCCTCAGGGGTGATACTCGCAGATACGCTCTGTCTCCGATTTCATAGGTTACTTCCTTGCGTTTTGAATCTGCGTAACTCTTCTGTCTAGACTGAGCAATCTTTAGTCTGTCTCTGATCAGTTTAACCTTCTCCTGAGAGTCTTTGATCAAATCTGGTCCAAACAATTGACGGTCTCCAACCTCATCCCACATCAATGGTGTTCTACATCTGCGTCCATACAGAGCTTCGAACGGTGCCATCTTCAAACTGGCCTGGTAGCTGTTGTTGTATGAGAATTCTGCGTACGGCAAATTGTCAACCCAACTAGATCCATAATCTAGCGCACATGCTCTCAACATGTCCTCCAAAATCTGATTGACTCTCTCTGTCTGTCCATCCATCTGTGGGTGGAACGCGGTACTAAACTCCAATCTGGTACCCAAGGTCTGGTGTAGTTGATGCCAAAATTTTGAAGTAAACTGTGTTCCTCTATCTGATACGATACTCCTCGGAACTCCATGCAAACATACAATCTTGGTCATATATATCTTGGCCAACTTGGCACTTGTATAAGTTGTTTTCACTGGGATGAAGTGAGCTAGTTTGGTCAACCGATCCACTACTACCCATATTGAATCATATCCTGCTTTGGTTCTGGGTAATCCGGTGATAAAATCCATGCCAAGCTTGTCCCACTTCCATTCGGGTATTGGCATAGGCTGCAACAGTCCTGCTGGCTTTTGATGCTCGCCTTCACTCTCGCATACATCGCAAACGGCTACATACTCAGCAATATCCTTCTTCATACCACCACCGTAAACGCTCCTTCAAGTCCAAATACATCTTGGTGTTTCGGGGTGAATCGAGTATGGTGAGTCATGGGCCTCTTGAAGTATTAACTTCCGATCTCCAATTGTTGGGCACATAAATCCGATCCTCAAACCATAAGGTATCGTGCTCATCCTCGCGAAAACCTTTGGCTTTTCCTTTGCCCATCTTTTCTTTTATCTCAGCAATCTCTTTATCCTCCTTTTGAGCGCCTCAATCTTGTCTAACAAGGTCGATCGAACCTCCATTGTTGCAAGAAAACCTCTTGGAACAATCTCCAACTGAAGTTCCATAACATCCTCTCGCTAACTCCTTTGGCAGTCCTCTACCCTTAAGGATATTGGCATAACTCTTCCGACTCAAAGCGTCCTCTCACGACGCTGGCTTTTCTGGGTGATAGTGTAGCTTCATGTCGTAATCCTTTATAAGTTCCAGCCATCTCCTCTATCCGAGGTTTAACTCCTTCGTGTGAAAATGTACTTTAAACTCTTATGATCCGTGTACACATCACAACGGTTTCCCATGAGATAATGTCTCTGTGTCTTCAACGCATGTACTACAGCTGCTAGCTCCAAATCATGCGTGGCATAGTTCAACTCATGAGGCTTCAGCTTGTCGTGAGGCATACGAAACAACTTTTCCTTCCTGCATAAGAACACATCCAAGTCCCAAGCGAGAGGCGTCACAATACACTTGAAACTCCTTATGTATATCCGCAAGGTTAGCATCGGGCTGTAGTCAACCGCTTCTTCAACTCCTGGAAGCTTGTCTCACAATCCTCCGTCCATTTGAACTTGGTATCCTTCTTTAGCAATTCTGTCATTGGTTTAGCAATCTTGGAAAATTCTCAATGAATCTCCGATAATACCACGCCACCAAGGAAATTGCAAATCTCACCGATCAAGTGGGTGCCAACCATTCAAGGATCGACTGAATTTTATTGGGATCTATTGCTATACCTTCTCCCGATATAACATGCCCAAGAAATCCAACTTCCTTTAACCAAAACTCGCACTTGCTGAATTTGGCATATAACTGGTGTTCCCTGAGTTTCTCAAGAACCAAATGTAGGTGTTCTGCGTGCTCCTCTTCGTTCTTCGAGTAAACCATAATATCATCGATAAACACCACAACAAGCTTGTCCAAATACTCCATGAACACTTTGTTCATCATACTCATGAAATAGGTAGGGGCGTTAGTCAGTCCAAACGACATGACCGTATACTCATATAGTCCATATCGCGTGGTGAATGCTGTCTTTGGTATATCCTTCTCTCGGATCTTCAATTGATGATATCCTGATCATAGATCAATCTTAGAAAACACCTTAGCTCCTTGCAACTGATCAAACAGATCATTGATCATCGGTAAGGGATACTTGTTCTTAATCGTTACTTCATTCAGAGCTCGGTAATCAACAACCATCCTCAGGGATTTATCCTTCTTCTCCACCAAAAGTACTGGAGCTCCCCAAGGTGATGAACTTCTACGAATGTAACCTTTCTCCAATAGCTCCTTGATCTGCTTCTTAATTTCCTCCAGATCATTTGCGGGCATCCGATAGGGTCTCTTTGATATTGGTCCTGCACTGCATTAGCTCTATCGTAAACTCGATGTCTCGATCCAATGGCATGCCCGGTAACTCTTCCGAAAAACATCCGGATAATCCTTCACTCTGGTACTTCCTCTTGTACAACTCCCGTGAGGGTATTCACTTGGCTCCTCCTAGGCACATGCCTAGATACATACTTAATCCTTTTTCCTCCGGGTGGTAAGATAAATTGACTTGCTAGCACAATCGATACTTCCTCCAAACTTCGACATCCAATCCATACCTAATATCACATCCAATCCTTGCGACTCCAAGATAATTAGGTCGACGGAAAACATGTGTGCCAATGGTTAGGGGTATCTGGGTGCACCACTTGCTAGCCATGTACTCTGCTCCAAAGTAGCTCACTAAAGAGGGTTCTAAGGGTCCAGGTTGGTAACTTGAACTTATCCACAAATCCCTTGATATATATGAATGCGATGCACCAAGATCGAAAAGAACAATAGCGGTAAATGACTGAACCAAAACTTACCTATTACCGCATCCGCCGCTCTTCAACTTCCTCCACGTTAACGTGGTTCACTTGTCCTTTGTTGAATGGATTGGGCTTCTTCCCAGCGCTCCCATTTCCGCTTCCATTCTTTCCTTCAGGCAGTCATTGGCATAGTGCCTGCCTTCCCGCACTTAAAGCAAATAACTTGGCTCAAGTCTCTCTTAGCGGGTGTAGCTGGGTTAGAGCGATTCGATTATTGTTGGCTGCATTTCCATTCCCATTCTTCGCACCATTATGCGATCCTCCTCCAAAGATGGTTATGTCCTCCATGGTTATGAACCAGTCCTCCCGAGTTCGGGGTTAAGCGAGGTTTCGGTGAGCTCTGAGTTATACTTCCCTTGTCCATACTTCCTCTTACGACTCTCAATTTGCTGCTGCTTTCCTTCAATCATTAGGGCCTTATCTACCAACTCCGGTAGTTGTTGAAAGTTGCCACCATCAGCTGCATACTCATCTCATCATTCAGTCCTTCCATAAACTTCTCTTGCTTGCGGCATCCATGGCCACATCATCGTGGGCATAGCGTGATAACTTGCTAAACTCATCCACGTCTCGGGCCACAAGACGGTTCCCTCGGCGTAAGTTGCGGAACTCACGCTTCTTTATCTGCATGGCTCCAGCTTGAAACATGGGTCGTGCGAAAAGCTTGTTGAACTGGTCCCAAGTGACATTGGCTATAGGAAAAGTAGCCGTAATTCTCCCACCATGCGGCTGCTGGTCCATCCAATTGATGTGCGGCAAAGCGCACTCTTTCAAAGATCCGTGCATCCTGCGGTGGTTAACTCCTTCCTATACGGGCGTAACCAAATATCGCAACTATTGGCTCGGTGCTACTGAAAACACCGGCGGTTGTAACCTTAGAAAACAGGCTAAATTGTCCACTTTGGTGGCGGGTTGTTGTTGTTGGCATTGCCCTGTTACGAACTAGCAATTGCATCAAGGCATTCTGCTGTTGGATCAACGAGTGAGCTCCGTGGGAAAACAAAACCGGGTCACGCCTCGGAGGCATCGAGGGTTTAGATGGGAGAGATTAGAAATAGAAAGAGGTCTAGTGAGAAAACACTACCCATATGCACATGAGGCAAACACACATTCATTCAATCAAGCAAGCAAGGGCATACAAAACGATCTAGGACTATCGCATAAGTGCTCAACTACTACTAGTTACATGGGGAAAATACTACTATTATATGGTGGTCATCTAGAAATTTTGATCGGTGGAAGACTCCATGATGCCTGCTCCAGCTTCGTCTTCATAGTCATCATCACTTGGATCTGAGTCGGTGTCGTCGATGAAGATGTAGTTGTCTGGACAAGCGGGGTCTTCTTCCTCTTCTTCCTTGGGTGCTGGTCCTCCCATGAAGACTCCAATCTTCTTGACTAGGTCGTCGTTCTTCTCCAGTAGTATCTTGATTTCTTCCTCATATCCATCACGTGTAGACTTGAGTTCTTCCTCCAATTTGATGATCTTAGTTTTCGCCTTCTTCAAATCTAGCATGTTTGCGCACATCTGGTTCTCATGACGTCGAATGTGCTGGTTTAGCTCCTGGATGTAAGCTGCAATGGATCTATCCTTCTTGGTGCTAATTACTTCCCATTGCTCGTCTCGGCGTCCACATATTTGGTATATGGTGTCTTTAAGCTCCTTGTTGTAGACTTCTCCAATGCGTCCCATGGTAATGTGAGCTGCCATACTCTTTCCCAAACTCCATGTTGGTGCATTGAAAACACATACTATGGGCTCCGTGCTTGGTGCAAACGTCCTTCCGGAACTAGAGCTTGAATCTTCCAAATTCTTCTTCCGTAAGGTGGCGTTGTACATCCCGTGAAGCTTGGTATTCCAATATTCAGGTACCTAGTGACTTCCTTCAAGTGGCGTCCGAAAGGTGTGTCTTCATCCGGTTGGGCAAACTTGTACTTCATCTCCGTCATCCTAAAGAGTGGAAAAGTGGAGAGGAGTCAGAAATGAGTAGAGAGGAGTGACCAATGGTTTTATCTTAGTGGTCGTGTCCTACACTCAGCGTGTGCTCTGATACCATCTTGTAGCGACCCGACCTCAGATGGTCAAGTCTCTGTGCTTCTGTGTCATCCCTGGATCGGTAATGCTGACACACACAGTACTCGAAGGATTTATAACAGAGTAGCAATCACACACTTATTACATCGAAAGTCTCAAAAGAGAACTTATTACAATAATATGGCTGAAGGCCATCTAATGTGATAACAGCGGAAGGCTTGGAAGATAAAGTGAGTCCATCAACTCCAACGGCATAACTGAGCTGCACGACAACGACCTACAATCCTTACTCCTCGTCTGAAAAGTCTGCAACATAATACATTGCAGCCCGAGAACGGGTCAGCACATGGAATATGCTGGCAATGTAACACATAAAGAGTAATAATAGAATAAGCTATTCTACATGCATATAAGGCTGGTGGAAAGCTCTATGGTTACAGTTTTGCGAAAAGCCAATTTTTCCCTACATCAAAGGAATAAATTTTACTTTAACTATCATGGTGGTTGAAACATCATTGAGAAGGTATAACCCCAACTCAATCCCAATTAAAGTTATTAACAACCCAGCAGTATTAATTTAGAGTGATGAGATACATGTGAATACTCAAGTACTAGATACTCAGAATTTGTCCATAACCGGGACACGGCTAACCATGATTAGTTTGTACACTCGCAGAGGTTTGCGACTTTTCCCCACAAGACTCGATCGCCTCCGCTGGTTTCTCGTGACCGCATGGTGTTTGAGAAACGGATGACCGAGACACGCTCTTTCGAAACATTAACTCTCTACTCCTGATAGATCATACCAAACCTATAAAACCCACTACCGCTGACCTACCTCTTCGAGAGCTTCACGTAACTTACTCAACTATGCTAGAGCCCATAATAGCTTGTGGCTGCACACGGAAGTTTCTAGCATGAATAATCTCAGTTCCCTTTGAGCCCAGGTGGCGGTCCATATGAAGATCACACGGGTACCCCGGATTTCCAAAATAAAATGACAACACCGGGTTCCCAGTGTGCCTCAATCTACCAGATGTGTATTTAAGTTGCCACCTTAAAGTAAACCATTAATTAACAACCTCACATCTGTCGTGAATATCTCTCAAACCCAAACCACGCCTCACGAGCATAGCATGGCAATATAAGCATAACGTAGAAGTAACTCCCAAGGGTTTGAAAGTAACAGGGCAATAGGTTCCTACCTCATCATCTACTTCCCAACCCACAAATTAATGCCATCCTAATCATGCAATGTTTGAGGATTTGAGCTAATGCATAAAAATTGGGTATGAAAAGAGTATGATCAAGTGTTACTTGCCTTGCTGACGATCCGTGAATCCTAGAGACTCGTAGTAACACGCTTCGCACTCCGGGAATTCTATCGCAAGCAAACAATACATACATAAGTAAACAAACAAAGATGCACAAACGAAACTTCAACTGAAAAAGGTTGACCGGAGAGTTCAACTTAAGAACTCCGGTTTGCAAAAAGAATCAAACCAAACGGAACAACGAAACTCAAATGGCGAGAAAAAACATGGTCCGTTTACTAATCTGAACTAGAGTCAAATTTTACAAAGATAAAACTGGTTGAAGTTGATTATTCGGAAAGAGGGTTTCGCGATGAAACTCCAGGCGTTTGAATCGCCTAATTCCGATAAACGAGCGAAAAGATAAACAAGTTTGAAAATCGGATCAGAAATCCAATCAGAATAACCGCGGAATAAATCCGATAAAAGAAACGCGACGAACTGCTAAACGAACGAACGTTCGTTAACAGAAACTAAAGAGTGAACGCGTTCGTTAGAACGAACGGATGAACGGACGTTCGCTAAGTAAATAAACCGATATATAAAAAAAACGATCTAGGTTTTTTAAAACCGGAAGGTTTTTAAAAAACCGCGGCGGGTCGGTACCTCCCGCGAGGCGCGTCCGTGGGCGGGCGGCTCGGCGGGTTCCGGTGGGCGGGCGGCGGGCGGGCGGCGGCTCGGCGAGGGGGCGACGACGACGGGCGCTGGTGGCGGCGACGGCGGCTAAGGCGGCGGCGGCGGCGGCTCGGCTCGGGCTCCCGGTCCGGGCGGCGATGGCGATGGTGGCGGCGGTGGTGGCTAAGCGGGAGGGCGGCATATATATAGGAGGGCGGGCGGGCGGCTTGGGAAGGGGCGCCGGGTGGAGTCCGCTCGGACTCGCCCTCGGCGTCCGTGGCAAGCACGGCGGCAAGACGGGAAGGCGGCGGCAGCAGGCGGGCCGGCTGGCTCGGTTGGCCTTTAGCCCATTCTGACACGGGTCCATTTTTTTTTTTTTAAAACATTCCACGAAAGAAAAATTCCTAGAAAATATATAAAATCTAAAAATTCCAAAACAAGTTTTCTCCGCCTAAATAAAATATTTAGAACAAGATGAACTTTTCTTGGCCCCTAAAATGCAACTTCTTAAACATATGCAAATTTTTCTCGGGTAATTAAAATTCCAAATAAGTAAAATAAAATCCCAAAAATGATTTTAACATTTTTCCTCCGGTGTTTCAATTAGTTTTGGAGAAGTCATATTATCTCCTCTCGTTTATTTTAAACTTGAAATATTTCTCCCGAGAGAAAAATAATAAAATCCAATATCCTCGTCTTTCATTATTTGATAAAATTCAAATATGAAAATCGAAAAATCCCCAACTCTCTCCGAGGGTCCTTGAGTTGCTTAGGATTTCGAGGATAGCAAATGAATATGCAATAAAATATGATTTGCAAGGACGACCTATGTATAACATGCCAAATTGAAAATTTGGGATGTTACAACCTCCTCCCCAAGAAGGCGCCCTGGCTCCAAGGCGCGTGGCCCCAGGCCGATACCCTCCGCGTCCGGCGCCCGCGCTCCAAGAAAGGAGCTGCCAGGAGATCCCTCGTCCCCAAGAAGGTGCTCGCGTGCTCCCGGCACGGAGCGCCATGATCAAGCTCAGCGCCATCACGTCAAGACCCCGCTCTGCTCCGAGCAGCGGTGCGGAATCTACAAGAGCAAGTTTCAGATCAGCGAGAGAGCCCGGTGGCCCTCATCAGGGGTTATCGCCTTCACCGCCGAAGCTATGCTACGTCGCGTGGCCCTGCAAGTTCAAGCTGACCTGCCTCCTCGCTACGACGGCACCGCCGACCTGCGGAGTTCTTCAGCTCTCTACGAAGGGCATCAAGCCGCCAACGGGATGAAAAGGTGATGGCGAATTGGTTCCCCATGGCGCTCAAGGACGGAGCCCGAACCTGGCTCTGAACACAGGCTCCGCACGATCTCCTCTGGGGCGAGATGCGCACCCGCTTCACCGCTAACTTCAAGGCACTTCGCGACCGCCTCCGCCGTGGCGACATGCGCCGCGATCAAGCAGCAGCCGAGAGACCTGCGGAAGTACATCCAGCGCTTCAACAACGCCTACTCAAAATCCCTAAGGTGATCGAGGAAGCCATCATCTCAGCCTTCTCCGATGGCGCATGTGACGCCAAGATGAAGGAGGATCTAGCAATGCATGAAGACCTGTGCACATCCCTGGAGCTGTTCAACTTGGCGATCAAATGCGCCAGGGCTGAGGAAGGGTGCCTCTCCCTCCTCGAGCTTCTAGCTGCTGACCCAGAAGAGAAGAAGCCCAAGGCTAAGGACGTGAAGCGCAAGGGGGCTGCCATGCTCCCGGCAGAACCAGACACCAAGCGAGGCAGAGATCAGCCCGAGTCATCCAAGGGCAGCCGGTACTGCATGTACCACGACCTCCACACACACAACAGTAAGGAATGCCAGGAGCTCAGGGCCATGCGAGAAGGGCGTATCGGCCGACGCCCCGAGCGTAATGATCGGGGCTACGGCCGAGGAGGAGGAAGAGGCGCAGGACGCTGGGAAGACCATGGCCCTCGCCAAGGATGGCGTGACAGACCTCGCGAGGACCGTTGGCAGGACCAGCCTCACGAGGGAGGTTCGAGGGACCAACCTCGCGAGGATCGCCCTCAAGGCAACGCAGGGCTCCCACCTCTGCCGCAGTCGCCAAGGAGGTACGAAGACAATCATCGGGGCGAGGGGCTGGGGCTTCCGGGAGCCACGCGATCGCTTGCATCCTAGGTGGCGCCAGCCCCACCTCTCAACAAGATCTTCAAGCAGTTTGCTCGCGAGGTGAGTGCAGTCCTCCCCATGCCGAGGCCACACACCCTCTCGGTGGTCGTCAGGCGCTATCACGCTCACCTCAGCGGATCAGCTCAAGTCGCGCGGCAACGGCAGGAGTCCTCCCCATGCTTTGCTCACCACCATCAACAACGCAAGTCACCAGGACCCTCATCAACGGCGGAGCAGGACTCAACGTCCTATTTGTCGAGACATTCAACGATCTCCAAGTGTCATACGATCAGCTTCAGCCGACCAAGCCTTTCTCAGGAGTCACCGACGGCTCCACCGTCCCGATAGGGCAAGTTTGCCTTCCCGTCACCTTCGGACAGCACAACAACTACCACACCGAGCTCATCGACTTCGATGTCGCCCACATTCGCCTGCCATACAATGCCATCCTCGAGTACCCAGCTTTGGCCAAGTTCGTGGCAGTGACTCACCATGGCTACAATGTCCTCAAGATGCCAGGAAGCGGAGGAGTCATCACAGTGCCTTGTGAGGAAAGGGATGCAGTGTGCTCTCTTGAGCGTGCCTTCCAAGCCGCAGCAATCGAAGACCCAGATCTCAGGAGCAGGAGACTTCCCGAGGCGATCCTTAAGAAGAAGAAGGCTTCGCTAGGTCCAAGCCCTCATGGGGTAGGCACCTCCGGAGGCGCCACCCTCTGTCGCATAGGGAGGCGCGCCCGGCACCCTCCTCAGGCAGGGCTCGGGGGCTCTTTCATGGCGAGCCGCCGACCTAGCCGGGGTCACGAGGGAGGCGCTCGGGCACCACTTGGAGGCGTGCTTCAAGGCACGTTTCCCTCAGGAAGGTATGAGGCAAGGAGGGCCAAGCCCTCAGGAATTCATCACGAGGAACACCCAGGAGCTACAGGAGTCAAGAGTCATGCGCGGCTGTCGCCGCTTGCCCGCCGTGGCCCCACACCCAAGCGAGGATGCTGGGCTGCGAATCTGCATCGACATATCAGGGCTCAACCGGGCCGCGTCTCAAGAGCGCCTCTGGCCCTCACGCGTGGGACGTTGCGAGGGTCCACCTCACAGCTATGTTCGCATGCCTTTCGGCCTGCCGAACGCGGCTGCCGCCCATCAGCGCCTACTGAGGTCCGCTCTGGAAGCTCAGGAGGTCAAGCAACGCGCGGTCCTGGCAGAGATGGAGATGGCTCTCGAGGAACCCCCCGTGCCCCCGGAGCCTCCCGAGGCTCCAGGTCCGGAGGGCTCGTGAGGGCCGGCTACCTCATCACGCGTCATCCGCTACCTCAACATCCCGCCATCTCCGACCATATCAGGTGACACCTTTCCAAGTTCCGCTTTCAGATGGGAGCGCCTGGCTGCATCATTCCTGTGCCGCGTGGGTCCGTCCCGTGGCATGTATCCGTTTTCTTATGTTCTTTACTTACCTTGTTGGGGCGCCTCGGCTGCATTATCCCAGTGCTGCTCGGGCGGACCCATGAGCGCATGCTTTCTCGCACCTATCTAGATGGATTTGCTTATTCATACATAACATGCTTGACCTAATCGCTGCTCAATTGACACCTACCTTTGAGCCGCCGCTCGGGCAGCACGGCACTTGCGCACGGGTCCGCCCCTCGCAACACCGAGCAATCTGAGTGGCTGAGCTCGCCGCAGAGCCCCGCAAGGCGCCACCTCACCAAGCCCTCGGTGCCCCGATCACTCCCTCGAGCGACCAATGGTTGGCTGGCAACCGTAACGACGAATATTGTTTCCCCTCGTGATTGGTACACAGGACCTGCTCCAGGAGTAACGCTGGCGGCATCGCGAGCCTTCTCTCCTCCTCTCCGGCGCGATCAGCTTGCACGTTAAAAGGGGGGACCTGAGCATCGCGACTCATGGGCTCTTACTGGCTCTCCAGCCCTCACCCCCTGGCCTTGACCCACGACATCGCGACCTGTCATACTAGCGGCGGCTGAGCTCGCTCGAGGGCTGGGACCTGAGGACGTAGAGCATTAAGGAAAGCGGGGAGAGGGAAGAAGCTCGCGAGGTCCCGACCAAAGAACACCTCGATTCCGCCAGCAGACCACGACACCTCATCGAGCACCACTCCAAACCCGCAAGATAAGTCATGCAAAAACTGATCCGACTCAGCGCTAAACCCTCGCCTCCTGATGCTCTGTCGCGGCAAAGCTGCCTACCTTTCTTGCCCAGCGAGGGCTGCTTGAGCGCTAAAGGGGACCTCCTGAGCATCGCGACTCAGGGGATCTTACTGGACCTCGGGCCGCTCACCTCCTGGCCTTGACCCACGGCATCGCGACCTGTCATACCAGCGACGGATGAAGCCTACACTGGGACTGGACCTCACAATGAGAGCACCAAGCCCTCATGAGGAAAGAAAGGGGGAGCTGAGCTGGGGCAGAACAAGCATCCCACACCGATTCATCATAAGGATATAATATTCACAAAAACATGGCCAGCGCCTTACATACCCCCGCAGGGTGCTACTTCGATTCTTTGCAGGAAATAAAAGGTGCTAATCCTAAGGAACGCCGACTACGCAAGCCTCCGCAGGAGACGCCATCATCAATAGTGGGCCTCCAGGCACCGGCGCCAACCCCATCCAGATCACCGACGCCGGTAGCCTGAAGCGCCCGCCCGAAACCGAGTGCGGCGCGAGCTCGGGGGCTCGTAGCTGTCGTCGATCGTTTCCGGAGTCGCTGGATCCTCCGTCCCCTTCGCTGCTGCTCGAGGAGCTGCCGAGGGGGCGACCGGCGGGCCTAGTCCTCGCGACGACGACACCCCGACCGCCCTTCTTGGGGCAGCATTCCAGCCGGCGTCCTTCCGCGTCGAAGACCTTGAAGAACATCAAGGAGGCGCCATCGTATACCAGGTGGATCACGAGGGCGCCCCTCGTCCGACAGAACCAGGCGATCTCGCCCCAGCCTCGGGTCATGTAGACCTTGGCCGGAGCGATGACCGCAACCTCCGCTCCGGTCGCAGGGGTGCTACAGCCAGCATGCTGCAACCAGAGCTCCAGAGAGCCCCTCTGCGGGATCTCGAAGGCGAAGGAGGGACGAAGGTGAATCCAAGATTGACGAGGCATGGCGGTGTGAAGCACAAGCTCTCGGGAGGAGCCCTCGACATGGACTCCAGGGGGAACAACGCGCACCGCCGTGACCCGCCGGCGCCGACGGCGGCGTCGTCCGTGGCGCCGGGCGCTCTACTCCTCCAGGCCCTCAATGCGGGCGCATAAGGGCAGCGGGAACTTCTGGCGGTGGCCGCCGTATTAGGGCCTCGACACCTCTGCCGGGCGCCGCTATCTCTCGGCGGTAGAGGACTAGCCGCTTTTGGCGGAAGCGGATCGGGACCCTCTCGGGGGCCTTTCCCTTCTCTTCTGCAGAAAACCGGCGGATCGGAGCCATTGTCGCAATGTGGAGCAAGGGCAAGGATGGAGACGAAGGAGCAGCAAGAAGAGATGGACTGGAATGGCTCGCGCCGTTCCGTACTTATAGCCGAAGGAGGGCAACCGTCGACCTCCACGATCACAGGTAATCATGACCCATTTCTGCATGCAGGGACTTGTCAATTCATGCGGTTGCCGAGGCGTCGTGGGGAGCGCCCAAGGCCGCATCTTTGTTGGGGCTCAAGGCGCTCAGACTTGCCCCTTCGCTTCTCTAAGCCAAGTCCGGCACACCTTGGGCGGGGGGCTACTGTCGGCGCTCGGGAACAGGGGTCCCCAGACTTGCTCGCTCTGCGGCCTGCGGTGTGCCTCAGGTGGGGGTCCAGCACGACTGAGCTTCATCAGCTCAAGCTCAAGACCCTCGCGAGGGGCCAAGCCTCACGGGGCGGACGACAGGAACCTCCCTCAGGAGCAGCCTCGTTAGGTAGGCTCACCAGGAGGCGGAGAGATCAAGGCAGAGTACCTCACGAGGGTGCCCTGTGATGCAAGCCATGACGATCGAGGCCAGGTGGGCGCCAGGCGACCGGGCGCCGGCCCGCGCAGTGTCCTCATTTCCCCTTTGGTGCAAAGGAGGCAAGCACAGACCAAGGCATCAGGCAAAGGTTACCGCTTCGGTGCAACAAGACCAAGACCAAGAGAGCGGCAGGAATGAGGTCATCGTGGAGCCCAGGACAGCGTCACCGTCAGAGCCTTTGGCAGCCGAAGACCAACTTTAGTCAGGATAAGTGTACTAGATGTTCCCCTTCAAAATGGCCAATTGTTGGCGCCCTTCCCGCTCATTATTTGGGAAGAGGTCCAGGGCCTCCCTCTATAAATAGAGCTAGCCACCACAAAGTAGAGGCATCTGATAGAGCCCTAGCAGAGAGAGAGAGAGAGAGGCGATCGAACTCACACAAGCAGTTCATCGCACCAGCCCAAGAATACCCCTCGCGAGGCTGTTCTTCCTTTGTACTGTTCATCATCAGCCCCTGAGGCAATCCACCACACCACACACTGAAGTAGGGTATTACACCACAACGGTGGCCCGAACCAGTATAAACCTCGTGTCTCTTGTGTTGTTCATCGTTCGTAGCTTAGATCCCTCACAAACCATTCACGCGTGAGCTGGTAGGGGAAAGATCTCCGCGCGCACCCAAGTGTTCAAACCTCAAGGGTCTGCCAGAACCCGATATCCGACAAGACTGGACAGCCCTCGTTAAACACTGGTCTGATCCAAAGTATCAGGTAGGCTATATGTATTTGATCAGACCACATATTGAACTTGTATTTATGTATGTGCCTTACAAGTGTAAATTCTTCTAGGCTAACTGTTTGAAGAATAAAACCAACCGTTCTAAAGTGAAATTCCAACAGACAACATGATCTCGTAGCTATATTGCACACTGTGAGGCTCTTGTAAATAGCTGCTACTTCCTTCTTTTTTTGTGCCATATTATCATATCTATATTGACTTGTTCCAAATACAGAGGAAATCCCGTGTAGACCAAAAAGATCCTGAACCGAATGCAATGCAAATCTTCAAGGATTGCCACACCGGCAAGATGAAGGGAATGAGCACACCAGTTCAAGCCGCTGTTATAAGTCCTTACTCCTCCTGCCTTGAACTGATTGGTACTGTGATGTGTTCATTTAACTACTTGGTTTGAGCCAATGTCAGTTACTCTGTTCACTTTTATTCATAGTTGTCTTAACGTATCATTTCACCTTACATGGTTTAAAACAGATGAAGGATATTCTTTTGGTCTTGATCTGTAATCTAGTTGTTATATTCACGTGCGCACACAATGATAAAATAGCCTGTTTGTTTTATATCTGTTTTCCCATGATATGAATGATGTCATACTATGTTCATCCTACTTTAAACCATGTCTCTTTATCCTTAGATGTCAACGAATGTGAGGAAATAGACAATACAGTAGGCATGCTACATGGACATAAGTTCCGAAAGTGATTTTATTATGTAGTTGGCACTACAATACATGCTAATGTATTACAAGAGTTCACCAAAATAAGTTATGTATAAACGCTTAACCTACTTTGTTTGTTTTATTCTCATTAGTAACTTATCGGTACACTAATCTACAAGTTCAAACTTTCGGAAGCTATGGTACAAATGATTGAACAGCCACAACCACCGAAGGTGACGAGGCTACTACGGGCACAATGTCACCTCTTGCTGCAAAGGTCAAGATCTCTCCACTAACAATGGCAAAAAGTACCTTCTGCGTAATTACGGGTTGGTTGTCAAGGTAACCTCATCCAAATCGCCTACTGAACAAAATCTTCCTGCTAGACAGAGTGATATATCCGTGTTCCAGACACAAGTCCAATCCCTAATGGACGTTGTTTCGGAAACACAAATAGTGGTTGAGAAATGTCGTCAAGATATGAATGGTTTTGAAACCAGACTATCATACATTCGCTTTGTTGTTCAAGAGCAATGGCGGAAAAAGGTGGAGATCGTGCTGCTCCATCAGATTCTACAGCCTAAAACATTAGCACTCAGGTCAAATGATCTGTGCTTCTATACATCTGATGGTGCTTTTATCCGAAGGATCAGAAACTTTATGCCAATGTGCCTTTTGTTGTAGGGTTGAATTTATTTTGTTGTGATACAACATTTATGATGCTGCCTCACCTGCAGAATTACGACGCTATTTTTGTATAGTGTAGGTTTATCTTAGTAATATATTCGGCCGAAAGCTTCGTAGGAGCCCAACATGCCAACATTCGTCGAGCCCATTCCAATTGGGCTAAAAACGATTACAGGCCGAAATTGGCATGTAGCCCATTAAAAATATCTGGGCCTAAATCAGCATAAGCTTTCATATTTTTCTGGTAGGCCTGTGCCCATAGTGGGCCTTTAACAGGCCTAAACATAATTTGGGCCCTCAGTAAAAATAGGCCGTTTACAGGTGTAAATATCTTGAGCCCATAAAAAACATGGGCCTTTAATAGACCCAAATTGAGATTGGGCCCTGATTGTGCCAAATAACCCACTGGACTTAGCAGGCCGAAATGGTGGCCTATTTACGATGCAGATCTTTGACAGTCCGAAATTCGGACGGGCCGTAAATGCGCCGACCTAATACACGGGCCTTTAACAGGCCGGAACTTCGGTCGGGCTAGTTTATTGTCATTTTTATATGGGACGTTAATGGGCCCGATATGACGTTGGGCCACATATGGCCCATGGTTTACGTCCGGTGTTAACAGGCCGAAAATGACAACAGGCCGAAAGTGGCCCAAAGCTATAGTGGGCTTCTAACCGGCCGAGTGTCAGACATGGCCGAATATGGCCCAAATCCTTCACGGTCGTTTATGGGCCGAAAGTTTTGATGGCCTGTTAATGGGCCAAAATGAAGCCGGACCTTTAACAGGCCGGAAATACACCGGGCCGTAATTCAGCCCAATTACTTAGCGGACTTTTAAAGGGCCAGAAGTGACCATGGGCCACGTTGATGACAAGTTTAGGACAGGCCGTTGACGGGCCGATTTGACAGAGAATGTTGGGCCTTTAGCTGGGCCGACCCATTATGGTCGGCAGAATCTTGTGGGCCTTTAGCTGGGCCGGCCCATTGTGGTCCGCAAAATTTTGTGGGCCTTTAGCTGGGCCGGCCTATTATGGTCTGCAAAATTGTGTGGGCCTTTAGCTGGGTCGGCCCATTATGGTCTGCTAAATTTTGTGGGCCTTTAGCTGGGCCGGCCCATTATGGTCCGCTAAATCTTATGGGCCTTCGGTTGGGCCGGCCCATTTAAACTTTGTGCGCCACTTTTGGGCCGGTCCACGTGTCAACATATCATAGCCCATCTCGACCATTGGATGAGTGACACCTGTGCCAACGCAGAGCTGATGCATGGATCCGTCAGCCAATGAGAATTTTACACGTGGAAAATCGGCATTGGTCGTGGCTGTTAACGGGTTATCGGATCCAAAATCCGACCCGATAGCTTAACGGCATTCTGTTATGGTGGATGCCATGTGTCGGTCACCCTTGACTAAAGTACTTCTGTGACGCGCGATTTATCATCATGGAAGTGGACACTTCTGTGATGATAATTTTGGCAATGTCATGGAACACTTCTACGACAGCACAGGTATGACTATCTTGATTCTGTCATAAATTTGTCATGGATGTACATGCATGACAGAAAACGTGACCTACTATGACAAACACGTATCATCACGGAAGTGTACTTTTTTGTAGTGCTATCGGAACCATGCTAAAAATCTCCGTGTCTACATTGCGTTTTCTCCCTCCAAACTCCTCCCATTTACCTTCATATGCAATGATTTACATTCTGCTGCTATACTCTTAGAATTGCATGTGTACGTTGATTGCTTGACTTGTGCCAAGTTGCTAAAATCTGCCAAGACTTAAAATTGGGAAAGGCTAGATTTTTATTTGGTCAAGTAGTTTAATCACCCCCCTCTAGACATACCTTCGATCCTACAGTATGACCCGGAGTGGCGGCGGTGAAGATCTTGTGTCCGGCTTACCCAACACGCCAGCTCCTCACAAGCGTCGTAATGAGGTGCCTCTTAGTCTGACTCTATCTCTTCCAAAGCCATGTCTCATGCGTCAGCCTCTTCCTCCTTCTGATTCAAACTATTTGGGAACGCCACCATCATCTGGTGACTCAAGTGGAACCCAGATGCCCGCCTTCATTGTTGCCCAGGGGTAAGTACTTTCATTTGTAGATAAAGTACTTGTGGTGATATACTTATAAGCTTTGCTATTTTTTGTCATAGGGCCAAGGCCAATATTGGCAAGAAGCATATGGTGGGCGATTCTTCCAAAGCCCCCGAAATTTCTGAGCCGGAAAAGCAAACAACGGAAATCCCTGAGGCCCCCATCCAAGACCCAAAAGAACCTGTTAATGACCCGCCACCGCAAACTGACGCTGCAGTCTTTGAGCCAATGGACACTGAGATTAACCCGACCGCCAGTCTTGACCCGCCAAATTCTAAGCTGCCCACTCCTGCCAAGTCAACCGACAAGAGCCCTACTGTTGCTGATCTTGACGATATTACTGTTACCGGGTCAGCCTATAAAGCGCCCGAGGTCTCCAGAGTGCTAACCAAGCACTTCAGTAAGGAAGAAATACCCTCAATGGAGAAGGGCAAGGCCAAATTGGATCTGGTGAGCTACTCCTCATTCAATGCAAGTGAGGTGTACGTGGGCTATTTAAGCCGCCTTCACACAAGTCAGGACATGGAGGCTGGGTTAGTCCAGTTGATGAAGCAAAAATACGAGGTATGAAGATATTCAACTCCTCTTTTAGCCTTGCACTGACGTGGTTAACAAGTTGGACTGACGTGGTTTTCTTCTTGAACTGATCTTCCTGCGTGTACGACGGGCGGAAACAGGGGATGCAACGTGGAGCTTCCAGGCGTTCTCCGGCGCGATGCTGTGGGCTATTTGTTGCTAGAGGAGACATGTAAGGGGTTCCGCACGTGCGCGCGCTCACCTGGTCGTGTTTTGCGATCTGTAGTCACCGGAGGTGACGGCGTGGGCATTTGGCGGCGGACGTGTTTTGGGCGTTGGTGTTTACGGTGGTGTTCGTAGGCCTGAATTTACGTCCTATTTGTTGTTTTGGATGTGAGAATTATCGGTATGTTAGAGTTTTTGGATATTAATTTCATTTATAATTTCTGATTACAAGTTTTGGTGTTCTTGGTCGTTTTCCACGCCTGCCATGTAAATGTGTTATTCTTTTTCTGTTGTTTTACTTTTGAATTGGTGTTGCAGGGAGAGATATGAGGATTGTATGAAAAGATTTGCGTTGTCAATTTTGCTTCTTTTGAGTTGTTTCTACCCTGGATTCCCATGTTATTTTGTCGTTGGCGGAGGTGGTGTATGGCGGCTGACTGTATCTTCTGATTTTTATTGTAATCTGGTCAAACTGTGTAATTAAGTTGCGTGTTTTTCAGTGTTGTTTGAATTGCTGCTGTATGTGTAGTTGGACTACTGCGTGTCAAAGTTGTCTTACTGTGCGTTGACATCCGAACTGGCTGCCTACCGATACCTCTGTACTTTGATTATAAAGCCCGAGCCCTCTGTCACTTTCATTCTACCAGCTGCAAGCAAAGAAAAGCGAGATGGGTCCTGAGTTGGAGAGGTCACAGAGGAGGAGGGGGTCGCCGTCGATGTGAGGGTTGCAGTAGCGGAGCAGAGGAGGAGGAGGAGGCGCAGGCGCAGGCAGATGGCACGACGTGCTGCCGAGGGGGAACTGGAGGCAGAGTTCAACAGACGCCTTTCGCGCGAGGTGATGGATACTTGCAACTCCAATGAATTGGAGCTTCTTTTCCCAGAGGGCAGGGGAAGGAGCCATATTCAGATCATCAGTTGGGCTAGGGCGAGAGCAGCCACGGCTCCACATCCATCCACCAGGCCAAATCAAGGCGCTTTCTTTGATCGTTATGACTGAAGTAGTGAAGATTATGTTTTTAAGATTTTTGTTGTGAGGGAGCAGATGTTTGAATGACTAAATGAATTAAACTATCTTATCTCTGAATGTGTTGTTTTATCTGCATATGTTTTCACATGTGCACTTTTGAACTGCTTGTTTGTCAGAATTTGAACTGATTTGCGGTCAAATGTTGCATGGCTTGTATAATAACTATTTCCTACTAGCTGGCTGCCCACCTGCCTATTTATTATTTTTATAATCTGTGAGTCTCCCTGGCTATAAATTCTGTCCATCTATGTGTGGTGTGTGGCTCAGTCTCCCTGTCCTTTTTCTTCCTTCTTCTAGAATTAGATCTAGGTTCCTCCCTCTTCTTTCCGTTGTTTTCTTCCCTGTTCCTGTGTGTTCCACGGAGGATTGTTCATGCGGATGCCTGGCAAAGATGGCGCGCATAGCTGATGGCTGTGTGTACAAATCTGGTTTGGTGCTCACCCAGACTCAGCGCCGTGGGCAACTTTCTTGTCTGCTGTACAACAACCATGGGTTTCGTGCGCCATATGTTTGTCGCCTGACGGTTGGTGACTTGAAGGAATCACGGGTATGTGTTTCTATTTGTTTTGTTTTCTACTTTTTTGTAGGTCTGTTTTTGAATCCCATGGACTGGATCTGTAGTTTAGTGTTATGAATTGTTTGTCAGAATTTAACAGTAGGGATTTCTGTGTGTATTTGTTCATTACTAAACAGTTTTTATCCATTTTTGTATAATCCTTGATCTATTTTTTGTCAGATGTTTTTACTGTAGGTGTATTGATATGTATATTTCTTCAGTTTAGTCAGTTCACATGACTAGTCAGTTTTGTGTTATTGTTTTGGTTCAGATTTTTTATTTTCAATTTGTTATGCAAACCGTTCCTATAACTGTGTGAAAATTCAGTTATGTCAGATGTTCACTTTTGTTTTGTACTCCCATGCCCATTTGCAGAAAATGTCACCCAGGATCAGGATTGTTGCTCCTAGTTCCGGTGTTTTGTCGAGACGCGTCGAGGCTATCGGTTTTGGGTAGGCTCTTGTATGTCGTAGTGGTGTAGTCGTGTGTGGTTGTCCTTGTTTGTGTCGGGTGTGGAGTTGTGCTACGCTCGTTGTTCACAGCGAGAGGTAGATGTGGTTGTATGGCTGTATTTCTCTCCTTCTATAAAGCTAAGGTACGCAATTTGCGTACCCTCGAAAAAAAAGTTCCGGTGTTCTGAAGATGGAGACTTCAGACAAAAATGGGTATAAGGTGATGGAAGTTGCCTACCACATCGACTTTGATGGTTGCATCAACCTAACTACTGGGTGGAAGGAGTTTGTGGCAGAGTCTCGTTTTGAGGATAGTGATGTGCTTATGGTTATGTTCTCCAGGGAAGATGACTCTCTAACGTTCAGAACTTATGTGCTGTAGGTTTAAATGTGGCAAATGACGCCGGTTGTGAGATTTGTGTGTGGTTGATTATGTTGCAGTATTTTTTCTTTAAAACATTTGCATGTGAGATGGTTGGATTCTATTGTATTATCAGATGGTTTGGAACAACTTATGTAATGCTTTTCCTATTGTTTTGCTCAAGTATAACTATTTTATTTATATATTCTTTATATTAGTACTGGAACAATTCTATAGTTGAACTGATGGGCATCCTTTGTTTTGACTGATATATTTTCATGTACATAGCTCGCAGATGGAACTATACGCTGATGATGTTTGTAGAACCCCTTTTTGGGTTTTGAGTCTGCTGAACTTACATTCTGTTAATGATAGTACTGAACTATTTTAGGTCGTCAATTACCAATCAAATTTGTTTATTGTATAACATTTTTTCTTACTTTTTACATGAATTTTGAAGCACATTTTTTCTTTTTTTACAGTTGAATAATGATAGTTCTAGTATTTTTTAAAATTAAAAGATTTTAATCTTTGCCGCACAAGATTTTTTTTTACTTGAACCTTATGAATTGTAGTACTTGAACTTATTATAAATTTGTTTCTGAAATTTTATTTACAATCTTCTACATTTAATTTTCTCTTTTTAATTTTTTAGTTCTTACAATTGAGATGTGTTTGAACTATTTACATTATTTGTTTTTGAACTTATTTCTTGTGAGTTTTTTAAATTATCTGCATTTTTTTTTGTCGTATGCTATCGATCGGAATTTTGTAATGGGGCGGCACTTGTGTTGCGCCATCTCGCCGAGTCGTTGTTTTCGCCCAGATAGCTCGTCTCACAAGAATTGTGCGGCCGGCGGCGTCTTGTGCGCTTATGGGTTTAGTCCCACCTCGCTAGTCGAGGGGGCTCTAGACCTATTTATAAACGTAGCCAAGGCTCACCAATCGAACTCCTTCTGAACACTTACCTGAGCGCTTATACACGGCGCTCGCTCTATCTCATCACCTGTGGGCCCTAGCGAGCGGGCCCTGCGTTGTGCGGATTACTAGGGATTCGCCAACGGGCTCGAGTTCAAGTATCCAGCATCGTCAGGGCCTGCGCCTGTCCTTGGGCGGTCATATGTTTTCTTTTTTTTGTTTGAATCTAGTACTTGACTCCACCAGTAACTTGGACTGATACTTTATGATCCTTGGGCGGTCAATTTTTCCTTTTTTTGGTGTTTGAATCTAGTACTTGACTCCACCAGTAACTTGGACTGATACTTTTTTGTTCTAGTTCTTGTGAGTTTTGTTCTAGGAACGAGCCGTAACATGACTTGCCCCCTCACTGCACCGCACCGAGGGTGCATAGTTGTACTGACACATTTTCCTTATATGGACTTGCCCCCATTATCTAACTTTAGGGGTGTGTGGATGCGCGCGCGCGCGTGTGTGTGTGTGTGTGGGGGGGGGGGGGACAGAATAACCGCATCGCCCCTCGGTGCATAGTTGTACTGACACATCTTCCTTGTATGGACTTGCCCCCATTATCTATCTTAGGGATGTGTGGGTGCGTGTGTGTGTGGGGGGGGACAGAATAACCGTGTTGCGCTGTCAAACGAGTGCACCGCCATTAGCGAGGCCGAGCCGGGGGCGGGGTCGGGACCCTCCCCATCTCAAGCGAGGCCGAGCCAGAACGAGCCAGAGCAGGTGACGACGCGGCGTCGCATGCGGAGGTGAGTCCGTAACATGACTTGCCCCCATTATCAATCTTTAGGGGTGTGCGGATGCGTGGGTGTGTGTGTGTGGGGGGGGGCAGAATAACCAAGACCGCCTCGGTGCATAGTTGTACTGACACATCTTCCTTGTATGGACTTGCCCCATTATCTATCTTTAGGGTGTGTGGGTGCATGTGTGTGTGGGGGGGGATGAATAACATGACTCGCCCCTCGGTGCATAGTCAGTCTTGACACATCTTCCTTGTATGTACTTGCCCCCATTATCTATCTTAGGGGTGTGTGGGTGCGTGTGTGGGGGGAAACAGAATACCCGCACTGCGCCTATCAAACGAGCGCACTGCCGCGTTAGCGCGAGGCCGAGCCAGGGGGGGAGGGGGGGTCGGGACCCCCCCTCCTCCATCCCGGTGAGGCTGAGCCAGAACGAGTCAGAGCAGACGGCACGCGCGGCGTGCCGTGGCGCGCATGCGAGGCGAGTCCGTATCATGACTTTCCCAGATTATCTATCTTTAGGGGTGTGTGGGTGTGTGTGTGTGTTTGTGTGTGTGTGTGTGGGGGGGGGCAATAACCGACCGCCTTGGTGCATAGTTGAACTGACACATCTTCCTTGTAATGGACTTGCCCCATTATCTATCTTTAGGGGTGTGTGGGTGCGTGGGGGGGGAACAGAATAATCGTGACCGCCTCGGTGCATAGTTGTACCGACACATCTTCCTTGTATGGACTTGCCCCATTATCTATCTTAGGGGTGTGTGGGTGCGTGTGTGTGTGTGGGGGGGGAATGAATAACTGCTCTGCAAGATGTCAAACGAGCGACTTTGCAAGCGTAGAGCGAGGCCGAGCCGGGGGGGAGGGACCTCCCCATCCCTGCAAGGCCGAGCCAGAACGAGCCGTGTAGCAGCGATGATGCGGCGTGTCATGCATGATCGTGATGCGGAGGCGAGTCCGTAACATGACTTGCCCCCGCACCGCACCGCACCGAGGGGCATAGTTGTACTGACACATCTCCGTAACATGACTTGCCCCCAGCACTGCACAGCACCGAGGGGCATAGTAGTACATGATTGGCCCCCGTTATCTTTTCTTTATTTATTAGGGGAAAAACCAGCACCGTTATGAATTATTATTTCATTTGTACTTTTTGATAATTTTTGTTGTACTATTGTGAGTTATTATTTGTACATTAGCTGTTTGTTTTCTACCTCTATATTAATTTTTTTATTGTATTTATTTTTTTATTGTATTTAATTTTTGCTATTATCTTTGGTAACTGCCCAGAGATAGTGGGCTTCGCCACGGTTCTGGGCTTTAGCCGTCGGTTTTCTCCCACTCACCTTTTAACTTCCGCTCTCCCCCGTTCCGCTCCGTTCCCCTCTCCAAATCGATTCCTTCTTCTTTCCCCTCTTCTCGCAGAGAAGTTGCTTCTCCTGTTTCGCCACGGGAGCGTCGGCCGGTGGGTTGAAACCCAGGGGTGGAGGTCTGGGTGCTCTGTTTGCCCCTTTTGGTCTGTGATTGACTTCCCTTGCGTCCTCTTATGTACAAATTTTCCCTCTATTTCTTAGCTCTTGCTCTCTTGCTGTCTTAGGCTGGATTCGCTAGGGTTCCTATGCTATTGAACGATTAGTTGGCGACAATGATACTCGATTCCGTGGTGGATTTTGTGTTTGCTTGTAAGAGTTTTGCTTTGTATGGCGTGCTTCGTTTCTGAAATAGGTCAGAGCCCTAATTTTTGTTCATGCGTCTTGTAGATCTGGTTCGGCAGATTTTAGGTTTGTAGATCTCTATGGGTACATCATCCAGTCCGGACAAGTTGAATGCGGGTGATTTTCCTTGTAATTTGGATGATGTTTTAAGAGATCTGGTTTTTAGGTTGTATAGGTGTGGTCGTATCGACTTTATAAGTTGTATGTATTTTGATAGTTGTTAAATTTGCCCTAGATTGTGTGGTGTGTATAGTTTTGGCGGTTGATGTGACCTGCAGACAGGTTGTAGTACTGATCACCAGTTGTAGTTTGAACTGTTGTCCTGGCATTTGAATAGGTTGTGGTAGTCAGTGAAGAACTGGTATGATGTTGAAAGAGTTTTCATTCTGAAGTTTGTTGTGCCAGTGGTGGGTTCATATTGTTTTATTGGGTGCACTTGTAGTGTTCATATAGTTGAACTGATTGCTTGTTCATGTACTTTTTTGCTAATTATGATGTTGTCGCAGATGTTGGAGTGCCGGTGCCTCCTGATTCTGAAAAATCAGAACGCTTTCAAGATCTTGTGAATGTTATTTTTGAGACACCCAATCCGCTAGAAGAACTTGCGGATGTTGCTGGTGTTTCCCTTATATTTGCTCTTTTTTTATCAGCCTTGAATACATAAATATGCTTAGCTACGTCAGTTGTTCCTTTTGTTTGTGTCTGATGCTATGCGCTTTATTTATCTTGTCTCTGCAATGTTAATTGTGTTTTGATTTTATACGTGTGTGCTTATGTTTGTTGGTTTATGCAGTTAATGACAGCCATGGTGCTCCTGAGGACATTGCTGATGTTGTCAAAGATATTAATGATGGAATGTACTCTCTTAACGTTGATGATGTTGATGGCAACTTGTAGTTGTCTGTTACTCAGTCACAGAGTGTTGATGGCACTGAGCCTGTTACTCAGGCTGAGGATGTTCCTATGCAGTTACAGCTCGAGGATGAAAGGATAAGAAAGAAGAAGTGTGATTTCCAGAGGAGAAAGGAGTTGGAACGGCGTCAAAAGGCTGCCTGTGTTCAATGAAGTGATCGGGATGTTGCTCAAGCTCCTGAAGATGTAGGTGATGAAGGTGGTGACGCGACCTTTTCAACTATTGATGCTGGATCTCATGGAAATGACATGCCTGTGAAGACAAACCTGATGCAAACTCGTTTGACGCAAGTGTTTACTCGTGATGAAGTTAAGGAGAAGAAAGTTGTTTTGAAGAGGAAGATGTCAGATCGAAATCCTGATGGCACACAGAGGCGTAGCCCACGTGTGAAACCTGGTTCCCAACCTGGTAATAGCAAAGCTGATGGGGATAGTGTTGCTGTGAAGATTGGTCCAAGCAAACTTGGTGGCTCCCCTGTTCATCGTAGTCCACGGGTTTTGACAAATAAGAAGCCTTCTTCGCCTCCTCTTCGAGAGCGCTCTTTGTTGAAAGAAAATAATAAGCATAAAGTTCATCCTGCGAAGGTGAACAAAGGTGTGAAGAAGCATGCTCGTGTCGAAGTTGAAGATGTTGTATCTGAAGAAGATGATATCGAAGTTGATTCTGAAGATGAATTTGCAGTGGTACGTCTTTTGTACTGTATGTGACTAACTAGTTGTACTTGCAATGATTTAATTGTGTCTGGGCTGGTATGCTGGCCAGGCGAGGCTGGTCATTGTTTGCATCAATTTAGGGTGGTACTGATGCTGTTTCAATAGTTGAACTTGTACAATCTTTTCTTTTTTCTACTTGTCTTCATATGCTTGTTTTGTTTTCTATATTCATTTATTTAAGGTGTGGCTTCTTTATTTTCATTTACAGCCTGTTAGCGTTATGAGTCTGGTGAAGCCGGTGGGAGGCAATGCCGAAAAAGTTGCCTTGGATGAAGGTGACCAACGGAAATTGAACTTAACTGTGCGATGTTCATTGGGAGAGGTTGAAGCTTGTGCTAAATTGCTTGAGAGTCGGCATGTGGCTATGCTTCGTGCAGCTGGTTTTGGTTCTATCTTCAATTGGAGGGTGAAGTCTAACATTTCCCGTCCTCTGATGGGAGTTTTGTACCTGAGGATAGATCCTGATACGATGACTCTTGACATGGGTGAGGCTAATAAGAAGCTTTGCATCACTAGCGATGATATAGAGCAATTATTTGGGTTCCCTCGTGGTGGTCGTTCTCCGCCAAGGCCGTCAGAGGATGGATATGATGACGCTTTGATGAAGTTAAGATCGGAGCTTGACATTAGCAGGAACAAATATATCAAGACAAAGGATTTGAGGAATAAGCTCAAGGTGCTCGTCAAGGATCCTAGCAAAGATGACCTTGCTCTGAAAGTGTTCTTCATTATTGTGTTTATGAAGGTTGTGTTGCCTGGTGCCGCCCCGCGTGTTTCCAGAGAGGCAACAATGTTTGAGGGTCTCGTCTTTGAGGACATGGCTAATATGGATTATTGTCAGCTGATGGTTGATGAGCTTAGAAGGGCTGTTGTCAGGTACCAAGATGGTGTTACCCTTGGGGCCTGTACTATAGGGCCTGTACTAATGTACCTTGACTGCCTTATCCGTGGCAAGACTGCGGAGCCTGACATGCGAGTCCCCCGCATATGTTTCATGGATCCTGCCAAGCTTTTGGATCTGGTTGATGCAGATTTGATAAAAAAAGGCAATCCAGATCCAAAGACTTGGGTGTTTGGGAAGCTTCCGGTGAGTTTTATTTCTTTCGTGTCTTGCAGACCTTTTTATTTAGGTATAGCTATTTTTGCTGGAGTGAACATGTGTCCCGCAGAATTACCTATTTAGATTTTGTCATTTCTTAAGCTTTGTGAGGTTTAGGTATGATTTTTAGTTCTGTTGTTTCATGTGTGGTTGAACTGAATATCTTTGTCGAACTGTCCTGCCGGTAAATACTAACAAATTGGCACTGTCAGTTAAAGATTGATAGTGTTGTTGATTTAAATCTTTTAATATCATGTTTTATTTTTCCCTGTGTGTTGCATTGATTAATTAACTCTTTTTTCCCCTTGTTTGTAGTGGAAAACTCAAGAGGAGTTTTTTTTTCTGAGTGTATAAACGGCCAGTCCTGGAGATGCCGTCGTCTCAGGTTCCCAAGTCTTCATTTCTGCACGATGAGTTGAGAGATGGCCGTGGTGTTGAGGGTGCTGGTTATATTCCCCCTGGCCCTAGTAATGCTAGTACTTCACAGAGGCAGGGTTTTTGTATTGATGTTGTTGTTTCTGCATTGGAGCGCGCTGAGCATATTTTAAGTAATGTGTGTTCTGAGCTGCAAAACGTCCCAACGACTGTTGAGCGTCTGAGCTGTATCAATGGTATCCTTCCCGAAGGTCATCAATTTAATGCTGAGGAAGCAGTGGACTATATTGAGATGGAGAGAATTTTTATTGGTGATATGCGTGACGGTGCTGCTGATCTAGTTCACAGCTCGGTTCCTCTGTTGAACAACATGAAGCGTTTCAAAACTATGCAAGACTCTCGCTGCAAGCCATATGAAGAAAGTGCAAAAGTTGTTATCAGGCAGATTGAGCAGGATGAGGCTGTTGCCACAGATAGCAGGGTTGGTGATCGTACCGAGGCTAATGTTTCTGATCACGAAACGAATGATGTTGGCTTGGAGCGCCCTGTTGTTGATGTGAGTCAGTCCTTGGTGTTTGCAATTTTTACTATGTTGTTCTGCTGTCAGTATTGTAGTCGAACTTTCTCATCTTCATCTGTTTATTAATTTTTCTTCCATGCAAATTGAGCAGGATGAGGCAGCTGCCACCGACAGCAGGGCTGATGATGGTACTGAGGCTAATGTTTCTGATCACCATATGAACGATGTTGGCTTGGAGCACCCTGTTGTTGATGTGAGTCAGTCCTTGGTGTTTGTATGTTTTTACTATGTTGTTCTGCTGTCAATATTGTAGTTGAACTTCCTGATCTTCATCTGTTTATTCTTTTTTTCTTTTCATGCAGGAGACCAGTCATAATGTTGAGGCTGCTGTTGACCGTGGAGTTAATGATCCATCTACTGATAAGTGCAAGGTTATTTTCATTTTTAATTTGTTTATTCGTATTTCTTGAATTTTCATGCGCACCAATGTGCCTTGCTTGTTCATTTTCTATTCCACACCGTTAACAGTTTTGCAGGTGATACCTACCTTTTTTGTTACTGTGGTTTAATTCCTTGTGTTTATTGTTGCTAATAATAGCATTGTTTTTTTGCTTCATTACATATGAAATCAGGGTCCTGTTGTTGGCGACGAGCCTTGTTCGCCCGTTGGTTATGTTGCTTTGAATGTTAGCAGCAACAAGATCGATGATGTTGCTATGAATGCTTCTAAGGTTTGTTTTTCTGTGCACCTCTTGCTAACTTATTTTTTATTGTTAGTTTTGCTCATATTATTCACTTTTTCTAAATTTTTATTTCTTCAGATGAATGATGTTGAGCGTGAGGCTGTCGTTACTGGTGGAGATGATGCTCGTGGTGTTCCTTTGAGTAGTGGGCGCGATGTTGGTACCAAAGTTGCTGATGAGGATATTGGTGCTGCTAGCATACTTGATGCCAAATCGCCTGGTGTTGGTATTGCTGGGAATGAAAATGTTCCTGATTGTGAAGATTTGCCGCCGGAGAATTTCCTGCCTGGAGGTCTTGATTACGGTGATGCATTGCAAGATGCTTCTAGCATGGAGGAGGTGCCATCCGAGGATGATGATTTACTTCTGTCGATTTCTTCTGGCCCCTTGACGCAGGAGGCGCTCGTGTCCTCCCAGGATTTTCTTTCTACAGACCCTGAAAGCGCAGCGATATTGGTGTCCTCTCAAGATGTCCCATCGTCAAACCCTGAAACTGGAGGCATATTGGTCTCGTCACAGGAACTACCGTCATCGTCAAACACTGATAGTGCAGGTAAGGACTTGTACATGAGGCGTACTTCTCAATTTTGGCATTTTGGACATGTTCACTTGTAGTGCTTGAACTTATTATTTTTCTTCTTTTTCTGCAAGCAGAAAGTGGTAATGTTGTTAAGCTTGATATGTTTTTCTTCGCTGTTACGAGGTTGCGCACGAATCGTACGAAATGGTTAGTTTGGGATTTTGCCCGTACCATTTTTGTGTCTCTTTCTTTCTCTCATATGATTATTGTTGTTGTTGCAGTAGTTTTAATTCATGTAATCTTTTGTGTTTTTCTAGTCACAAGCCGATGTTTCAAAATAAAGAATGTGATGCCAGTGTTGGTTCTATTGCCAAAGCGTTTCTCCCCACTGGCATGCTCAACTCAGACAGTGCTGACGTTGTTCTATATTCTCTACGTGAGAAGTGCCGAGACACTGACAAGTTGATAGTTCCCAAATGGGTGACGGTCAGTATTTTGCTTTGTAGATTGGATGATAACTTCTTTTGCCAATTTTCTAACTGTTGTTGTTCTTTTTGTACAACAGACCAAGATCCGTGATGGAAATATTGATTCCAATGTGCTAACTTGGTTCATGAGATCGGGTGCTGATGGTTTTGACCAAGTAGGTGAACTTGAACCTTTTGTACTCATGAACTAGAACTGTCCTATTTTCTTGCAAATTTGGGAGGTGGGGGAATGAACTTGAGCAGCCTTTTTTTAGCCCTGCACTTATGAATGATGTGTGCTTATTTTTTTGAAGCTGAACTTATTGTCGCAAGGAAATTGAACTGATATGTTTGTTGCAATTTTAACTTGAGTAGCATATATTTTTTGTAGTGTTTTGCTTACTCAATTAGAACTTATGATTATCTTATTTTTGTTTGTACTTCTGAATTTCAATTTTCTTCTTTATTTTATTGTTTGGAGGCTGAATTTTTTGTTTCATTATGATTTGTTAAATTCATTTTTCCTCTGTGATTTTTTTGTCAGCTTCTCTTCCCTACTTTTGATCCGCCGTCCTTTGTGGCTACCATGAAGCGTAGCGAAGAATCTGGGCATTGGTGCTTGATTGTTCTGAATTTGAGGTTCCGTCGTTTTGAGTGTCTTGATTCACTGCGCGATGAAACCTGGAGTGATGCAGTTAGATTCTTAAGGACTATGACAGATAACATAAAGAAGCTTTGGAGGGAGTGCAGCGTAGACAGGGCCAAACCGTTCTCGCCGGTGCAGATTGATGGTTTCTCTTGCGAGTTTGTGCGGGTGCCTTAGCAGAAAAACACGTTAGTATCTGTTTTTAATGAGTTTTTGTTAGTTGTTTTTGTTGCTGGGAGGGTGGTGTTCCTGTATTTTCGGATTTGTGATGTACCCATTTGTTTTTTATTTTGTTAACAGGCATGATTGTGGATTCTTTATGGTACAAAGCTGCAAGACCTATCATTGCCGGGAGGATGGTGTGATTGAAATGTTGGATTACAGCCACTAAGACATTATTGACATTAGGAAGACTTTTCTGTATACGTGCGCAACTAACGATGTGTTTGATGTTGACTTCCGTGGTTTTTTTGGCATCGAACCCTGTACGTAATGCATGACCTTTTGTAATTTTTTGCAGCTTGTACTTCTTGATTGGTACTTCATGAATTATGTATTTGAACTTTACCCTTGATGCAGTCTTTTTTTTTATTTTTGCAGGTGAGTGGATGGATCTTGATGAGCATGACTACAGGATCTTTGGCAGCCAGTTCTCGGAGCTCGAGCGCGTATATATTGATCTTAGCCAGGGGCGTTCTCCAGAAAAGACAAGGTCTGGTCTTATTAAGGGGCGGTTGGGAGCTCTATAAGGTTCTACGGCTGCTTGTGCAGAGAGCCCCTCTACACCCAAGAATCCCATTGTGGAATTGATAGAAAGCGATGATAATGCGTTTGACAAGATTGCTGGCATGGGAAGAGTCACCAGGAGCGCTGCTGCTGCCAAGGGTTTATCCCCACTTGCTGGAATAGTGGCCCGTAGAGCTGGTGGTGCTAGGAAGGATCCTGCTTTGGATTCTGGCAATGTTACAAGCACGAAGCGTGCACCCAGAGCTCCTATAAAGTTTTGCTCCCCTGTGCAGCAGCTTCACCCTCATAAATTCCCTCACCTGGACAAGGCTCGCAAGTTGTATAATCTGTTGCTTAGCGATGAAGCATGTGAGAAGTATGCCGAGTGAATATCTCTCATTACGTTTCCTCTTCTTTTCCTCTGTTGTTTGTAACTGCTAGATAAATATGATGTGAACTGTTACTTTTTATACAACTTGAACTGCTATGAATGCCTTATCTTGCTTTCCCTGCTTTTTCCTTCTTGTGTGTGCTGCAGGAATACATTCTCAATGATACCTCAGCCTAGTGATAACGTTACTAGCTTCACTGGGAAACGCATCTGGGAAGTTTTTGCACCTGGGCAAATGATGGAGGGTGATGTAATGGACTTCCTCATTGATGATTGGAAGAAAGATCCCGATAGAAATGTTGATTTTGCATCTGGGAAAATGGTATTGCTGAGTCCATATTTCATCACGGTAATCAATCAGATCGTTTGTTTCTCTTAAACAAGACTGCCTATTGTTTTACGAGTTTTAATAATACTTTGCATGTTGATCCTTTCCCCCTGTCTATTTCTTTCTGGGCTTTTTGCAGGTTGTGCTTTACTGTATGCTTTACGGTGCTGAAAATAAAGTGTTTAATGTGGAGAGTGCAGCGAGAGATTTCAAGAGCTATGTCAACGAAAAGGAAGACTTGCTCACTGCCGACCTTGTGAGTTCAACTAGCTGATTTTTTGGTTTTAATTGTTTGTTGTCATGCTGTTTTTTATTTTGAATATTTAACATCTCTTTTTTGGTCATTTGTTTTTATATCATGATGCCTCTATTCAAGCCTATGGTTTTATCAAAGGATAAGAAAGTGAACCACTTTTCCTTATATGTCATGAATCGGTACCGAAGTAGCGTCGACATCCTTGACTCTTTACCTTATCCAAAGAACCATCGTCCTTCAAAGAACACCTACCATAAAGACTGCGAGAAGATTGCGAGTGACATTCATTATCTGTACTGGATTAATTTTTCCGCATCTTTGTTTCTGCTTTTGTGAGACCTGAAAATGTGTGGTTTCTTTTCTATCTTTACAGATCTCCAGGATGGTCCAAGTAATGAAGGCTTTTTATGGTGATGCTCAGTACAATGCGAGCAAGCAGCCCAAATGGGAGCTCTTTGCAAAGAAACCAACGTTTGTGAAGGTTCCACTTCAAGGGGCGAATGAATGTGGCCATTATACTCTAAAGTATGCGGAATGCTATGATGGTGAAAAGATCGTTGGGAACATTGGAGATAATGATGTGGGTTCTAGTTGAGCTATTCACTTTTCTGTGTTTGGCTTATTGTGTATTCTTCTTTTTAATGTGTCATGACTTTTAATAATTTGTTTTAATGTTTTGCAGCCTCGTATTGTTGATTGGAATGCTGAGGATCTGTATAGAGTTCTGTTCAACCGGAATAACCAGCTTCTGGTGACGGAGCTTCCCAAGGAGTTTCAACCTTTGGCTCCTGGTGCATAGAAGAAATGGTCATCATTTGCGTAGTGAAATGGATAGTTGTGTGATATATCTCTTGAAAGCACTGTAGGCTTTGATTGTAGTGTTTGGATGTCTAGTCAAGTACTATGTAATTACTGGTATATTTTGTGTTGTGTTTAAATGTGGCACAATGTTTAACAATCTTTTTTTCCATGATGATAGTGTGGTCAAATATCTGTTTTTCACTTGTATATGATTCATTGGGAATTCGTTTTGGTTAAGTTCTATTTTTTTGTACTGAAGTCTTGTAAACTAGTTGAACTGAAAACACCTTTTCCCAAGTTCATTACGAGTTGTTGCTGGAAAAGTGAGATTTATTTGGTTTTCATCTGTCCCAACCTAGGTTGGACCTTTATAGTTACTGTACCCTCTTTTCTTGTACTTATAGTATAGTTATGTTAGTACTGCATTGTAATGTCGTTCAGCGTAAGGCTTTTAATATTTGGTGTCACGATAGCACTTGTGGATCTAGCGTGAGTGGAGTGACGCTTCCTTCTTATGTAGAACTGATTTCATATAATGTATTAGAACTGAAGTTTTTTTTGGGATTGAAATTATTTACGACCAAGTTGCTACGTGATCTCTAGCCAGATGTTATTCAAGTATAAGAAATTTAGCAAGATTTGAGAGCCAAATTTTTGTTTGAACTTCTTGAATTTTAGTAGTTGAACTTCACAGTAAAATTTAAAGCACTAGTTTAAATTAGCTATATTTAACAGACAACCGTATAAAGTTCATAATGACTTCACTAGTCAATGTGGGCTCATGCTTCTGTTGTTTGTTTTTTTGGTTATTTTTTGTCCTTGGTTGAACTGTAATCTATTTGGTTGAGTCTTGGCCATCTTTCTGAAGGCATTAATTGGTATCATCATAGCACTTACCGAAGAAACTAAGTTGTACTTAGATTTCAATTGTGCTGGTACTTTGATCATTTTATTTTCTTGTGTTGTTTGAAGCTAGTGCCTCACTGGTCAATGTGGGCTGATGCTTCTGTTGTCTTTCTTGTGATTTTTCTCCTTGGTCGAACTGATATCTTTTTGATTTAGTCTTGGCCTTCTTTTTTCTATGCTGTGGTTCTTCTCAAGGCAATGTTTGGTATGATCATAGTACTTGCCTTACAGACTAAGTTGTACTGACATTTCAGTTGTACTATTACTGTTATTCTTTAGTGTGTCAATGTTTTATGGAATGTGAACTGAAGCTTCCTGTTCCTTTTTATATTATGTAGAATGAATGTACCGTTTGTTCAAGTGTACCAGAACTCTCAGTCCTAGCATGCTAGTATTTGGGAAATTAATCTTGATTGTTCTTTGCTTTTCTGTTGCGATTTCTCGACATTTCTAACTACTATTAGCACAATGCTGTTAGTAGTGAATGTTGTCCTCGGCTGAAACTTAGTCTTTTTAGTGTTCTTCTGAAACCAAAAACTGATTTCTTAGTGTGATAGTACTACCGTAAATGTCTAAGCTGTACTGGGCGTCCAATTCTACTATTTGCTGTTGTCCTCAGTTAGTCTGCCACTGTTTTTGTTTTTGTGAACATATCCATGTGTGATTTTTGGTTCTGCATGACTAGTTTCAACTTCAACCTACTTCAACTTCAAATGATGGATGAACAAAATAGGAAGCTAGCAAACTTGTTGAACGACATAAGAAAACGATGTACATGATAGAGATAGGCAAACTTGTTCAAACCCTGACAGACATAACATAAGGTAGCTGGTTCAACATAACGAAAGCAAATTACAAATCTGAAACAACAATATTAAGGACAGGCAGAAGTGCGAGCAACACGAATGCAGACTTTCATGCATCTTCATCCTGCGAAGTTGCAGTGGTAGTAGGGGTCAGCCTCCTGCTCTTTTGAAATATCCCAACCTGTCATGATGTTGTCGATTGTCTTCCATGACTTGTACGTGGCGTACGCATCTATTCCTGCGTACGTGATGAGGTTGTCTGGCAGCGGGCTGTTCCCCATAGTTTGTGTTCTCCCTTGTCCATCTTCTTCTTCATGCCGCTGTAGAATGGGTGGATTACGCCGCCTGCAACATCGGCCAAGGAGTCGTAGTATTTGCTGGTCTTTGGATCTTTCCACTTGCGCTGCATGTCAATGAAGTTGTTGGGGTTGATCTCCAAACCAGACTTGTTCATCATTCGCTTGTCACCTCCAATGCTGAAACCGACAAATGTGTACAATTTCTACTCCTGCAGGAAGTCTTTGAGGCGCTTGGGCCTGCAAGGGGGAGACACACATTTAAAGATTAGTCTTCTTTTTTGAAGATTTAATTCGTCTGCTTTTTGGTTTTGAAACTGATAATCCATGAGGCAGATGCTTATATAGTATAAGTCATGGATGAATGTAGTCCAGAAACTAGTACACAAAATACTGAAATTAAATTCAACTACACCATGTTATTTTTCTTTTTTGCTATCTTCAGTGCTTCACCAAATTCAAGAATCATTTTAGCAGATTCAATGATATATGTGCTGCTTGATTCAAGTTTAGTTTTCTTTTTTGTTGAATAAAAGACATATACCAGTGCTTGATACATCTTTGTGCATCAATTCTATATCAAGTTCAGAAATTAATTTGAGAAGCATGTGCATCAAGAAATGGACCTATACCACTTCACCAAACATCTTTTAATACATCAATTATATAAACTATACTAGTGCATCAAGATAAGAATCTATGCTAGCACATTAAGTTCAGAAATTAATTTGGTGCATCAAGTTCAGAATTCTATAAACATTTTTTAGATGCTAATCTGGTGAAACAATCCACTTCACAGTTTCAGAAATGCATGTAACTTGAGAAACATGTACTCGTGCATCCACTTCACAAACTATAGTAGTTCATCTAGTTGGGAAACTAGTTTAATGAAGTTTTTAGTTAGTAGTACTAGTACAACAGATGAATGAATAGTAGTATGGGTTACCATTTTGTGGCTGTTGCGATGTGGTACACCAAGGAGAGTTCCTCTACGCACAACTGCAGTACTGCCGCCATTTGTGGAGGTTCATCGTCGCTGGTGAACTCCACATCAACTCCGATGAAGCTCGGATACAAGCTGCCGCCCTTCATCCTGAGCCTGCCCATCACCTCGTCGGCCTTGTCTCGTTCGCTGGTGCAGACGGTCTCCAGCGTCTCTTTGCCGTGGAGCTCAACCGCTATGAGGGTTCTGGTGTACTTGTGCTTCTCGCCGGGGACGTGAATGTCGACGAGGTTGCTACTCTTGTCCGACGGTTCGCCATGATGACGCTTGGCGGACGGTTCCTCTGCCATCGCCTTCCTGCGGCGACTGCAGCTTGGGAGAGAGAAGTTTGTGGTTTGTGTGCAGTGGAGATTGAAGCGGCAATGGTTGTTTCTGGCAATGAGGCAGAGATAGAAGACAATGGGGTATTTTGCAGTGCGTCGACGGGGATGTGTGGGAGGCGGTTCGTCGGGGGCGTGGGTGTGGTGGTCGTGGGGGTCCCCGTTTGCAGTCCCTTGTGGCAACCGCTCAGTGGGTGGCGTGGGTGGTGGCCTCGAAGAACTAACCGTCCAAGTCAAATGGTTTTTACTGCTGCACTGACTTGTCTTGTCAAGATGTACTTATGACCTGCTAAATCCCACTTGCACTTGTCAAGGGTGGTGATGATGGCATTTTGGACTGTTTAGGTGACGTATGCTTTTGTGATGTTTTTCCGTGAGGAGGTTAAGTATTGTTTTTTCACTGAAGTCTTATAGACTAGTTTATCTGAAAACATTTTTCAGTGCCCTGGGAGTTGTTGCTCAAAATTGGTACTTATTTTATTTTCATATGTTCTTACCTAAGTTAGGCCTTTATAGTTTTTGTATTCTCATTTTAGTGCACTTATGGTTTAGTGCTGTGTGAACTGAAATGTAATTTCATACAGCATGCGGTTTTAAAATTTGGTGTCGTAGTGGTGTGAGTGGCCTGACTGATCCTGCTTTTTTAGTACTGATGTCATATGTATGTTTGAACTGAGTTTTTTTGGGTGGTTTGGGGGGATTGAGATTATTTTACGACCAGATCGTTCGTTGAGGTGTGTACAGATTTTATATAAATTTGAAACTTAGCAGAATTGACAAATAAATTATATTTGAACTTCTTTTATTTTAGTAGTTGAACTTGTCAAATTTTATATAAATAAGAAATTTAGCTTAATTGACAAACATTATATGTTTTGAAGTTTTTGCATTTTAGTAGTTGAACTTGTCGATTTTATATAAATAAGAAATATAGCATAATTGACAAACATTATATGTTTGAACTTTTGCATTTTAGTAGGTGAACTTGAAAGTAATATTTAATTCGGTTTTTAAATTATGTACATTTAACGAGATAGGCTTTTAAGTTCTCTTCTTTTTAGAGGTTCACTGTTTTTGTATCATATTTTCTCCCTTTTTTATCATCCGTGGTCCAGAGCTAAAATTATTTTTATTTATATTTTTCGTATTCAAAGTTATTTCCTGCGAACTAGTATTTGGATTTATATATTTTCAGTTTCGAACATTTTTCTTGTAGTTTATATTTCTTTGCCTCGCCCTCTGGTTTGTTTAACTGGGCTTATTGGTGGGGTGTTTATAAACGATGCAGAGGCTATTGGGCGTTTCCGGCCCAGATAGCTCGTCCATGTGATTGTGCAGATCGGCGTCTTGCATCGCTACGCCTGGTTTAGTCCCACCTCGCTAGCCGAGGGGGCTCCGGACCTGTTTATAAGCGCAGCCGAGCCTCACTGGTCGAACTCCTCTGAATACTTACCTGAGCACTTATACACGGCGCTCGCTCTCTCTCTTGACCTGTGGGCCCTGATTGGTGGGCCCTGCGTTGTGTGGATTACTAGGGATTCGCCTATGGGCTCGAGTTCAAGTATCTAGCAGCGTCAGGGCCTGCGCCTGACCTTGGGCGGTCAGTTTTTTCTTTTTTTGTTTGTTTGAATCTAGTACTTGACTCCACCAGTAACTTGGACTGAAACTTTTTGTTCTATTTCTTGTCAGTTTTGTGTAAGTGTAATCTAAGATGTACTTGTGTGTAGACTAAGTTGTACTGATAGTCCATTAATAGTAGCGCTTACGAACTGATGCTTCTATGTACTTTTTATTGTAGTAAGTATGTCTTTATCGATCAAGTGTACTAATCTTGTCATTCTTAATCATAGCGACCAACATAAGTGTGTGCTGATGCTTCTTAACTTTTTCTGTTTTGTAACATCCCAAATTTCCCATTTGCAATGTTTTACAGTTATAGCTAAGCATCTATGCATTACTGTTTGAATTGAGTGACATTTGAAGTATACGAGGTTTTTGAGTTTGTTGGAATTTGAATTCAAATTGGCAGTTGAAATTTATTTCAAAACAATGCCTGACAAATACTTGAGAAAAAGTATGAGAGGAGTAAACATGACACTCCAAAAATGTCAGATGAAAAGCCTTGCCAAAAAGTTTGAATTCAAATTTGATTTTATTTGGGATTTTAGAAAATGTTTTTTTTTAAGTTTGAGTTTTGCCCCTGGAAAAATGTTCAAATTGTAGGGAATATTCCCCTGATAATTTTGATATATATATGTCCTATATAAAAAATATATATATATATATATTTAATGTATTCTCTCTCCCTTTCTCTAATTCAAAAAAAAGGAAAAAGAAAGAAAACCCCAGGCGCCAGCCAGCCAACCCCACCAGTGAGCAGCCCACCAGGCGGGCAGGCTCGGCCCGGCCACCCGACCGAGCCGGCCTGCCCGAGCCACCCGCGAAACCCCTCCCTCTCGGTCGCCCGACCAACCCTCCTCTCTCTCTCGACACGGCGACCCCAGCCCTTCTTCTTCCTCTCCACGCCACCGTCGCCCCCGCCGAATCCCGAGATCGCGGGATCCCCTCCCGATCGCCCCTCCTCCAAGTCGGCCGCACCCTATAAATACCCCCCCCTCGACCCGTTCCCCACTTTCCCTCTCGCCTAACCCTCCACCTCGCCGCAATTCCTCGCTTGAACTCGACGCTTGCCACCGCATTGCTCCCGCCCGGCCGCCTCAGACCCCCCCGAGCTCCAACAACTCCACCCTCGACCTCCCCTCGCTCCGCCGCACCTTCCGGACGTCTCCGCCGTCTTCCCCGACAACCGGAGCCACCGCGCCGTCGTCGCCCGAGCCGCCGTCGTCCGTCGCCGTCGTCGCCACCGCGGTAAGTCGCCGGAGCCGCCCACCACCGTTCGATCTAAAATCTAGGGCCTAGATTAGATCTAGTGAAGGGGTAGGTTTTGTTTTAAAAAGCCCGGTTTAGTTACGGTTTATTTTGGTTTAGTTAGTGGTTAGTTAGACCGGCCGATCGGTTTATTTCCTCGGGCACGTTTTAGTTATTTGTCGCCTGAGCGTTAGATAGGCCCATTAGCGATAGTTTTTCTTTTTAATTATATTTTCGTTTCTGTTTTTTTTAACAGAATAGTTCCAGTTTTGTAAAATCCATATCTTTTAGGTTACTTAATATTTTTAGTTGATTCTTTTTTTGTTAGTTTGCAAATTTGTTGTAGTTTCTGTAGAAAATATGTTTGGCCATGTTTAAATTATTAGAAATTGTTTTATTTTAGTTTTAGACAAATTAGTATTTCTGCTATGAAATGAGTTAGGAATATTTTATTTTAGTGATTCTTTTTGTCACTGCTTTGTTTTGACTTTGCCTAGCAGTAGGAATTTATTTAGGTATTTTAGATTTAATAAAAAATAGTTTTAGTCAAAATCATGTGTTTCTTGTTTATTTAACTAGCTACTGTTTTCCTATTGTTTTATTTAGTAAATAATTTTATTTTACCTATGTTATAGTTTATTTTAGATTAGTTTCTGTAGTTTTAGAACATGGACTTTTATTTACAGAAAATAAAAAGTTTATTTTATTTTCTTGTTAGTTGTTGGTTTGGATTTCTTCGAGTTTTCTTTGGTTTTTGGTTCGATTGTTTTGTGTGTTTTATGTTAGCATGCTGTATGATAAGTGATTTTATGTTCTTATGCTTATATGATTTTTGTTTGCCTCGGTAGAATTTCCGGAGTGCGAAGCCTGCTATCACGAGTCCCTAGCTTTCGAAGACCGTCAGCCAGGCAAGTCATTTGACCATGTTTTCTTTTAAAACACCTATGATTTTATTGCATTAGAATTATACCTCCCCACCATGCATGCAGTAGGAGAATTTTAAGTTATGTTCTTGAGTAGTATCATGAGGTAGGATGAAACCAATCCCCCTTGTTACCATGGCCCGGGACGAAGTAGTTTATTTTTGCTATGCTCGTGAGGCGGGGTTGGTGGAGTGATTCATAAGGGAGATGTGAGAGTCAAGATGAAGACAACCCCATGACTTCAAGCTCAAGATGGACTTCAAAATTCACTCTTGGGTGGAGGGCGGTTGTGGGCACCTGGAGAAAACCAGCGGTTGGCGGGATGCATGGAGAAGCGCCATGACATCTTGAAAGCTTCACCCAGCCACGAAGAGACGGATGGATACCCCATTGACGGAAGCTTACATGCAGCCGCAAGCCATTATGGGCTCGGCTTGGTCGACCCTAGGTGTGACCTGGCGAGACGGTGCTACGAGATGTAGAAGAGCGGTAGGATTGGATGGGTACCGCGGTGGCCCGGAGGAACTCCTCGGAAGACCTGTTTCGTTCGTCCGTCTTCAAACACCAAGAAGTGCGAAGACTTAAAGGAGGAGCGATTCTTGCGGGTAAAGTCATAAACCTCTGCAGTGAAGAATCTAATCGGTTAGCCGTGTCCCGATTCTGGACAATTTGAGCCTCTGGAACTTGGAGTATTTGGAAATCTCAACACGAAATTAATAAATTAATTGAGGGGTTATTTAATAATTGGGAATGAGACATTGGTTGGCGGAACCATCTCAATAACTACCAACATTTTGTAGTATTTGCAAACAAGTCCTTGTTGTAGGAAAAAGCTGGCTTTTAGCAAAACAATAAAACTTAGAGCCCCACAGCCAAATTGCATATAGTGTTAGTAATTTTCATTGTTGTTTTCTCTTCATGACTTGCGGCATATTCAAAATTCTGACCTACACGGCTGCAACGTCTTATGTTGCGAGAGGAGTTTCTGATCGGGGTGAGGCTACGATCCACGCTTGGCGATTGCCCTATGGAGTCGGATGGACTCGCTATTCTTCTCGCTTCCGCAACTTTATTTAGTTTATTTCTCATGAGTTGGCCTTCGGCCGAATTTATTATCTTGTAATAAAGACTCGATATGAGAATCGTGTAATAAATTCAGGTGTGATTGAACTTTGAATCTTTTCATCAATGTCTTGTGTGTGCGGCATGATCTTGGGATGGTACAGCTACGAGAGACTTGACCGATTTTGGGTCGGGTCGCTACATAGATGGTATCGAGCACTGCGCTAACCGTGGGGCGTAACCCCTAGGATCGGAAAGCCATAGGAAGAGACTATTTATTTTATGTCCTGATCATTCCGTAATTCTCCCTGTTCATTTCGACTTCTCTCCGATTTTCAACATTCTAGATGGCGCTGAGTTCACCCGGTTCTGCTACGGAGTTTTGCCAGGCCAGATGAGGCGATGCCTCTCGGCAAGAAGCTGGTTCAGATCGTGAAGAAGCTGAAGATTGCTCGCCCTCAATCACCGGAAGCCGACCAATGCACTTCCGGCGGATACCGCTTCTGAGGATTATGGTGCACATTCGGGGAGGACCTTGGAGGACATTGAGCCCATTGACTTTGAATTTACCGATTTCAGTTGGATTCTCGGAAGAGACATGGCGATTTATCGTGCACTTGGACATCTCCGAGAAGAGTACAGGCCGAGCTCGACCCATCGAGCTAGGAATGGAGATATCATCCGTGCCGTGAGGACGACTCCATTCTCTCATATGTCCAAGACTTGGAGAGTCTCCTCGGAAGCGGAAATCCGGACTCGCCAGTAACTTCGAAGGTACACAGAGGCTGTTGTTCCGTGAGCTGGAACTGGAGGAGAAAGCACCGCGAACTTCCTTGACCATGAAGAAGAAATCAAGGATTTCATGGAGAGAGTCGACAAGCTGGAGATGGATGTTGCCGCATTAGAGGAGAAGATGGACTTGCGAGAAGACCTTTTTCCGAGTGGAGATGGCGGACCTCTCGTGAGCAATGACCAGGATTATGAAGAGAGCTCCACGAAGAAAGCCGCAAGAGGAGGCGCCACACGGAGAGCGCCACACGGAGGGCGCCGCACGGAGGGCGCAAGGATAATTGATGAAGACATTTAGTCGACCGCCATGTTATTTTATTTTTCCGTCGATCAGTTAGGCCGTTATTTTCGATTAGTCGTGAAAAAATTTGTAATCCGAGATTGAACCATGTTTGAGATGATTGAATAAATGATTGGCGTGATTATGATTGTGCATTCATATGGGTAGTGATATTTTCTCATTAGACCCTTGTTCTATTCTAATTTTCTCATCCACTCCAAAACACGGATGCCTCCGAGGCGTGACCCGGTCTCAACTTTCCGCTGGAGCTCACCCGCTGATCCAGCAGCGAGAATGCCCTCATGCGGATGCTCATCGAACGAACAACAACAACAACAACAATCCACCGCCACCACCCCTGTTGACAACTTGACCCGCTTCCTAAGGCTGAATCCGCGGTGTTATCTAGCAGCCTTGGCGATTGTGGCGATGATTAGCTCGCAAGGTCGGAATGGAGTTAGCCACTGCTGGATGCACAGATCACGAGAGAAGGTGCGCTTTGCGCACATCAACTTGATGGACCTGCAGCCTCTTGGTGGGAGAACTACACCGCCACTTATCCCATCGCCACCATCCGTGGGATCAGTTCCAGCAGAAGCTTTCCGCACCGCTCATGTCTCACCGGAGCCATGAGTGCGAAGAAGCGTGAGTTCCGCAACTTACGCCAAGGGAACCGTCTTGTGGGGTAGTGCGTGGATGAGTTCAGCAAGTTAGCTCGCTATGCCCCGGATGATGTGGCCACGGATGCATAAAGCAGGAAAAAGTTTCTCGAGGACTCAATGACGAGCTGGGAATGCAGCTAATGGTGGCTACCTTCAACAACTACCGAGAGCTGGTAGACAAGGCCATCATACTCCAAGGCAAGCAGCAGCAGATTGATAGCCACAAGCGGAAGTATGGCGGGGAAGTACAACTCGGAGCTCAAAGAAAGCCCGTTATGCCCCATACTGGGAGGCATACCCATCACACCATGGAGGACATAATCATGGAGGACATAATCATGGAGGAATGGGAACAACCGCAACCAGGACAACAAGGCGAGGCAATGGAAGCGGCAATGGCAACCAGCATCGTCCTGCCCGGTTCGAAGGATCTGAGTCACATCGCTTTGTTTCAAGTGCCGGAAAACAGGGCACTATGCCACCGACTGCCGGGAGGCCAAGCGGAGGAATGGAAATGGCAATGGAAGCTCAGCAAAGAAGCCCAACCCTTTTCCTCGTGCTCGGGTGAACCACATTGATGTGGAGGGCGTCTATGATCAGCCGAACAATTGTGGTTGGTAAGTTTTATTAAATTCACATCGATATTGGTACTCTTTGATTACGGTGCAACGCATTCATTTATATCAAGGGTAGTTGTGGAAAAATGCGGGTTGCCCACTAGAACCCTTAGAAGCCCTCTTCACATCAGCTCCGCAGAGGAGAAATGATGGCGAGCTTAGGCTGTCATGCAACCCTCAACATCGAAACCATAAATTTCCCTTGAGACCTCATAGTATTGGAAACCCGGACCTTGGATGTAATCCTAGGCATGGATTGGTTGACGAAGTTTGAAGGAAACATAGATCGTGCCCGCAGACGATTCTGCTCACCACTCCGGGCGAAGAGGATCAAGTATGTATCGAGCGTATCCCGATGAATAATCAGTGAATTCGCTCACGGGAGTTGTTCAGGAGGAAGTGCCGATGGTGCAAGATTTTCCGATGTGTTTCGGAGGAATTACCAGGAATGCCACCGGACGAGACATTGAATTCTGATTGAATTATTGCCCGCACAGCCCCAATATCCAAGAGACCCTATCGGATGCCCCGAGCGATTTGGAAGAGATCAATAATCAAATTAATGAACTCTTGGAGAAGGGATATATTCGCCAAGCTTCGTCACCTTAGGGAGCCCGAGTTCTTTTGGTAGAGAAGAAGGATGGAACCACGAGAATGGTTGTGGATTATCGTTAGTTGAGCAGCGTGACCATCAAGAACAAGTACCCTTTGCCGATGATTAATGACCTATTTGATCAGCTAGTTGGAGCCAAGGTATTCTCCAAGATCGATCTTGATCGGGGTATCATCGATTGAAGATCCGTGAAAAGGATATACCTAAAACAGCATTCACCACCAGGTATGGTTTATATGAGTATACCGTCATGTCATTCGGATTGACTAATGCCCCTGCATACTTCATGAATTTGATGAACAATATATTTATGGAATATCTGGACAAGTTTGTTGTGGTGTTCATCGATGATATACTGATTTTCTTCAAGAGCGAGGAAGAGCATAAGGAGCATTTGCGTCTAGTTACGGAGAAACTTGAGAACATCGCTTGTATGCCAAGTTCATAAATGTGAATTTTGGCTGAAGGAAGTCGGATTCCTCGGACATGTTATTTCAGGAGAAGGAATAGCGATTGACCCCACCAAGGTTGTATCGGTCACCGATTGGCGGTCACCCACCTCGATCAAGGAGATCCATGATTTTCTCGGACTCGCGAGGATATTATCGGAGGTTTATTGAGAATTTCTCAAAGATTGCCAAGCCCATGGTGAGCTGTTGAAGAAGGGCGCCAAGTACATTTGGACCGAGGATTGTGAAGCCGCCTGTGGAATTGAAGAAGCGTTTGGTTACAGCCCAGTGCTGATTTTGCGGACATACACAAGGATTACGGTATATTGTGGCGCTTCTCGTCGGGGACTCGGAGGAGTACTCATGCAGGAAGGAAAAGTTGTAGCTTATACCTCCGGACAACTCGACCTCACGAGATGAATTATACCACATGATTTGGAGTTAGCAGCGTGGTGCATGCACTCAAGACACAGAGACATTTACTTATCGGAAACCGTTGTGATGTTTACAGATCATAAGAGCTTGAAGTATATTTTCACGCAGAAGAGTTGAACCTCGAGCGGAGAGGAGGTGGCTAGAGTTAATCAAGGACTATGACATGATATTGCATTACCACCGGAAAAGGCTAATGTTGTAGCAGATGCTTTGAGCCGTAAGAGTTATGTGAATACTCTTATAGCGGAGGATTACCCAGGAGTTATTCGATGACCTCGGAGATCTTATTTGGAGATAGTCCCGAGAGGATACGTTGCAGCTCTGGAAGTTCATTCCACTTTGGCCGAAAGAATTCGTGAAGCCGAGAAGTCGGACAAGGAAATTGATGAGATAAAGAAAAGGATGAATGAAGGAAAAGCTAAAGGGTTTCGTAAGGATGAATACGGAGCTATATGGTACGAGGACCGTATTTATGTGCCCAATGATCCCGAACTCAGAAGCTAATTCTTGGGAGGCTCATGATTCACCGTACTCGATTCACCCGGTAACACCAAGATGTATCTGGATTTGAAGGAAAGTTTACGGTGGGCGGGTATGAAGAAGGATATTGCCGAGTGCGTAGCGATGTCGATGTTTGCCAGCGAGTAAAGGCGGAACATCGAAGCCGGTGGGGTTACTTCAACCTTTGCGATTCCCGAGTGGAAGTGGGAAAAACTTGGAATGGATTTTATCACAGGATTACCGGGGCCCGTTCAGGTTATGATTCCATCTGGGTAGTGGTTGATCGATTGACCAAGGTAGCTCATTTCATTCCGTAAAGACTACCTATACCAGCGCCAAGTTAGCCAAGATATACATGACCAGGATCGTATATGCGCATGGAGTTCGAGGAGTATCGTGTCGATAGAGAACACAATTTACCTCAAAGTTTTGGAATCGATTGCAGGAAACTTTGGAGTGCGAGGCTGGAGTTGAAGACAGCTTTTCATCCATGAGCAGATGGACAGACGAGAGAGTCAACCAGATCTGGAGGACATGTTGAGAGCTTGTGCGCTAGACTATGGGTCTAGCTGGGATGATAATTTGCCATCGCGGAGTTCTTGTACAATAACAGTTATCGAGACCGATCGAAGATGGCCCCTTCGAAGCTCTATCACGGAAGGAGGTGCGAACACCATTCTTTGTGGGATGGTGTTGGAGATCGAAAACTTTTCAGTCCCGATCTTATCGGAGATTCGAAGAAAGTCAAGCTGATTGAGATAGACTCAAGGTAGCTCGATCGAGGCGGAAGAGTTATGCCGACGATGCGCAAGGAAGTAACTTACGAAGCGGGAGACCGGGCATATCTTCGTGTGTCCCCGCCGTGGATTCAAGAGGTTCGGTGTTAAAGGAAAGTTAGCACCCGGTTCATTGGCCCTACAAAATCCTCGAGCGTCGTGGAGAAGTTGCTTACAAGTAGGAATTGCGGAAGGATTGTCCGGAGTTCATGATGTCTTCCATGTTTCTCGGTGAAGAAATGCCATCTTGACATGGCGATATTCCGTTAATAGACACGGTGCCCCTAGAGGCCATACACCTCGGCAGTCATCGACTTATGAGGAGAAACCCGTCTGAATTCTCGAGACTGCGAACAGAGTCACCCGCACAAGATCATCAAGTTTTGCAAGGTCTTTGTGGAGTCATCATTCCGAGGAGGAAGCCACACAGGAGCGAGAAGAAGACCTCCATGAGACCACCGCACCTATTTGCTAGCCAACCCGAATCTCGAGGGCGAGATTCATCTTAAGGTGGGTAGGTTTGTAACATCCCAAATTTCCCATTTGGATTGTTTTACAATTATAGCTAAGCATCTATGCATTACTGTTTGAATTGAGTGACATTTGAAGTACTTCTGAGGTTTTTGAGTTTGTTGGAATTTGAATTCAAATTGGCAGTTGAAATTTATTTCAAAACAATGCCTAACAAATACTTGAGAAAAAGTATGAGAGGAGTAAACATGACACTCCAAAAATGTCAGATGAAAAACCTTGCCAAAAAGTTTGAATTCAAATTTGATTTTATTTGGGATTTTAGAAAATATTTTTTTTTAAGTTTGAGTTTTGCCCCTGGAAAAATGTTCAAATTGTAGGGAATATTCCCCTGATAATTTTGATATATATATGTCCTATATAAAATATATATATTTAATACATTCTATCTCCCTCTCTCTAATTCAAAAAAAAAAAAAAAAAAAACCTCGGCGCCAGGCCAGAAACCGGCCCGGCCAGTGCCGAGGCAGCCCACCAGCCAGGGCAGGCTCAGCCAGCCACCCGACCGAGCCGGCCTGCCCGAGCCGCCGCGCCGAAACCCCTCCCTCTCGGTCGCCCGACCGAACCCCCTCCTCTCTCTCTCGCTGACACGGCGACCCCAGCCCTTCTTCTTCCTCTCCACGCCACCGCGTCGCCGCCGCCGCCGGAATCCCGGAGATCGCGGGATCCCCTCCCCGATTGCCCCCTCCTCCAAGTCGGCCGCACCCCTATAAATACCCGCCCCCTCGACCCGTTCCCCCACTTTCCCTCTCGCCTAACCCCTCCACCTCGCCGCAATCCCTCGCTGGAACCCGGCCTTGCCCGCCTGCTCATTGCTCTGCCTGGCCGCCTCAGGCCCCCCCCGAGCTCCAACAACTCCACCCTCGACCTCCCCTCTCAAGACTGCACGGACGACTCCGTCGTCTTCCCGACCACCGAGCCACCAGCGCCGTCGTCGCCCGAACCGCCGTCGTCCGTCGCCGTAAATCGCCACCATGCATGTGAGTCGCGAGCCGCCCCACCGTTCGACCTAAAATCTAGGGCCTAGATTAGATCTAGTGAAGGGTAGGTTTTATTTTAAAAAGCCCGGTTTAGTTACGGTTTATTTTGGTTTAGTTAGTGGTTAGTTAGACCGGCCGATCGGTTTATTTCCTCGGGCACGTTTTAGTTATTTGTCCCCTGAGCGTTAGATAGGCCCGTTAGCGATAGTTTTTCTTTTTAATTATATTTTCGTTTCTGTTTTTTTTAACAGAATAGTTCTAGTTTTGTAAAATCCATATCTTTTAGGTTACTTAATATTTTTAGTTGATTCTTTTTTTGTTAGTTTGCAAATTTGTTGTAGTTTCTGTAGAAAATATGTTTGGCCATGTTTAAATTATTAGAAATTGTTTTATTTTAGTTTTAGACAAATTAGTATTTCTGCTATGAAATGAGTTAGGAATATTTTATTTTAGTGATTCTTTTGTCACTGCTTTGTTTTGACTTTGCCTAGAAGTAGGAATTTATTTAGGTATTTTAGATTTAATAAAAAAAATAGTTTTAGTCAAAATCATGTGTTTCTTGTTTATTTAACTAGCTACTGTTTTCCTATTGTTTTATTTAGTAAATAATTTTATTTTACTTATGTTATAGTTTATTTTAGATTAGTTTCTGTAGTTTTAGAACATGGACTTTTATTTACAGAAAATAAAAAGTTTATTTTATTTTCTTGTTAGTTGTTGGTTTGGATTTCTTCGAGTTTTCTTTGGTTTTTGGTTTGATTGTTTTGTGTGTTTTATGTTAGCATGCTGTATGATAAGTGATTTTATGTTCTTATGCTTATATGATTTTTGTTTGCCTCGGTAGAATTTCCGGAGTGCGAAGCCTGCTATCACGAGTCCCTAGCTTTCGAAGACCGTCAGCCAGGCAAGTCATTTGACCATGTTTTCTTTTACAACACCTATGATTTTATTGCATTAGAATTATACCTCCCCACCATGCATGCAGTAGGAGAATTTTAAGTTATGTTCTTGAGTAGTATCATGAGGTAGGATGAAACCAATCCCCCTTGTTACCATGGCCCGGGACGAAGTAGTTTATTTTTGCTATGCTCGTAGACGGGGTTGGTGGAGTGATTCATAAGGGAGATGTGAGAGTCAAGATGAAGACAACCCCATGACTTCAAGCTCAAGATGGACTTCAAAATTCACTACTGGGTGGAGGACGGTTGACGGGCACCCTGGAGAAAACCAGCGGTTGGCCGGGATGCATGGAGAAGCGCCATGACATCTTGCGGAAAGCTTCACCCAACCACGAAGAGGCGGATGGATACCCCATTGACCGGAAGCTTACATGCAGCCGCAAGCCATTATGGGCTCGGCTTGGTCGACCCTAGGTGTGACTCGGCGGACGGTGCTACGAGATGTAGAAGAACGGTAGGATTGGATGGGTACCGGCGGTGGCCCAGAGGAACTCCTCGGAAGACCTGTTTACGTTCGTCCGTCTTCAAACACCAATAAGTGCGAAGACTTAAAGGAGGAGCGATTCTTGCGGGTAAAGTCGCAAACCTCTGCAGAGTGAAGAATCTAATCGGTTAGCCGTGTCCCGATTCTGGACAATTTGAGCCTCTGGAACTTGGAGTATTTGAAATCTCAACACGAAATTAATAAATTAATTGAGGGGTTATTTAATAATTGGGAATGAGACATTGGTTGGCGGAACCATCTCAATAACTACCAACATTTTGTAGTATTTGCAAACAAGTCCTTGTTGTAGGAAAACTGGCTTTTAGCAAAACAATAAAACTTAGAGCCCCACAGCCAAATTGCATATAGTGTTAGTAATTTTCATTGTTGCTTTCTCTTCATGACTTGCGGCATATTCAAAATGCTGACCTACGGCTGCAACGTCTTATGTTGCGAGAGGAGTTTTCCGATCGGGAGTGAGGCTACGATCCACGCTTGGCGATTGCCCTATGGAGTCGGATGGACTCGCTATTAATCTCGCTTCCGCAGCTTTATTTAGTTTATTTCTCATGAGTTGGCCTTCGGCCGAATTTATTATCTTGTAATAAAGACTCAATATGAGAATCGTGTAATAAATTCAGGTGTGATTGAACTTTGAATCTTTTCATCAATGTACTGTGTGTGCCAGCATGATCTTGGGATGGTACAGCTACACAGAGACTTGCCGATTTTGGGTCGGGTCGCTACATGTTTGTAGTACTTGTTAATGTTCTAGGAGCTACATATGAATGAGAACACTACATGAAGTACTAAGAATTTTTGCTTCAACTTTTGAAGTGTTGTTAAGAAACTCAAATTGTGCTGATTGATCTCAATGTTATGTTTTCTATACAATACTGAATCGAAACTAGACATTGGACAACGTTGTGTGATTAGTTGCATCATAACTAGTACTTTAGAGCAGCTTGTTTTGTTCCGTCTGCACATGCAAGAATGATGACCAGATTGTTAGTTTTCTTGCAGCAAAAACTTGTCTAACTAATAAAGTTTTACTTTAGTAAGCATGTTATTTTTTGTCTTACGACAAGTGATAGAGCTATACCCGGTTACCCATTGTCTCCTGGTTCTCTGTCTGCCTCCTGGTTTTGACGCAGGAGTTTACCTGGCTGACAAACCGGTGTAGGTTTTGTCTCTCACTTACGAAGTTCTTCTTGAGCACATAGTTCACGCTCTCACTCCGCTGTGTGGATGTCATTTTGGCGCAGAAAATTTCTTTGAAGTAAGTTGATATCCATCTCTCACGCTCGTTCCACATGCCCACCATCGTGGCACCATCGTGGAGGTTGTACTTATCCATGAGTCTTTTCCAGGCAGCCTCAAACTCAGTTGGCATGAGGGGCCAGTTGAGCAATGATGTGAATTCATCCTTAAAGTCTTCGTGCAGGTAGTACAGGAATGCGAGGTGTTCCCTGTACTTCTTCATAATGTGCCAGCGGCACAACTTGTCTACTGTGTTCTTCAAAGCATCTGCGATCGCCAAAGCCATTGTCGGGCACTGGTCTGGTAATGAGAAAAGAGACGTGGAGTGGTCAACAGATGGTAGTGCATATATACCAATAGAACTGACACAACATTTTTACTGTGTTATTTTCCTTTTTTGGATGGGGGGTGGTGGTTGGGGGTGGTTTTCGCGGTTGTACCTGTGAGGATGCATGTAGGAGCCTTCCCTCTCATGCAACTTAAAAATGTCTTGAACAGCCACTTGAATGAATCTGCATCCTCATCTCTTATCAGGGCGAAACCAAAGAATGTAGTCTGTAAGTGGTTGTTAGTTCCGACAAAAACTCCAAGTGGCATATGGTACTTGTTGGTCTTATATGTGGTGTCAAATGTTACACAGTCACCAAAGTCCTGATAGGCCCCTCGGCAGCTTGCATTCGCCCAGAATATGTTCTTAACTCTGTTGGACTCATCGAGTTGCATGTCACAGAAGAATTCCCAGTTTATAGCTTTCATCTCCCTAAAGAAGTTGACAGTCTTTAGGACATTGTCCACATCATCCATCCTTGAATTGTTTTCTTTCCTACATATTAAAAGTTCATTCAAAAATGCATGTTGAACTGGCGTCAGGTCGTGCGTTGCGTAATATGTTTGTACTGACAGAGGAAAAAAGACGGAGGCGGTTTATGGGAGGAGAACAAGTTTGTACTTACAGGTTAATCAGGTCTTTGTCATTCATTTCGAGGAAGTAGCTACCAGGGTCATCATCGCCCAGAACGCTCATGATTTGCGCGTGTTCAATGCCTTTGAACTGCAGGTAATTGACGCACACCAAGATTGTTTTGTCAAAGTTTTTGTGGGAGTGCAAGAAGACAAGCATTTGCGGAGTGAGCTGTAGCATGTGGTTGTGTTCCCAGACTATCTCTTTTACGACAAATGTTCCATCCTTTCCCTTCTTCAGCCTCATTTTAGCCCCGCAATTAGTCCTGGCTGTCGTTTTGTTCATTGTCTATTTGCTTGAACACCTTGATTCATAGACTCCATAGCACATGCAATAAAGGTAGGCTCTGGTCTTAAACTTGGGGCCTTCCCTGACAACAAAACCCTTGTGCTTCGCATAGATGTTGTAGAAGTTCTTTGCTTCTTCGAAAGTTTCATAGTGCATCTCTAGTCTTGGCAGAACATAAGCTTCAATGTTAGGTGGCTGCATAGCAATGTGAGCAAACAAAACGCAGTTATGAAAATGTTAGATGGGGTGGTCACGGTACCATGGTATGGACTGTGCTTGTATGTTTTTTTCTACATGGATACTTACATGTGTATAGCTCTGTGCTGCCTTCGGTGTATGCTGTTCACCCTGGTGTATGGGCGCGGGTGGTGTCACCCTTGGCACATGCAGCAATGCATCTCTTGGGGGAGCAATGTTGACGAAGTTCCCCGTCTCTCATTGTACGGCCGTCTCCCCTCAGATTCATTGTGAGGTTGCTCCTGTCTATACGCCTCATATCTTGTACTTTGGAACCTGCTAGAGCGGCCAAAATTTCTGTCTCTTTGGCGTGGTCTTCCCGTTGCAACCGCTTTTGCAGCACGGATGATTGATGTTGACGGAGCGACTGGTGGAAGCCTGGTTGCAACCCATCCACGGCTTCCTGTCCTTGGCTTTCTGCATGCGCTAGGGAAGGAAAACATTTGTTGTTGGTGATATTGTTGGCCTTGTTGCAACCCAGCAGCGGCAAAGCTTGTATTCCCATATATTGGAGTTTGCTGCATAGAAGAACCTGTCCGTGCTTCTGATGATTCCGGTGTATCTTGAAATCTGCCTGTATTGTTGAAGTATCCAGGTGGTATTTCTGGTGTTACCCAACCAGGTGGTGCCCCATATCTGCTTGGCTCATCAAGCGCCATTGCGTGTGCCGCCTTGCATATACGCAATGACATTCAACAGTTTTGGGATTAATCTTTTCTGCATTTTTCTCATATACATGCTATGGGTAACATGTCATGCACTGAAGGCAATGTACAAGTTGAACTTGCATCGCTGGCCATTATTTAAACTTTGTTCTCTATTTTGTATCTGGTTTTGTTTTCAGTCAAACAGTATAACCGTACATGTTCAACACTGATGTACTCATGTACTATTTTTTAGCACTGCTTGTAAACTGAACATTGAACTTTAGAGATGTATGGATATGCATATATATATATATAACTGATGCATGTCTTCTCTTTTGTTCATCTATAACTTATGCAACTACACTAGAAGAACTCCTAGTTTATGTATCATTGAACTTACTTTGTAACATGTGTATATTTTTTCAACAACATTCTTTCACTAGTTCGAACTGACGCAACTACACGGCATGTACTATTAGAAATAACATCATACAACTTGCAGTGGTAGCTGAACCTTATATAAAGCCTAGTAGCTCCTTGGACTGATGCATAAGTTTATGTTTTTTGGCTTTGAACTGAAGCTAGCATATTAGAGGTACCGACAGTAACCTCGGCATCCAAATTGTGCATCAAGTGGCAGGGTGTAATGAACTGATCAAGCATTTGCAATGTACTATCGTGTTCTTCTTCATAGCAGGACCGATGAACGATGGATGACACAAACGTGGGAAGCAGACATTACCTCCAGTGGACTGACTTCTTCTTCTTCCTCTCGTGGGCGGCGTACTGGCATGTTCTTGGGAGGCGGCTCCCTTGATGCAGCTCCTTCTTGTGGTGGACGTCTGGCCAAGAGGTCCGGGGAGGCAGCACCTTGCGGGGATCACTGCCCCGTAGAAGTAGCCTCGGCGACAAAGGGAGGCAGGAGACGGGGATGACGGCCCCGTCGATGGATTCGGCGAAGGAGGGAGGCAGGAGGCGGGGATGACGGCCCCGTCATTGGATCCGGCGACGGAGCGCGGTAGGAGACGGGGATGACGGCCCCGTCGATGGATTCGGCAACGGAGGGAGGCATGAGACAGGGATCACGGCCCTCTCGATGGATCCGGCGACGGAGCGAGGCAGGAGGCAGGGATGACGGCCCCGTCGTTGGATCCGGCGACAGAGGGAGGCAGGAGACGGCGGCGGATCCGTTGCCGGCCAGTCACGGCGCCGCGGGCTCCCTCGCTCCGGCTGCCGCCGTCGCTCGCTCGCCCATGACGGCTGCCTCCGTGAAGAATCAGGTCGGGGATTCTATGGTGGTTCTGCGTGTCACGCCTATATAGGGCGGGGGGGGGGGGGTAACAGAATAATATTCTGTTACCGGTAACGGAATAGTCCAGCCCTATATATATATACACAACTGGTCTATTCTGCTAATATTAGCAGAATAACTATTCTGATAACACTTCCGCACTGCACGCTCAACGCAAGTGCACGTCATTGTTTGAACCAAGTGTGCAGCAGTATTCAGGCGAGTGAACTTCCCATCGCAAAAAACTGCATGATGTGTTTTTTCGGTACTGTTTTCTCTCTAGTTTTTTAAACCGCTTATCGGAATGACGCGTGTAATAAACCTTTGAACACTTTTCGAGATTCGTCATGGTTTAAGAGCAGATTTGAAAATGGTGCGACGCACGACGAGTGGCAGCGAGCGTTTTTTCGCGTTTTTTCTAAACCGCTCATCGGAATGAAGCAAATGTTACATAGTTGGAAAGATATCGTCGAGACGCATCTTTTTCATATATATTATTTTCTTTAATTCGTTACGGTTTAAGAGCAGTTTTAAATTTAGTAAATCACGAAATTATGTTTTTTATTTTTTTTGCAATTTTTGGTACTGTTTTCGCTCCCTTATTTGAACCATTTATCGAAATGAGGCGTGTGATACGCTACGGACGAGGAGCAACTTTTATATGTTTAAATGTTTTTGAGATTCCTTACAATTTTTAGTTAATTTTGAAAATGGTGTGGCTGACGATAAGTGGCAGTAGTCGTTTTTTTGTGAAATTTTTACAAACAGCTGGTCTAAATGATTCAAATTATACACCGTTGGTTAGATATTGATGAGGCGCAACTTTTTCATGTAGATCGCTATCTCCGATTCTTTACGGTTTAAGAGCAAATTTGATTTTAACAAAATGTGGACACTCTGTTTTTTCGCGACACCAAAATCGTCGTATGTACTGCATCAGACAAAAAACCGCGATGCTTTAGATTGAAAACCGCACTGCATCAGATGGGCAAATGAACTTCATGAATTCTTTTATCGGACGTAAATTTACTGAGACGAGTTATTGTAGTCTTTTTTTCAACTTTTCTTATGAACGAGAGTGCACCGCAGAGACGAGGGCTAGTGAACCACATTATATATCGAAGCGAACTGCAGTACTGTTTTGTTGTTCTGCTAAAAAATTCAGACTTCTATGTCGGGAAATTTTTCCAACTTCCATATCGGGCGCAAGTGAACACCATCACTCTCAAAAGTGAACCACATACGAGGACCAAACGCACTGCAGGGGTTGATCTAGTTGATTGAATTTTAAAACACATGAAACAAATTGCACTTCATACATAGGGGTAATGAGCTGATACATAAATTGTTCACATAAAATTCATAAGTGTACTTCTGAACAAGAATGTGTTTGCCATCTTGTTTTTTCCTCTATAGTGGTGCAAAGAAGTAGTGCGGAAGCTCGTAGCACCCATCCAGAAACTGCACTGGAGATACGTCAGCAATGAACTGCACCAGAGCACATCTTTTGCAGGAAAAAAAAATCAAAATGCACACTCAGCACCTGGGAAGTGCACGCCGTCGTCAAGTGTTTGCCGCGTAATCTTGGCGTCACGTCGCGAGCCACCATCAGAACTGTTGTGGAATGGACACAATAAACTCCGAAAACGCAACAACAGTTGATGAAGTAAACATCAAGGGATGCAGGGAGGCCTTGCTGAACGGATGCCCGGCTATGCCATAAACTGCACAAGGCCTCCGTCACGCACTGCAATGCGGCGTCCCCCGTCACGCACTGCACTGCACTGCAGCTTCCCCCATCACACGCTGCAATGCGGCGTCCCCCGTCACGCACTGCTGTGCAGCGCACAAGTGCACTGCACGCAAGCTTCAAATGAGATGCACGGGAGGCGTGGAGTGCGTAGGAACCTGTCGTTGACCCTGATGATGGAGGTAGAAATCAGCGGCAAGGAAGCCTGGCGACACGGGGGTTTCTTGGGCAGGCAGGATCCAGGGGCTGTCAATGGATGTTGCTCCTGGCAGCTGAGGAGGAGGGGAGGGTGGCCGGGGATTTGGGCGGCACTGGGTTGGGGAGTTGGTGTGTGGGAGTCCTCGGGAGTACCTCAACCATTGCAGCAGAGGACAACCTCATCGCGTGGGGCACCAGCAGCCGGGAAAGAGTGGGTTGCCATGGCCGCTGTCGACTGCGAGGTCCACGCCGTGGATCCAGTTTCCAGGGCTCACCGCAGATGGCGGAGAGCGGCCAAGAAGCACCAGGTCGGACGAAGGAGGCAGCGGGAGCAGTGGGAGGCATGCGAGGCCGTGGCCCTACGGATCCGGCAAATAAAGGCCGGGGGCGACCCGATCTGGCGGTGAGGGAGGCCGAGGATGGCGGCGGTCGGCACGGAGGTTCGTATCGGGCCGATGGCGCCGCGGCGACGCAGGGGAAGGAGGTGGGGCGGCGGTGTGGGCGAAGGTCGCCTCTAGACGGCGCGGGGAGGGAGGTGGTGCGGCGGCGCGGGCAGGGAGGTGTTTCAATGGCGCGGGGGAGGTGGTCCGGCGGCATAGGGAGGTGGTCGTGCGGGGGTGGAAGTGGCCGTGCGAGGGTGGAGCACGGGGAGAGAGAGAGGTGGAGGAGAGGATAAGGTGGGGTGAGTTTTCTTTTTTTTCCTTTTTCCTCCGCATTTCTGTCGTGGTTAGTTTGTCGCTACAGGTGGGTCGGGGGTGTTAGCAGAATAAGGGTCTTAAGGGTGTTATTAGAATAGAACCACCCTATATATATATATACTAGCCCCCAAGTCTTAAATATAGGAATGATAGTGAGTATGCTTTAGACTTTGCAAGAATTTCCAATATGTAGCCCCCAAGGGCCGGCTTATCTTGATAAGATGAGCCGAGTCTTTCAACCATTGCTTAAAAACAAAATCTGTAGCCCCCAAGGGGCAGATTATCTTAATAAGATGAGCCAGATTTTTATAATAACTTGTGAGAACCAAATCTGTAGCCCCCCAAGGGCCGGCTTATCTGAATAAGATGAGCCAGGTCTTATAAAGTGAAATGAGCTACATTAGCCCCCAAGTGCCAAGTCTATTGCTTGCAATGTGCTTGGGACTTGAGTATCATTGTTAACGATGAACTTAACTATCGTAACAATGTGTGCCACCCTTTGCAGGAAGCGTTGAGTGTGGGCGAATCAAACATCACCGATTTGAAGAAAAATCTGGAGACGCAGCAAAATGAGTGCGCCAAAGCTGAATTGAGGCTGAAATCATCCTTAGAAGATATAGAGAAATCAAGGCCAAATTTGATGAAGAAAGACCCGCCTAGGAAATTGAAAAGGCTAATCTTCTAAAGAGAGCAGAAGATGCTGAGGCTCAACTGAAACCGGTGACTGAAGAGCTATCCGGCTTAAGGCAACATATCTCCAACATGACATCCGCCATCTTTTGTAAGTGTAATATGCAACTCATCTTCTGTTGTCAAATTCTTTAACTCGCCTGGCGACTCTTGTGCAAAAATCTTAACAGGCCCCAGAAGTGCTAGTCTTGGCCAAAACATGTTGTTAAAGCTGAAGGCGGCTTATTTACTGACTGAGCAATTATACACTGGAACTCTGCGCAACCTTGTGGCCCTATCAAATGGCAAAAAACCTCCAACCCATATCAAGACTGTGCTGGATCAACTTTCCATAGTACCGGCTCAAATTGAGGAACTTAAATTTTCAGCCACCCGCGCAGGAGCCATTGTTGGCCCGGCCAAATCTTGGCAATCAGAGCTTGACCCAGAAGAAATGGCCACTGGGTGTCCAGAGTTCAAAGATGACGGGTCGATCTTCGAAGAGGACGACTTCAATAGATGCGTCAGAGAGATGCGGCCTTTGGCGTGTAAGCTTACACATGAGCTGGATATGAGCAAGTACCAGCCAACTTATTAGTAAAATGCTAAGATTAAGCCTCCATCCCATGATGTTGTAGACCTTACTCTGCCAAGGATTAAGCATATCTTCAGTCCTGATCTCAATCCTTCTGTTACAAATAATGACGAAGCAACATTTGAAGGTTTAACCGGCATCGACTGGACATCGGTGAATCTCCAGATGGTTATCAACGAAGAGCTGGCACATGATGATTTGGGGGCTTCAAGCTCAAGGCGCCATGAAGACGCATACCCGTCTAGTGCTAACCTAGATGGCACAGAGGCCGGCTTAGAGGGGGTGACAAACACTTAAGCGAAAAACTCGCGGGCTCAGCTATAGCCTTGTAATAGGTAGCTGAAAACAATTATCTACTCTGTCATGCCTTCGTGCATATTCTTATCAACTTATGCTCCCACAGCTTGAATCTTCTGTGATCTTATCATACACAGCTTTGCTTGCAATATCTTCAACTGGCGGCATACAATCATAATCAAGTGTGAGTTAGATAACTCAATAACCGAGGGCGGCTTATAATCATCTCCATTCTATGAAATGATCACTTTGACGACTTATAACCGCAATAAACTCAATATGGAGCAATATAACTCAGATCAGTATGATCCGGCAGCTTCTCACCTGTAAAAATGTTTTCTATAAAACAAAAATAGAGTATGCATAAATCAAATAATTATTAAGCCGTCTTGCAAGGCACGACCAAAATAGATTGGTTTTTTTGAAAAAAAACTCAATTTTTTGCTTCAAAGAAGCTTGGCATGAAAAGCCTTTTATCCCGTAAGCCGGCTCTCACATGACATAAATCCGTCGCTTAGACCTTAACTAGTTCAGGGTCTTATAAAAAAGATTGACTGTTAAGAGTATGAACGGGCCACATAGCGAAGAGACTACAGCAAACGTGTGAGTTTATCCTAGCTCACTGTAAGCCGGCCCTCACGTGACATAAGCCGTCGTTTAAACTTTGATGAGTTCAGGGTCTTATGTAAAAGATTGACTGTCAAAAGTACGACGGGTCACTTGTCGGACTATCAAGTTGCAAACAGGCAGGTTTAACTCAGTCATGGCATAAAAGCCGGTCAAAATGGGTAATGAAGCTATACTCATTGAGTAGGAAGCCCCCAAGCGACCTATGGCATGAAAGTCGATCAAGAGGGTTATAAAGCTATGCTCATAGAGCAGGAGGCCCCCAAATGACCTATAACATGGCGTAAAAATCGATCAAGAGGGTTATGTAGCTATGCTCGTAGAGTTGGAAGCCCCCAAATGACCTATAACATGGCATAAAAGCCGATCAAGAGGGTTATGTAGCTATGCTCATAGAGCAGGAAGCCCCCAAATGACCTAGAACATGGCATAAAAGCCGTTCAAGATGGTAATAAAGCTGTGCTCACAGAGCAGGAACCCCCAAATGACCTATAACATGGCATAAAAGCCAATCAAGAGGGTTATGTAGCTATGCTCATAGAGCAAGAAGCCCCCAAATGACCTAGAACATGGCATAAAAGTTGATCAAGAGGGTTATAAAGCTATAATCATAGAGCAGGAAGCCCCCAAGTGACCTTATGAGTAATCAATAATGACTCTTGCTCAAAAGATTTGAGATGAAACAATAGAGTCCCCGAATTTTGGGGATGTCGACTTTATTATATTGATCATAAAGATATATTTACATCAATGAAGGTATATACAATGATGAGTGCCAATGACTCAAGTGTAGTAAGGCCGAAGATGAGCAATGTTCCATGGTGTGCGGGTCTCCTCTTCAGATTTGCGGGAATCCTTGTGTTCTCGTATGTCAATGAGGTAGTAAGACCCGTTATTGAGATTTTTGCTCACCACAAAAGGTCCTTCCCAAGGAGGCGAAAGCTTATGCATCCCTGTCTGGTCTTGAATCAAACGGAACACTAAGTCTCCCTCCTGAAAGGTCCTGCTTCGAACTCTACGGCTGTGATAGCGATGTAGGTCTTGCTGATATATTGCTGAACGAGCCGCCGCAAGATCACGCTCCTCCTCAAGAGCATCCAAAGCATTTTGACGCGCCGTCTCATTGTCAGCCTCCACATAAGCCGCTACTCTGGGCGAGTCATGACGAATATCACTGGGGAGTATTGCTTCAGCTCCATAAACCATCACTACAAAAAAATACACTTCTGTGATGATACGTGTTTGTCACAGTAGGTCACGTTTTCTGTCATGCATGTATATCCATGACGATTTTATGACAGAATCAAGATAGTCATACGTGTGCTGTCGTAGAAGTGTTCCATGACATTACTAAAATTATCATCACGGAAGTGTCCACTTCCATGACTATAAATCGCGCGTCATAGAAGTTCTTTCGTCAAGGGTAACCGACACGTGGCATCCACCATAACTTGTCGACGTTAAGCTATTGGGTTCCGGTTTGGATCCAATAACTCATTAACAGCCTGGACCAATGGGGATTTTCCACGTGTAAAATTCTCAATGGCCAGAGGAACCACGTGTCGGCTCACGGTTGGGACAGAAGTCATCCACTCATTGGACCGAGGGCACCTATGATACATCGACACATGGCACGACCCAACAAAGGCCCATTCGGGTGAAAAGTTCGACCCGTTTGACTTGGTCAAAAGGTAGCTGGCTGGCCCACGGAAAGCCTGTTAACGGCATGTTCGCATATAGCACATTTACAGCCCTCTAACTCACTACCCGCTATGACCTACCCGAATTAGGCCCAGTAGTGTCATCTGGGCCGTCCAATATGATTCCAGCTCGTTGTAACTTTCGGACCATGTATGGCCCATGGCGTCTTTCGGCCCATAAGAGGCCCTTTGTAACTCTAGGCCCATTAAAGGCCCAAGATGAAACTGGCCCATAATGAACAATGTATCACTTTATACCCATTAACGGCCCATTATTCCATCGGCCGTTTCCAGCCAGTGTTAACTTTCGGCCTTCTAAGGGCCCATTTATTCTTGGGCTCATTTCCAGAATTTGGTTACTTAAGGTCCGTTACTCGCCTGTTCCGCTTGTGGGCCAAATTCAGCCCGTGGTTACAGTTAGCCCGTTTGTGGCCCGTTAACCCGTTGGGCTGTTTTCATAGCGTCGTCAAATACGGGCTATTAACGGTCCGTTATGGTCGGGCCATAAAATAGACGATTTCCACTCTAGCCCGTTTATGGCCCATTTTACGGACCGTTATTGGCCCACGAATAGTAGGCCCATGTTTGGCAAAACGATTATACGGCCCGTAGAAGGCCCATAGATTAGACGGCCCATAGAAGGCCCATGTATCCTACGACCCGTAGAAGGCCCATGGATCCTATGGCCCGTAGAAGGCCCATGGATCATATATGGCCCGTAGAAGGCCCATGGATCCTACGGCCCATAGGAGGGCACTAGAGCAGGTAGTAGGACCATGGTTACAACAATCCGTGTGTTGACATGGTTATTGTGGCCTAGTTATAAAAATAGGTTATTGTGGCCACTAGAAAAACACGGAAAAAGAACTGCAATGACTACAAGCAAACAACTAAACAAGACAATAAGGAAATATATAAGCAAGCAACTAACGCTAGGCTATTACGGCCATTACACATATTACATCCACTGGGCATCAAAGTTCGCCACCAGTGCAAATATAGGGAACAAAGCAGCATATTACATACACTGGCCATCTAAATTGGCCACTAGTGCAAATAAACACGGCAGCAAAACAAGTCCATAACTGAAACAACTTCAGAAGAGCTCAAGAAACACTATCCTGGGTATCCACCATGCTGGCAATAAGCTTAGCAAGCTTATTAGCTTTCTCCTATTTGGCACTAAAATCCTCCAACGCTTGTTGTTGCACCAGAAAGTATGCGTCTGAATGCTCTAGGGACTTCCGCAGTCCTTCACTTCTTGTCGCAGCACAGCTGATCGATGTCTTTCAGCTTGTAGTTGAGACTCAAGAAACCGAACTGGTTCAGACAGTGAGTTTGAATAGCTTGTGCCAGCGGTATTGGCCAGTAACTCGAACACTACACCAAGACAGGACTTTGGGGTTGTCTCACTGTCTTCAAGATAGTTTTCCTTAGCTATTTTAACATCTTTGTTGGAGACCAACAAGGATGTCTCACTATCCTGAACCTTATCTGCATTACTTCCATTACCATTGCTTAATAAGGCACTCTTCCCCAATATTCTGTCAGCATTCTAAAAGAAGAAACAAGCAGACACATAACAGGTTTATAATGTAATAGTATATGGAACTCATTTCGGTGAACCAGTTCATTAGTAAGGTGGACATGATTAAACTACCAAGTCTTCTATTGCTAAGTAGTACATAATAAAAGCATCAAACAAACATATATCTATGTCCTATGGTCACTACATTGTCTTGCCAAATCAAAATAGAGACACGGTTCAAATCATACCAGTTCAAGACAAAGCAGCATTGAAAGACAAAGTGTGGGAAACTACACGGCACAACAAGATTTCAGATGGGTACCACCGGTCTACATGTACAACAACACTATTGGCTCTGTTGTGATGCTAGTAATGTGCATGATATGAGAAGTCAACTGTATACACAACTGAAATTGAAATCAACAACACTATTTATAAGAGCAAACCTGTTAAAGAAACATGCGTAAACATACATGTTGTGCCATTGGAGTCTCGATTGGATCCTTCAATTTAAAAACAAGTTTGTATGAGTAAATACAATGATACAAGAGCAAAGCAGTATGCACGATAGCAATGGAATCTTAAATAAGAACAATTTTTCTTCAGGTTTAAGCACTTGTTCTACATGAACAGAGCACAGTAAGATGCGGGCATATAGTACATAAAAATAAAAAATGAGCTCATAGATCTTACCACATTCTTGGTTCGGGACCAGTACAGAAAAAGGCATTCCCAATCATCGTCCAGTAAATGTGTCTCAGGAGAACGTAAGGGAAATTGATGAGTTTCTTTGCCAGTGAAGTACGTTTTCTTCAGGTAATTCTGATACTGCCACCATGCATTCTTGAAGATAGCAGAGGTATTAGCACAGGTTACTCATCCTAAATTTCCAAATCGGTCCTTCTCTATAGAGAAAAATGGGAAAATTTGCTATATTATGACCATCATGGAGGTAGAATGTATGGGACAAAGCAAAGTAATTGCCATGAAAACATTACTTACACATAACTCCTGGACAAACACCTGCAACTGGAATTTTCCTTCATCTTCAGTATAACATTTCCATGATGGGAAGATACACACATAGGATTTAACAACATCAAATGCGATAGATGCTAAACTACGAATGGTTGGTTCTGCTTCCTCCACAGGAATAGGTGTACTAACTGGTGGAGTTGTGGTTCGTCGTGGTATTACTGGCGCTTTGGGCACTGGAGTTGCCTTACTCGCTGCTCTTGTTTGGGAGCTCTGTGGTGGAGATGGTGTTGTGTCAACAGGAACTGTGTTACTATCTGCTGGGGTTGGGGTTAGATTGGGTGAAGCTGGTTCTTTGTCCATCGCAGTAGGGGTACAATCTGCGAGAGTCTGGGTTATGTGTGGTTGGGCTGGTTCTCGTGCATGTACAACCGGGGTGCTATCTCCACCAAGAGGTAGCACAGTTTTATTTGAAGACCGTGTTTTTACTCCGCTAGATACTTCCATCACCCGCTCCAGTTCAAATGGCTGATAAACAGGAAATATAGTTGAATGTACATACAATGTATGAGAGACAGATGCAATAGATAGTGTGGAAAAAAGAGGGCATGAAATAGTTGACATGTATATTGTTTAACTAAAAAGGATAACATAACATCATTTCACATATATGATGTCTATCTAAACTAGATAGCATAGCATGACATAATTCAAAGATATGATGACTAACTAAACAGGATGGCATGAGATAATTATATGATGTCTCTAGTAAACAGGTTTGCATGACATAATTCACATACATGTTATCTAAGTAATCATGGTCGCATGATTTAATTCACATATGTGATTTACTCCATCCGTTCCTTTATATAAGGTGTGTTTGTTTTTTGATAAAATTCCAGATTGTAAGGTGTATTTCTTATAATTCCTGATAATTCCCTTGTTAGCCCTCCAGAAAAAAGAAAGTGTCTGTATCCTGATTGCATATGTCTCTCCTTGTAGCAATAGAAGGAAAGTATCTTTTTTATCGATTGCATCTATCTCTTACTTTCGTGCACTAACTGATGTATTTGCCACTAATCAACAAATTTGTCAACGATAATTTCATCCTAGCCAGTCTATAATTATGTGCCTTGGTCACCGTGCCGAAAATAATACACCTTATATAAAGGAACGGAGGGAGTAAATGCTATCAGAGGGCATTCACATATATGATGTCCGAACTAAGAACATGGTGTTGAATATTGTGTATATGATGTCTAAACTATGCAATGCAAGACACCATATGCATGATATGAGCAGTATAACCGTGCCAAGTTAGAGAACACACATCGGTGGGGGAATAGGACTGGTCATCTGTCTCTGAATCCATCTTTGAGGAGCTATCGGGACCCAGCAAGAGATCTGCTTCGACAGGTAGCACTGTTTGCTCTGAAGACCTTGTTTTCACTCCAGATTTTTCCATCACCCACTCAAATGGCTGATTTAGAGGAAGAGTAGTTTAATGTACAAACATTGTCGACAAATGAAAATGTAATGAAGAAAAGGATGGGCAAGATATCATTCAGATATATGATGCCTGGTTAAACAGGATGGCATTGCATATTTCACATACATTATGGTTGGCTAAAAGAGATGAGACTATATGATTCCCATATATGATATAGAAACTTAACATGTGGCATTACAGAACATGTCTAAACTAAGCAGATGACATATATGATGTCAAAAGTAGGCTTTGCAAGGCAACATATGCATGATAGGGGGGAGGGTTTGCCATTGAACCCACCATGGAGCGATGTCTGCATGACATTGTATTGCCACGCAAAACTCTTCTCTTTTTCTCTACATGTTCAGCATGATTGTGTACAATATCTGACATGCATACAAAAAAATGTAGTCATATTATGTAAGTAGAGCATGCGGAAATCTAGAGTGATGCTAACAACCAGTTGATGGATCCAAAAATAATGAGAGCAGGCTGATGATACACTGGTGCGCGTCGGTCCTAAACAAACGGTTTTTAACCTCTTTCCGCGACGCATTTGGAACCGTCGTCAAGTGAGTGTGGGCGATAGGGGAGTCCTTCCCACACGACCCAGAAACCGTCGGGGATATGCCCTCCTGGCACACACGTTCGGCAAAATGAGGTCGTGTGCGACCGGAGAGCACTTAAATACGGAAATACGTATAGTGGAGCTAAAAAATACAATTATACGGCGAAATTGTTTCCGGTCGAGTACATCCCACATAGTCAGTCCCCGCTAAACGTTTCCGTTTATATGCACATCCCACACAGTCGCTCCAAGGAAAACGTTTCCGTTCACAGGTACATCACACACAATTTTTCCTGTTAAATCGTTTGCGTTATTGAATGTATCACACACGGTCCGTAGAAGAAACTGTGTGGCAAAGGCTGTCCATCACACTCAGTTTTTATGTGGTACGGTTGCGCAAGGTGGCCTAACGCAAACAGTTTTCAAGAGAAAGTCGTGTGTGATTGTTCATTGATCCAACACGGTTTATTCCTAGAAACTGTGTGCGTTGCCTGAGGTCATCGCCCACGGTATTTTTTCAACAACCGTTTGCAATAGCAAAACACAATTAGCAGGCTGGTTCACCATTAGCGGGCTAATTATCCGAATATTCGTAATCCATTTATTAATCTAATTGACATTTCATATTAAGCACACAATATATTTCATTTCCATATTAAGGAAGCAGAATTTCATAATTGAAATACATCGAGTACAACATGATATAGCTTGACTCAGCTACCCATTACACAATCGCACCAGCAGAAGAAGTTCCACATGCAACATGTAGAACCTTTCAAAATTAGCATCATAGGCGGTATATAGACAGATGCATCTCATCGGAAAACTGCTGGAGCGGAAGGCGAATATTGAGCCTTCATTCATGTTGAAGGTCTTTGCAACTTTAGGCCAAGCACGTGGATGATTGACCGTCATCGCCGTCCTCTTCACAACACTTCAATATTGAACCGTGGGTGTTGTATGAAAACCTTCCTCGCCTCCTGACCATAGAGGTGGTTTGAGAGGTAATCATAAGTGAACTGCTTTCGAAAGGCCTGAAAACAAGGATGTGCATAAATATCTTCTCTGTATTGGAAATGGGGCAAATGAATAAAAAAGGCAAGGTATAATAGTTAGTACCATCTTGTAGTGAAGTGATGTCTTCTTCATTGTGCAGACAAAGATCTTGTTGTTTTTTGTCGCTAATTTCTTTATCCTAACAATCTTTCTGAGTTTCTTGATTTGATTGATATTCATGGACAACTCATTTCCCCATATGCAAAAAGGGTCGAACAGTGGGTCTAAACCTGTGACAGCAGGACCTACATGTGCAAGACCAAATTGTTAAAAACCAAAATATTAGAATGGTTCCTGCAATTGCACAATAAGGTGCTAGTAGACAACGGACAATGCACGTGCTAACCTCGATTGTAAACCTCAGTGCTTCCCATTGTTTCCCTGCAACACATATAAGGAAGTTAGTCATCAGGTTAAGTAAGGGTTCGCATGCTATCAGTAAAATATGTTGATGAAAAATAAGCACATTGCAGATGCATCAGATTAATTGAAGCCACATGGAAAACCCATTTACCCAAACCAAGCATGATTAAGAACTAGGAAATATAGCACTTGTATATGTTGCTCATGTAGTAAGTGCAGCCAAATTCGATTTATTCCTCACATGCACAACAATACAAAGTTCTACCCAAGACAATTGGACATCGCATTGCAGAATTGAACAAAGCAGTTAACTAAACACCACAACAAATGAACCAAACATTAACTGAGCACCACATTGCACAATATAACATACTCCTAATAGAAGATCAGAGAGTTAACCAAACAGTTAACTACAGCCAATTATAGCAATTGTATTTGTTTCTCATGTATTTACTACAACCAAATTCAATTTATTCCTCACATGGTATACAATAACAGAATGCACCCACAATTTTGTAAAGATAAATTCGATTTATTTCTCACATGGAAGACAATACAAAATTGCAGCCTGAAGAATTGAACATCACATTTGCAGAATTGCACCAAACAGTTAACTGAAGACGACATCTAATTAACAAAACAGTTAATAAGTGAGCACCACACTGCACGACATATAGAATATACACTAGAGAAACAAATTGCATGGTGAAACTAGATAGCACAATTCACTAGAATTTGTGAAGGAAAGACAGGAGCAGCACACGCAACGGGTAAACCGAGCATGCTTAACCGGCATAGCTAGCAATTGGCAAGGTGCTCCTTCAAGTTCTAGGGGTCGGCACAAATGGCAGCCATCGCGACCTCATCCGCGTGTGCAGCCGCGATTTGCTTCTTCGCTGCCAAATGCTCCTTGAGGTCATGGCTATACTACGTGCACCATGACTTAGGCCGGCGCTTATTTGGTGGAGGGGTTGGTGATTTGGTGGAGGAGGATGGGGGTCGGGTGTGGATTACATGCTTCGATAGAGGAGTCCGAGTAGCGTGAAGGAGGGTCGCCGGCAAGGAGGCGGCGGCACTGCAAGCAAGGAGTGAAGGTTTTAACTTGGAAAGGAAGGCGGAAAGAGGGGAAATGTGGCTTTTGGTAAGGGGGAGGGGGCGGGGAGGTAGATATTTCGGCGGAAGCCAAAAATTTGGAATCGCTTCAGCCAAAAAACTGGCGCGCAAAGTGTCATCAGACACAGTCCCTTATTCAGAACTGTGTACGATATGTGGACATCACAAACGATTCAGATAGCTTAAATCGTGTGTGATGAGTTTGAACGTCAAAAGTTTTGGTTCGAATTTCCATGGTTATAGTGGTCATCCATGTCATTGCATAATTTGGGTACACAAAGGAGACTACAACACACCCACACTTCTTAATCAAGCAAGTTCAGCAATTAAACAGAGCTAGCTGACGTAAACATTAATCTAACAAATTAATGACCGACGCTCTTAGTTAAAAAAAACAAAGAGTAATACTACGGCAGGTGCTCGTCAATCTCCGCCGCCGCCTCCATGTCTAGCTCGCGCCCGATGGTCTCCTGGGAAGGGGCTCCATGGCATCCATCGCACCATACTTGACAAGCATCTCGCCATCCATGTCCGCCATATCTTTGGAAAAGGCCGCCACGAGCTGGGCAGGGGCGGACGCGATCTGGGCTTGGATGGACTCCGTCGTAGCAAGGTATGTGGCGGAGGAACGGATGACTACTCGAACGCTCTTCGGCCGTGGGTTGCCGACCATTGTCGGAGAAGCTTCGTTCGATTTGTGCGGTGACCGCTAGGAGCTGGGCGTGGGTGGCCTTGACATGGTCTTGGGCGGCCTCCATCAGGGCTAAGGCCACCGCTGCAGAACAGACAACTGCTGTGCCGCTCTCGCCAGTTGCTATCCCGGAGGCAGATGTTGCTGCTGCCACCTGAGAAGCAACAATGGCCGTTTGGGCTGCCTTTGCCGCCCGGTCGCAAATTGCGGCCGCGCTCATGCACCTTTTTAGCACGCGCAAGGCGGCTGCGGTGGCGCTCTCGCCAGAGTTGGCCACCGAAGTTGCCCTCACGACGCGGGTCCACGTGCCCATCTTTCACCGGCGACGATTGAACAATGAAATGATATTTGGGGAGCGAGCTAGTGTGCTTGAGATGCCGACTGTGGACTGTAGCGGACACACCTTCTCGCGTAAGCCATAGGGTTACTATACACCGACGGTGCTCCAAGATATTTTGTACTATATCTCACACGGTTGCTGATAATAAACTGTGTGCGATCTACTTGATTTTTCATCTTAATTTGAATTACATAATGGGGTCACAGCGGCAATGGACGGTGTTTGAATTGCTAGACCTTTTATCTGGAGTGAACATGCAACTATATGTGTGTCATAAAAGAATTGGAATTATTCAGGGTTCGTTTGAACATTTTATGCATTAAATTGGTTTTCTAGCCATTTCAGGTGAACAGTTCAATTTTGAACTACATACACATGCTCCGGTGCATATAAATTGGTTGAAAAATCAAATATGTGTCCTTGGGTGCATGCTTAGGTCCCATGCAAGAAATGGGAATGAATTTCAAACACCAGGGCACCGTTGATTGCCAGCAAAACAATGAGATGCCTGGTTTTTCAATTCTAGTAAATCCAAAACTCGTCTGAAATTCATGAAACTTGGCATGCTATCATGGAGTGGCATCAACATGCCGTGGTACAAATTTTGTCCCATCTGGGGCAGGTTTGGGTATATGTTTCTCACAAACCGGAGCTTCTCACAACAAGCATGATGGTTTTTGGTAGGGAATGTCCCACCTTTGTAGACGAAACGATATCCATTGCCTCTTATTGCTTTCAATTTTTTTCTCATGTCAACATAGAACAACAGGAGTGTTGTGTGAATTTTTGTGATTTTTTGGGGTTCGTTTGGACATTTTTATGCATTAACGGAGTTTTCAATGCATTTATGTGCATAATTCAAATTGGAACTACATGCAAATGCTCTAGCGCATATAAATTGGTTGAAAAATCAAATATGTGTCCTTGGGTGCATGCTTAGGTCCCATGCAAGAAATGGGAATGAATTTCAAACACTAGGGCACCATTGATTGCCGGCAAAACATTGAGATGCCTGGTTTTTAAATTCTAGTAAATCCAAAACTCGTTTGAAATTCATGAAACCTGGCATGCTATCAAGGAGCGGCATCAACATGCCATGGTACAAATTTTGTCCCATTTGGGGCAGGTTTGGTTATATGCTTCTCACAAACCGGAGCTTCTCACAACAAGCATGATGGTTTTCGGTAGGGAACGTCCCACCTTTGGGGACGAAACGATATCCATTGCCCCTTATTGCTTTCAAATTTTTTTCTCATGTCAACATAGAACAACAGGAGTGTTGCGTGAATTTTTGTGATTTTTCGGGGTTCATTTGGACATTTTTATGCATTAACTAAGTTTTCAATGCATTTATGTGCATAATTCAAATTTGAACTACATGCACATGCTCCAGTGCATATAAATTGGTTGAAAAATCAGATATGTGTCCTTGGGTGCATGCTTAGGTCCCATGCAAGAAATGGGAATGAATTTCAAACACCAGGGCACCGTTGATTGCCGGCAAAACATTGAGATGCCTGGTTTTTAAATTCTGGTAAATCCAAAATTTGGTTAAGCATTCACGTGAAGCCACGTGTCTTGGTTTGAATGCCTGTAGGAGGTGTCGTGCGAACAGCTGCTTAACCTTGACTGAACGGGAGGCGTGCGAGCACCGTCCGGTGCACAGGCTGACCGAGAGGCGCGCAAGCTGTACTTGAGTGCACAGGCTCACCGGGAAGCGTGCGAGCTATACGCTGCGCAGGCTCACTAGAAAGCGAACCCTTTGACTTCCATGGCCACCCGCCTTGCTCGCATCCTCTCCATTAATGGTGCCCAAGTCGTAGTTTCATTCGCTTTTTAAATATAAAACACTCATTGCAAATGTTTTAGTTAGAACACCCGTATGCAAACCGACAGCTTCCCCAGGAAGCCAAGAGAAAATGTGTCGAGCAGGATTTCTGCAGCTCTTGATTGCAAACGTTTTAGATAGAACACCCGTATGCAAAGTGAGAGTAGCGCAGGATTTGTGCATCCCTTCAACGCAAACGGTTGTTTTGGATGACCCGTGTGCAACCACGTACAAACAATTTGGTAAGATTTGTCAATCCTTGTAACACTGCGATTTGTCAAAATATGATGCTAAATATCACTAGAAGTATCTAACTTTTGCAACTAAAATTCAGTAATTAAGCATAAATTTCATTCATAGATTAAGCAGTCGTTCTTAATTTATACAAACAGTTCTATTCGATAGCTGAACCGACCAAACTTTTCCCCAATTGTTGCCAACCACATACTGAAATAGCTAGTTCAACTATATATACTAACTAATTTTAAGTACGTTGTACAGTTCCACCACATCTATAGTCAGATGAACTGAACAAAATAGCCCCTAAATACTACTACTACTGCGGAGGGGCTTTGTACTACTTCCGGCTGCCTCTCCTCTGCCGAGCGCGTTCAGTAAGAGGCAGAGGAGGAGGAGGAGGAGCCTACCGACGAGCTGGGCAACCGCAATGCGGTGCCTGCCGCTAATGCAGCTTCAGCGACGCTCGCCTCGAATGCCCTCTGCCGCTCCAGACGACCCCTCTCGAAGCGGTGGTTCTCCTCGTAGATGTCCCTATTCCTCGCCTCTGAGGCGGCGTGTTCCGCGGCCAGTGCGGCACTAAGGATCTTTGCGTGCTCGACGAGGCGATCCTCCTCCTCCCGCAAGAACTTGGTGTAGCACGCATGGTCGTTGTCGCACGTGCGAGCATCCACCTCTGCCTCCCGCCTTCGGGCGGCGGTGGCGGAGCGGGTGATGATCCCGGCGGTCGACAGTTGGCTGGCGGCCACGGCGGCCGACGACAGGGTGGCGGCCACGACCACCACCTCCCGCCTTCGGGCCGTGGTGGCGGAGCAGGTGATGGCCATAGTGGCCGACAGTGGGGTGGCAGCCATGACGGCCATCTCCTGCCTTCGGGCCGCGGCAGCGGAGCGGGCGATGGCCCTGGCTTTCACGGTGGTGTGGCGGCAACGGCGGCCGGCAACAGCTGCCGACGGGCACCGGCGGCGGAGCGTGTGGTGGGTGTTCACGCACACCCAAAAGAGACGCCACGCGCACTGCACTATGCCGGGGACTGGGTCGCCGCCGCGGTGTAGCCTCCCAGCTGGAGCTGTCCTCAGATGACGACAGAGTGGCTGAGCGACGACGACGTTCTGGTGCCATTGGCGAATGTGGGAGAAGCAGACGAGATAAGCTACAGGGATGGAGGGGAAAATGCGGGCAGGACTCGCCGACCGTGAGGGTTTTTATAGCAGGTCGGTAAGCATTGGGATTTTGGGGGATTTCACCGAGTCGGGCGGGAAGCTTGCGCGGGAACCTACGAGGTTGCGCGGGAACGGGCTCACCGACGATTCATTGGTGCCACCGTTTGGCAAAAAGAACGCCCCCGCGCGCTACGCAAGCTTGCGCTGTAAGCCATCTACGGCAGCGGGGTGACAAGACGTGCGAGAGGAGGACGAAAGGCCACATACACAGACGGTTAAAAAAAAAACCTTTGCGATTTAATTACCTACTATACTACCGTCCTGGTTTATAAGTATGATTTAACTAATAAAATACGAATGCATGTCACCAAAGCTTATATAGTTGGATTTGTATTTGAACATAGTTTCCAATTATATAATTTTTAAAACATGCATTAACATTTTGTTGGTTAAATTTGAGGGCAGAGTATGGCACGGGATATAAAGGATACTATAGACTGGTACCACACGGCCGCTCTCTACGCAGCGACGCAACTGTCGGCCGGCTTGTAGGCGACCACTTCCTACGTGTTCAACTGCTCCATGCGTGTGGTTGCTTGCGGTTCAGGCGGCAGCGGCGCGCTCTGCTCGCGTCCCACCGTGCGCACTCTGCCCTCGCGTCCCCCCGGGTGCTTTGCCCTCGTCCCCCCATGCGCGTTGCCAGTGTTTTGGGCCGGCGCATGATCACGCACGTTCGTGTGCAAGCGGTTGCGCCGGGCACGGCGCGATGATGCAGTTACCCGCTGCAAAAACTGTCATGTGGACGCGCCGAGAATCCACGCCGCCCGGACCCTTTTATTCCTGCGGCCATTTACCTTCATCTCTCGTCTCACACGACACGATAAGCACACCCATGAGGACACACACAGAGAGGACATCCAGCGGTTCCAATGGCGCACCCCGTGGCTCCAATGGCCCTCCCAGCGGCCGACGACGACAACGGCGAGCAGTTCACCTCGCATCACGTAGTGGACACCCACGTGACTGGGAAGGCCCTCTTGGTGGTGTACACGAATGATCCGGTCTCGATGGAGAGGTCCATCCAAACGATGGAGCAGTTCCTTGCCGAGGACAAGTACCGAGTGGTTGGCTTCGACCTCGAGTACACCATCGGTCGTGCCGGGCACGATCAGAAGGTTGCCGTCGCCCAGTTGTGCGTGTGACATGACGTCCTCGTCTACCACTTCCACCTTGCCACAAGGCCTTGCGAGCGTTTCTCCAGGTTCATCAAGAGCTCCGACTACAGTTTCGCTACAATGGATGATACGTCTCCAACGTATCTATAATTTATGAAGTATTCGTGCCATGTTTACAATAGTTTTACATGATTTTGGTATGATTTGATTAGAACTAACCTGGACTGACGTTGTTTTCAGCAGAACTACCGTGGTGTTGTTTTTGTGCAGAAATAAAACTTCTCGGAATGCGATGAAAATCAACGGAGAATTTTTCTGGAAAATATGAAAAATACTGGAACAAAAATCTATCGGAGGGGAGTCCCGTGGGCCCCACGAGGGTGGGGGGCGCGCCCCCCTGCCTCGTGGACTTCCCGAGGTCCCCCCTTACGTGAAATCAATGCCAACTCCTCCTATAAATCAAGAAAACCCCAGAACAGAACCTAGATCGGAAGTTCCACCGCCACAAGCCTCTGTAGCCACGAGAAATCAATGTAGGCCCTCTCCGGCACCCTACCGGAGGGGGCCATCATCACCGGAGGCCATGGAGGAGGATCCCGGAGGGGCCATCATCGCCATGAAGGCCAAGGACCAGAGAGAGAACCTCTCCCCATCCAGGGGGGAGGCCGTGGAGGAGGAAGCACAAGGGGGAGGACCTCTCCTCCTCTCTCTCGGTGACGCCGGAGTGCCATCGGGAGGGGAATCATCGCCGCGGTGATCGTCTTCATCAACATCACCATCCTCATCTCTTTTACGAGGTTCACTATCCCGCACCCCGCTGTAATTCCTACTTGAACATGGTGCTTTATGCCACATATTATGATCCAATGATGTGTTGCCATCCTATGATGTTTTGAGTAGATATCCTTTGTCTTTGGGTTGATTGATGATCTAGATTGGTATGAGTTGTATGTTTTATTTTGGTGCTGGCCTATTGTGCCCTCCGTGTCGCACAAGCATGAGGGATTCCCGCTGTGGGGTGTTGCAATATGTCCATGGTTTACTTATTGTCTGCGTTGCTTGAGTGACAGAAGCATAAACACGGATAAGTGGGTCACGGCGTATGGGATAAAGGGGACTTGATGCTTTAATGCTATGGTTGGGTTTTGCCTTAATGATATTTAGTAGTTGCGGATGCTTGCTAGAGTTCCAATCATAAGTGCATATGATCCGAGACGAGAAAGTATGTTAGCTTATGCCTCTCCCTCATATGAAATTGCAATAGTGATTACCGATCTTGTTAAGAATTGCGTAGGACAATTCCGCACACCGACCTATCATTATTCCACACTCGCTATTTATAATATTTAGTAATATATTCTAACTTTACGATAACAGCACATACTTTTATATTTTAGCTCTCCGATATCATGCAAAGTTATCCTCTTCATACCCACAACGTAGTTTCATTTCTGGTTTGTAGTTGGAAGCAAACGTTCGGTGTACGTAGAGTCGTATCAGTGGCAGATAGGACGTGAGAGAATATTGATCTTATCTTTAGCTCCTTGTGGGTTCGACACTCCATAATTATCACTTCCACCTTTGGAAATTGCTACGATGATTCCCTGCACTTGGGGATTATCAAGCTCTTTCCTGGCGCCGTTGCCGGGGAGCAATAGCGTGGGGATGATATTCTCGTGTGTGCTTGTTTGCTTTATCCACTAAGTAGATTTTGTTTTTCCTTTTTGTTTCTGTTTAGTTGTGGGTGAAACATACAAAAAATAAATAAAGAATGAAAATACAAACGAAATTACTTGCCTATCATGCCTAAAAAGTTTTTCAAAAAGAGAAGTGATTGGAAAGTTATGCATTGAAGAAGTGAGGGTCGACCTTGAGCACTTGTGTTCATGCTCACGGAAAAAATGTAGAATTTTTCATGGAAGTTTCTCTCTAAATAATTATCCCCTTGTATATATCCATTGTATTATAAAAATAATGTGCCAAGCTTTGGTTTTAGGATGATTAGATTGCTTGTTTACTATGTGCAGAAGAAAAACATAAACTTTGACTGTAGCGCGTGATTTTACATGTTTTACTGGAAAGTCAAATGGGTCTGAAACTTTTTGCACATTACTTATGTAAAAAATATTCAAAATTTCAAATTTATTTTATAATTTTTGGAGTTACATAAGTTTACTAAACTTCCAGATTACTACAGGCTGTCCTGTTTTTGACAAATTCTGTTTTTTGCGTGTTGTTTGCTTATTTTGATGAATCTATGGCTAGTATCGGGGGGTATGAACCATAGAGAAGTTGGAATACAGTAGGTTTAACACAAATATAAATAAATAATGAGTTCATTACAGTACCTTAAAGTGGTAGTTTGCTTTATTACACTAACGGATCTCACAAAGTTTTTGTTAAAGTTTTGTGTGGATGAAGTGTTCGAAGATCTAGGAACTATCAATATGAGAAGAATAAAGAGAGTCAAGAGTTCAAGCTTGGGGATGCCCAAGGCACCCCAAGTAAATATTTCAAAGGATACTCAAGCATATAAGCTTGGGGATGCCCCGGTTGGCATCCCATCTTTCTTCTTCAACAAATATCGGTATACCTCGGTTTTTGTTTTGTTCACATGATTTGTGTCCTATGTGTTTTTGTTTTCCATTTAAGAACCATGCTAGCATGGGATAGCCCTTCATTTATCTATAGAATACCTCATGTGCTTCACTTATATCTTTTAAGTATGATCTTATAGAATTTCTCTTTGTGCTTCACTTAAATCTTTTGAGTATGGTTTTATAGAATGCTTCGTGTGCTTCACTTACATATTTTGAGATTGGATATTGGTTATTCCACATTAATTGTAGAATTCTCCATGAACTTCACTTATATCTTTTGGAGTATGAATAATACTATAATCTAAAGTGGGGTTGGAAGAGTGTCAACTTTAGGAATTAGTGATCCCACTATTCCGAATGAGAAGAATTTTGCTTATGTGGAGATTAGAAAAATTCCTATGCTTGTAGATCATGAAAAAAATGCTTTATGTGATGGTTATATTGTTTAATTCATTCATGATGCTACTGTAAATTACTATGAGGGAGGAATATATGCTTGTAGGAGTAGCAATAATACCGAGTTTCCTCTCTATGTGCTTAAAGTTTTGAAGTTATACTTGTTTTGCCTTCCTATGCTAATTGATTCTTGTTCCTATAAATTATGTGCTCACAAAATCCCTAGGCATAGGAAGTGTGTTAGATTTAAATTTGCTAGTAATATTCTTCATGATGCTCTCTTTATGCTTCAATTCTTTTCTTTTATGTGGGCATCATTGAAATCATCATGCCTAGCTAAAAGGCACTAAAAAAAGCGCTTGTTGGGAGACAACCCAATATTTAACCTTACTGTTTTTGTGTGTTTACATGATTAAGATACTGTAGTAATCATGTTTTATATCTTTTTTTTCAATATAGTGCCAAGTAAGACCTTTGGGAAGACTTGGGTGAAAGTTAATGTGATCTTGCTGTAAAAAACAGAAACTTTGCGCTCACGAGATTAGCTGTCATTTTCTACAGAAGAGTGCTTTTGAGTTGATTCTTTTTGCAGAAAATTAATAGACAAATTCCTCACGTCCACCTATTTATTTCATAATTTCTGGAGTAGCAGAAGTATGGTTGTTGTTCAGATCATTACAGACTGTTCTGTTTCTGACAAATTCTGTTTTCATTGCATAGTTTGCTTGTTTTCTAGTTTCTATGGCTTATATTTCTCAATATAAATTGTAGAAATGACATGGTACAGTAGGTGTTGTGTGAGAACAATTATGAACCTTGTATGTTACAGTACTGAAGTGAATGGTTTACTCTTTATCATACTAACCTATCTCACGAAGTTCCGTTAAGTTTTCTGTGATTGAAGTGTTCAAGCTTTGGGTGAGATATCGATATGAGGAGAATAAGGAGTCAAAAGTGCCTAACCTTGGGGATGCCCAAGGCACCCCAAGGTAGTATTCAAGGAATACTCAAGCGCCTAATCTTGGGGATGCCCCGGAAGGCATCCCCTTTTTCGTCTTCAAAACTATCGGTATACCTTACTCAGAGCTATATTTTTATTCGTCACATGATATGTGTTTTGCTTGGAGCATATTTTCAATTTTACTTGCTGTTTGAATAAAATCATTGGATCTGAAATCTTGAATGAAAAAGAATCCTCCCATGGCTTGTTAATTATTTGACTACTCAGTGTTCTTCACTTATATCTTTTTGCAGTAGTTTGTCATTTACTCACATGCTTCACGTATATCCTATGAGTAAATGGTTGAATCAATTGAATGTCATAAATCTGAATTTATATACGTTTCATATGCTTATAACATGGGGAGTAATGACTTCACACGTAATAAATATAGGTAGTAAACTTATTGAAAGTTAGCAAACGCAGAATTGATCACTTGAATAATTCATGAAAGAATATTGAAGGAAGAGAGATTTCACATATAAATATATTATCTTGGACATATTTTGTAATTGTGAGCACTCATTAAAATATGACATGCTAAAAGGTTGATGTTGGACAAGGAAGACAACTTAATGGGTTATGTTTTCCTATGTCTGAAACATTATATTATCTTGGATCATCCAACATGTTGAGCTTGCCTTTCCCTCTCATGCTAGCAAAATTCTTTGCACCAAGTAGAAATACTACTTGTGCTTCCAAACATCCCTTAAACCAGTTTTGCCATGAGAGTCCACCATACCTACCTATGGATTGAGTAAGATCCTTCAAGTAAGTTGTCATCGGTACATGCAATAAAAATTGCTCTCTAAATATGTATGATCTATTAGTGCGAAGAAAATAAGCTTTATACGAACTTGTGATAGGGAAGAAATAAAAGCGACGGACTGCATAATAAAGGTCTCTATCACAAGAGGCAATATAAAGTGACGTTCTTTTGCATTAAGATTTTGTGCATCCAACCTTAAAAGCACATGACAACCTCTGCTTCCCTCTGCGAAGGGCCTATCTTTTATTCTTGTCTTATACCTTATACAAGAGTCATGGTGATCTTCACCTTTCGTTTTTACATTTTATCCTTTGGCAAGCGCATTGTGTTGGAAAGAATATATATTATCTCGGTGGCGCCTTGGAGGAGGCCATCCAGGGGGGAGGCCATGGAGGAGGAAGCACAAGGGGGAGGACCTCTCCTCCTCTCTCTCGGTGGCGCCGGAGTGCCATCGGGAGGGGAATCATCGCCGCGGTGATCGTCTTCATCAACATCACCATCATCATCACCATCCTCATATCTTTTACGAGGTTCACTATCCCGCACCCCGCCGTAATTCCTACTTGAACATGGTGCTTTATGCCACATATTATGATCCAATGATGTGTTGACATCCTACGATGTTTTGAGTAGATATCCTTTGCCTTTGGGTTGATTGATGATCTAGATTGGTATGAGTTGTATGTTTTATTTTGGTGCTGTCCTATGGTGCCCTTCGTGTCGCGCAAGCGTGAGGGATTTCCGATGTAGGGTGTTGCAATATGTCCATGGTTTACTTATTGTCTGCATTGCTTGAGTGACAGAAGCATAAACACGGATAAGTGGGTCACGACGTATGGGATAAAGGGGACTTGATGCTTTAATGCTATGGTTGGGTTTTACCTTAATGATCTTTAGTAGTTGCGGATGCTTGCTAGAGTTCCAATCATAAGTGCATATGATCCAAGACGAGAAAGTATGTTAGCTTATGCCTCTCCCTCATATGAAATTGCAATAGTGATTACCAATCTTGTTAACAATTGCCTAGGACAATTCCGCACACCGACCCATCATTATTCCACACTCGCTATTTATAATATTTACTAATATATTCTAACTTTATGATAACAACACCTACTTTTATATTTTAACTCTCCGATTCATGCAAAGTTATCCTCTTCAAACCCACAACGTAGTTTTATTTCTTTTTTCTAGTTGGAAGCAAGCGTCGATTATGAGAGTCGTATCAGTGGCAGATAGGACTTGAGAGAATATTGATCTTACCTTTAGCTCCTTGTGGGTTCGACACTCCATACTTATCACTTCCACCTTTGGAAATTTCTATGATGATTTCCTGCACTTGGGGATTATCAGTGGGCACCACCAACGATCTAAAAGCGCTCAAGGTTTCGGACTTGAAATGTCCGAATCTTGTCAGCATCCAGCACCACTACAAGGTCTGGGGCAGCGACAAAAGCAAACTGAACTCCCTGGTTGACCTCGCCTCGGCCATCATCGACCCCTACCATGAAGATGAAGCAAGAGAGCAATAAGGACAAGAACGCCTGGCAGAGTGTGTGGCATAAGAGACTGGATGAACAACATGTCAAGTACGCGGCCATGGACGTGTACACAAGCTATGAGATGTACAGGCGGATCGTTGAGATGAGGAACTGTCTTCTTCCTGAACCAGACGAGGGATCGAGCCACATAGAAGTGGCGGGAGCATCACAAGAAATAGATGACTAGACGATCGTTTCTCCTACTTTAGAATGCATGCAATTGTTTATTGAGGTGTGTGCGAATGATCTGTATAGTCAATTATTTAATTGGATGTTTATTTCAGTTATATATATTTATACATGTTATTCTACTGTAGACAGAGCAATTCACACGGCTTATTAGCAGCAATCGTTTGTGTTATTATTGGTCTTCGCACACATTTCAGATTACGGACCTGTTTGCCGCGTATCACACACATCTTGTTCAATTGAACCGTTTCCATTGTGTTGCCTAATCACACACAGTTCATCCCAGTGAACCGTACGCTGTATATCACACACGCCTTCCTCTGGCTGCCCGTTTCTTTTGTGCCTCCTCATCCCAAATAGTTAATTGAGCTGAACCGTATGCCCTGCATCGCACACACAACTAAATTCTGAACCGTTGATGCATCTGTCATCGCAAATGTTTTCACCTTTTTTGACGGTTTTTTACACCATCGTTTGCGATTATGGCATCGCACATAGTTTCGTCGAAGTTTCTCTGATCGTACTGTCGCGTTTGGACCATCCTGCAGTAGTGATAGCTTTAATTTAATAAAAAGACATGTGGTGATTGCTTTACTATTTGTTTCCCACCCAATATGAACAACATAGGCATACCCTAGGTGAACCAGATAATAGACAGAGATGCTATTCATTGCTGCCTCGATATTTGCCCCACAAGTAATTTTAAAACTCAAGTTTAAACATTAATTTGGACCTGACTTGGAGTCTAAGAGGTGAACAGGATGATAAAGTAGCAGGTAATATTAAGCAATGCATAACATAAGCAGAAACAAAAGAGTGTGACCTCTCCTATGGACCCGTGTACTCCTTAGGTTCATCTGCTGAGTCGATGATGGTGATGCACTTGCGGTGGGTGCCGGTGGCAGGGAAGGAGATCTAAGGCGGCGAAAGACAGTCAGGAGTCATAATGCCAGGTTTGCTGGATGCTTTTGTCGATGGAGAAGCTCAGGTGAGGTGGACCACGTCGCGGCTGGAGCAGGACAAACCACACAAAGTTTTTTTCGACACCTAACTATAACTGAAGTAATTCTGTAAGGGCTCCTTTGGCTTGCAGGATTCTAAAAACGCAGGGATAGGAAAAACACCAGAATAGGATAGGAATGCACGTGGGAAACAGGGCATTTGTAAACATAGGATTTCTGTCAACTTGGGCGTTTGGTTCATAGGAATTGGAAGAGCAGAGAAATGCAAAGAAACATGGCCAAATTAAAGTGAAACCATATGAAAGCGTGTACAGTTAGAATGTTATTCTTCCAGTACTGCACTTGGTCTTGTTTGTATGCATAGGATTTTGAAAATTAGGTCCAGGTGGATGTTTTGCTCCATTCCTTGCAACAAAATGCAATAGTAATTGAATAATAGAGTGCCATAGGAAAATTTCCTATCGCTATGTTTTTCCTTTAGCTTTTCCTTTGAACCGAAATAGCCCTAATGGATCGACATGAATGTAGTGTAATAAGTGATGCGACAAGTGTACAACCACTTTGTCGTAGCCGTGTCGACCTCAACATCATTGCGTTGGTCTCTGAAGAAGTTGAGGCAGAGGTGGCTGTCGGAGGTGTGGAGGAAAATCTGAGAAATCTGTAGATGGCATACAGGGCACTGCTCTGTTGTGATGGATGGTTCCGTCGTTGGAGCAGCTCCGGCGAGCCATAAGACGTCGAGGCTGAAGTAGTACAAGACAGACATCGTTAATCTCAAGTGAGATTCTAATAGAATCTCCAATAGATGATGTAAAATACATTACCAAAAAGTGATAGATGTAAAATTTACATCACCAAGAAACACCTGACTACAACATATGAGGTAAAAATTGTTGACTCTAAACTTAACTGTCGAAACTGAAATTTACTGTGGAATATGAATGTTACCGTCGAAACTGAATGCACTGGTAGCAGAGCGGCACTTCACATGTAGTTTAGGCTGCTCGAGCACTAGTAGTAGAGAAACAGTGATCTAAATTAGCAGGCGATCAACGGGGAACACAGTAACAGATAGCAGCCGGAGCAGCTGGGCCTGGGGGAGCAGCGTGAACGAGAGCCAGAGCAGCAACTCGTGTAGCTGCAGCAGCCCGTGTACCAGCATCAGCAGCGTGAGAGAGATCAAGAGCAGAGCAGCAGCACGAGCAAGGGGGTGAGTAGAGCAGCAGCGCGAGCGAGCGAGCGAGAGCCGGAGCAGCAGCAGCAGCACGACCGAGAGCTGGAGCAGCAGCAGATCCGACTGGTATGGACACCACCGCCGAAGGGGGCTCGCACTGGCGGAGAGCCGCCATGGACATGTCTCCCGTGGTGCCTACTTTGAGGTAGCCGCGCCATGGGGGTGCGGGATGGAGCACCGTCGGTGCCGGGAGGTCGAGTTAAGGAGAAGGTGCGATGCGTTGAGTGTACAACCTCTTTGGTGGCACTGAGTAGGCCTCGGCTTCGTCTGAGGAGTTGGTGAGGATGATGCGGCTCCGGTAGAGCAGGTTAAGGCGGCGCTATGGGGATGGAGCAGTCATGGTAGACGACGTGATCGTCGGATCAACTCCTTGGAGGTGGAGGACGGGGCGGCTGAATCGGCGGGACGACGAGATCGACGACGGGTCCTCATCTGGGGAAGTGGATGAGCGACGTCGAGCTGTCGCGGTGGACGACATCGTCGAGGAAGAGGCTTTGGCTGGGCAGCGGTGAGGTGGCGAATGGAGGAGGGTGGGGTTTCGCGGCTGGAGCAGAGAGGTCATGGTGGCCTGGGATTTCGAATGGCGAAAAGGAGGCGATGGGAGGGGGGAACCATGGCTTAGGGACGCGCTTGTCCAAAATGTAGGGTGTGTTACAAAAGTACCCCCACCGATTTGAACTAGCGGCCCTTTCGACTCAGGGTTAGAAGGAGGATTTCGCTTGTCGGGATTTGGCAGCCGGAGGGAGTTTTCGCACGCGTTGTAATTTCGAGATAGCAAGGCGCGGGTTGTGAAGGCGCGAGTTTTGGGAGCACGATATCTGAATTTTCGGGATATAACAAGGCGCAGGTTGAATTTTAGGGACAATCCTAATGTGTAATATTGTACGTACCAAATCAATTCGCACTTCCCTCAATGAAAAAAACTAAAAAAATAAAACTGTTCACACCACACAAAGAGAGAGTCTGGCGAATGTGTTGTTCTGAGCTCGGGCTCAGTTGCCCTCTTTATCCCCTTTGTCAATTCGTTCCAAGATTCGTAACCAACAATGTATAGGCAGCTGTATAATGATGGTCTTCAACCACTTTCTCCTGTCACGTGGCCCACAACCCTGCAGTAGTAAAAGCGATGGCATCTGTCACAATGGCCGGCTCAGAATCACAGCAACGATATGGGCCGTGGCCTTATAGATTCTGCACCAACGGCAGCCGTCTACAATGGCCAATTTGTTGCATCCCATCAACGCACCAACCAGTCCTCCCGTCTCAGTAATCTCTGCTTTTGTCAGCCGTCCCTTCAGAACACAAAAGAACCAGTTTACCATAACCATATGAACAGAACACAACAGGCCAAACATGGGATTTCACAAGATAATCGCCTGAACCATAACTTGTATGATCCCGAAGAACTCGGCTATCCTCCAGTTCAACCCTCCTCCATGATTAACAAATACTCGATCTGCATCGTTGGCACACTCACCATGGGTTAACACAAGAGCTGCCACAATACTCGCTTGTTCAACGGTCCAGCGCCGAGTTGATTCTCACGCCTGTCACCACAGAGCCGTTCACTCCACTGCCCACGAGAGCCATCTCCTCCCAACCACAAACGCTTGCATATGTAGCATCTCAGTACCCAGGAATAAATGCAGGGGTAGCTAATTTTTTACACCTTTTCTTATCACTGTTGCTACTCGAAATAGATGCAAGTTTGGTTAAGTACGTCCCAAGGTGGCCAGCCAGGCCGCTAGAACAGTTAGCTACTCGATCAAAATTAATCGATCTGTGGAAATATTTCACAACTCATATGTTACGAAATCCAATAGCGAACTGCAGAGTTGTACACACAGACAAAAAAACGTCTTAAGAAATCAGTGGCAACATGACATTGCAGAATTCAATAAAAACTTAGCACATGACCCTCCGAGCACAAAACTAATAATGAACACCGCCCTAGGTGTCTGAATTATGTCTGTGCACTACTAGCACTGACATCATAAATTGAGTTCTTACCAAGACCTGGTAAGCTCAAGTTTTCATCAGGCAAATAGCAGTATAACACATCGGCGAATTGTCCACAAGCAGCAGTTAGCAATGTCGCGGGAATATGACGCAATCTCCATATAGATATTTGTCCTCAACATTTAAAATTTATAATTCTTCAAGGAAGAGAAATGTGCTGACTGCTGCCTAAATACGGACTTACAAAGCATTGCATCTAGGGCTCGGTTCTCTCAGCTCTGAGGTCAGGCATAAAAGGTGCTAGTTTGCATATGTGATGAAGGTCATATATGTTAAAAGGACCAAAGTGGAAAGGTAACACAAAAAATTTATCTGATTTTGAGGCATAATAGTAAAGAGCTACCAAACACAAACAAGAAGCAAACCATATCTCATATGCCTTTCAACCAGGAAGTGTGAAAGCACAAGTGCTCCCTAGGTGGTTTTGGTAATTAATGACAACATATCTCTTGTTGGACTAACACTTTTATCTAGTATGTATCAGATAAGTTCAACAATGGAGTCGCATGGACTAAAGGATGTGGGAACTCCTTCAAGATGCTAAGGACAAAGGATTGGCTCAAGCTTCAAGCTCAAGACTCTTCATTTTACATTTTACAGATCCAAGATCACATTGAGTCTATAGGAAAAGCCAATACTATCAAGGAGGAATGAGGTGTTGCGTAATGAGCCTCTTGCTTCAAAGTGCTTAGTGATATGCTCCAAATACCCTCAACTACTTTCCTACTTCCACACATTTGTCCTAAACCTAAAGTCAAACTCGGCCCCACTGATTCTTTCTATCCGGCGCCACCGAGTTTGGATGTCTTAGCCACTGCCACAAACCCTAGGCAAATCGGTCTCACCGATAGGGATCTCGGTCTCACCGAGATGGGATTGTAATCTCTCTGTGCATGTCCATTATCAAAATCGGTCTCACCTAGTTTGAGCAATCGGTACTACCGAGATTACAATGCAAACTCTCTGGTTAACTTATTATCTAAATCGGTCCCACCGAGTTTGATAATCGGTCAAACCGAGTTTGCGTGACCAACTCTCTGGAAAGCTTATTACCAAAATCGGTCCCACCGAGTTTGTGTAATTGGTCTTACCGAGATTACGTTATGCCCTAACCCTAACCGAATCGGTCCCACCGAGTTGCATTCCGGTCCCACTTAAAAACCCTAACGGTCACATTATTTGCTAAATCGGTCTGACCGAGTTTAACGATTCGGTCCCATCGAGTTTGGTAGATTGTGTGTAACGGTTAGATTTTGTGTGGAGGCTATATATACCCCTCCACCTCCTCTTCATTCGTGGAGAGAGCCATCAGACTGAACCTACACTTCCAACATCCTATTTCTGAGAGAGAACTACCTACTCATGTGTTGAGGCCAAGATATTCCATTCCTACCATATGAATCTTGATCTCTAGCCTTCCCCAAGTTGCTTTCCACTCAAACCCCCTTTCCACTAGATCCAAATCCTATGAGAGAGAGTTGACTGTTGGGGAGACTATCATTTGAAGCACAAGAGCAAGGAGTTCATCATCAACGCACCATTTGTTACTTCTTGGAGAGTGGTGTCTCCTAGATTGGCTAGGTGTCACTTGGGAGCCTCCGACAAGATTGTGGAGTTGAACCAAGGAGTTTGTAAGGGCAACGAGATCGCCTACTTCGTGAAGATCTACCGCTAGTGAGGCAAGTCCTTCGTGGGCGACGGCAATGGTGGGATAGACAAGTTTGCTTCTTCGTGGACCCTTCGTGGGTGGAGCCCTCCATGGACTCGCGCAACCGTTACCCTTCGTGGGTTGAAGTCTCCATCAACATGGATGTACGATAGCACCACCTATCGGAACCACGCCAAATACATCTGTGTCTCAAAATTGTGTTTGAATCCTCCAATCCCTTCCCTTTACATTCTTGCAAGTTGCATGCTTTATTTTCCGCTGCTCATATACTCTTTGCATGCTTGCTTGCTATATGTTGTGAATGTTAAACTTGTGCCTAAACTCCACTCAAACTTTAAAGAAACTTAAAAACTGCAACTTTGGTACTTAGTGTCTAATCACCCCCCTCTAGACACCTCTTCTCAAGGTCCTACAAGTGGTATCAGAGCCTTGGTCTCCATTGCCTTGGTTTAATCACCATTGGAGGAAGATGGATGAGTCTACTTTGGGGAGTCTTAGACATAGAGTGCCTATTCTTGATGGAGAGTATTTTCGTGAGTGGAAAAATGAGATGCTTGTTATTTTCAATCAGTATCATTTTAACAAGTACATTTCTAGCCCTTGTGCACCTTATGTTGATCCTATACATCCAACCCATGATGAGTCAATTGACATGGTTAGGAATCTTAGAACTGCCGAACTTATCATTAGAGGATTGCCTAGAAACTTGATTGGATGTTTGCCTACTTTTAAGTGTGCCTACACCATATGGAAATTTCTTGAGGAACGATTTCCAGATTATTCCTTGAAAAATCTAGATGAAATTCTCCATAAGTCTATTGCTTTGAGCAAAATGAATACTAGTGATCCTATGTTTGGTGATCGTCTATTTGAGCTTACAAACCTTATGCGTGCCAAAGGAAATGTTGGTATTATTAGTGACATTATTTCCGAAGCTATCAGAATTCATAGACAAGATTATTGTCAAACTCATTCTAATGAATCACCCTCTCTAGGATTTGATTCACCACATGACGATGTTGAACATGGATACTATGATAAGGATGATGATAGTGACTTCGATCTTGATGATGCAATGAGACATTTTGGTCTTATGGCAAATCTTCGGGGATATATGTCAGGAGGAAAGGAATGGGTTCTTGATAGTGGATGTACCGATCACATGACCGGAGATAAAGACATGTTTCCTGATCTTGCTGATAATGATAGTCCTCGAAAGTATGTCACTTTCGGTGACAACTCAAAGGGTAAGGTTTTGGCCTCGGTAAGGTGGCCATATCACATGATAGCTCCATACAAAATGTTATGCTCGTTGAATCTCTTGGTTACAACTTACTTTCAGTATCTAGACTTGCTGATTTGGTTTCAATGTTCTATTTATCAAGTAGATTGCCAAGTGTTTCGTCGAGATAATCATAAAATGGTCTTTACTTGGTGTGCGAGAGGTGATCTATACATTGTTGATTTCACTAAAAGGCTCAACCTAAAACTTGCTTCATTGCTAAATCCTCAAAAGGCTGGTTATGGCATAGACGATTAGGTCATGTTGGTATGCGAAACCTTGACAAGCTTATTAAGGGGAATCATATCCTTGGAGTTAATGATGTCATATTTGATAAGGATAGACTTTGCAGTGCTTGTCAAGCAGGTAAACAGGTTGGAGGAAGGCATCCCGTGAAGAACATCATGACCACGAAGAGGCCACTCGAGCTACTTCACATGGATCTCTTTGGTCCCAACTCTTACAAGAGTCTCGGAGGAAATTCTTTTGGTCTAGTTATAGTTGATGATTTTTCCAGATTTACGTGGGTGTTCTTTCTCGATGATAAATCGCAGGTCAAAAAGATCTTCAAAAATTTCGCTAGGAAGGCCCAAAACCAATTTGAAGTGAAGATCAAGAAGGTTCGCAGCGACAACGGAACGGAGTTCAAGAACGCAAATGTGGACACCTTTCTAGACGAAGAAGGGATTTCACACGAGTTCTCGGCTACGTACACACCTCAACAAAATGGAGTTGTTGAGAGGAAGAACCGGACGCTCATCAAAATGGCGAGAAAGATGCTTGATGAGTACAAGACGCCGAAGCACTTTTGGGCAGAAGCGGTTGAGACAGCTTGTCATGGAACAAATCACTTGTATCTTCACAAGCTACTCGGCAAGACGGCATACGAGCTACTCACCGGTAACAAACCCCAAGTTGGATACTTTCGAGTATTCGGCTCAAAGTGCTACATTCTTGATAAGCATTGTCGTTCTAAATTTGCTCCTAAGTCTCATGAAGGTTTCCTACTAGGTTATGGCTCAAACTCTCACACTTACCATGTCTACAACAATTTCACCCAAAAGGTTGAAGAGACGGTAGATGTGAAGTTTGATGAATCTAACGGCTCGCAAGTAGAGCAATTGCCAATTGATGTAGGAGACAAAGATCCTTCGGAAGCAATCCAAGACTTGTCTATTGGCAAGGTCCGTCCAACGGAGGTGAAGGAGTACCTCGTCCGTCCAAGTGGAAGCTTCTACTTCACGACAAGGTGAACCAAGAGTTGATACGGAAGCATCCACAAGTGGGACACACCAAGATGAAGAAAACGAGGAAGTGCATCAAGATGAACGTCAACAACCTCCTTCTCCACCACGACAAGAGAACGACAACGCCAACAATGAAGAAGGCCAAGAAGAAGAACAAGATGAAGAAGATGTTCAACAAAGACCCAAGCAAAAGCTTTCACGAGTTGGAGCAAGAATTGCTAAAGACCATCCCGTCGTGCAAATCTACAATGATACTCAAACCGGGAGAATCACTCGCTCTAAAACTCGTTTAGCTAACTTTTGTGAAAACTATTCTTTCATCTCTAGCATTGAACCTATGAAGGTCGAAGAAGCATTGGAAGATCCGGATTGGATAAATGCTATGCATGAAGAGCTACACAACTTTGAGAGGAACCAAGTTTGGACATTGGTTGAGAAGCCCGACAACAACCACAACATCATCGGTACCAAATGGGTGTTTCGCAACAAGCAAGATGAAGATGGACAAGTAGTTCGCAACAAAGCACGTCTCGTTGCCCAAGGCTACACACAAGTCGAAGGTATGGACTATGGTGAGACTTACGCCCCCGTTGCTAGACTTGAGTCCATTTGCATCTTACTTGCCTATGCTAATCACCATGATATCACCTTGTACCAAATGGACATTAAAAGTGCTTTTCTAAATGGTGAAATAGAGGAGGAAGTTTATGTTAAACAACCTCCCGGCTTTGTCAATCCTAAGAAACCCAATCATGTTTACAAACTTCACAAAGCTCTTTATGGACTTAAACAAGCTCCTAGAGCATGGTATAAATGCTTGACCAAGTTCCTTATTGAAAAAGGCTTTGAAATTGGGAAAATTGATTCTACTCTTTTTACTAAAAGGGTTAATGGTGAACTCTTTGTGTGCAAAATTTATGTTGATGATATTATATTTGGTTCAACTAATCCTCATTTTAGTGAAAAGTTTGGGAAGCTAATGTCGGAGAAGTTTGAGATGTCTATGATGAGTGAACTCAAATTCTTTCTTGGTTTGCAAATCAAGCAAACTAAGGAAGGTACTTTTGTCTCGCAAACAAAGTACACCAAGGACTTATTCAAGAAGTTCAATATGCAAGAACGCAAAGGTATGACTACACCCATGCCTACTAGTGGACATCTTGACTTAACCAAAGATGGTGAACCGGTTGATGAAAAGGTTTATTGCTCTATGATTGGTTCATTGTTATATCTATGTGCTTCACGTCCCAATATTATGCTAAGTGTGTGCATGTGTGCACGATATCAAGCTGCCCCTAAAGAATGTCATCTTAAGGCCGTGAAAAGGATAGTGAGATACTTAATCCATACACCAAATTTTGGCATTTGGTATCCTAAGAGGGCCTCTTCGATCTTGTTGGCTATTCCGACTCGGACTATGCGGAGACAAGGTTGATAGAAAGTCCACTTCGGGTACTTGTCAATTTCTTGGTAGATCTCTTGTGTCTTGGTCCTCAAAGAAACAAAACTCGGTATCCTTATCCACCGCCGAAGCTGAATATATTGCCGCTGGTTCATGTTGTGCTCAATTACTTTGGATGACCCAAACTCTTAAAGATTATGGGATATATGTGAGACATGTTCCATTGCTTTGTGATAATGAAAGTGCTATCAAAATTGGTCATAATCCTGTGCAACATTCTCGAACTAAGCATATTGAAGTTCGTCATCGTTTCATTCGAGATCATGTTGCTAAGGGTGACATTGATCTTAAGCATGTTCGCACCGAAAAGCAATTAGCGGATATATTCACTAAACCTCTTGATGAGCAAGTGTTTTGCAGGTTAAGAGGAGAATTGAACATCATTGATGCTTCAAACTTGGAGTAGAAACTCCATTGGATACATGCAAGACATGAGCTTATGACTAATCCTTGATATTTCTCTTATGATGAAAAACTTAAGTCTTGGATATATTTGTATCTTGCATGTTATCTAACCCATGTAGGTACTTGGTTGAATCAAATTCCATGAGGTTGAAACCTACTCATATCTTGAGCAATCTCTACATCACCAAGTCTCTACACAAGGTGGTTGAAGACAAGGAAGCACGAAACCATTCAAACATATCCTTTGACAAATTCTATGTTGAGTTTCATGATTGTCATTTTGGATATACAAGTGCTCTTCCTTGCAAGAACTAACCCATGTAGGTAGATGGACTCAAATTCCAAGTGGTGCTCCAAATTCTTGATGAGCTACATCAACCTTGAGCAACCCACGCAAGTTCAACTACATGGACAACACCACCAACCAAGGTATGTTATTCCATCTTAGAGGAGCTTTACTCCGAGTCATGAGTTAAAGCAACTCGACAAGATGTGAATACATCAAGATGCTTAAACGAAAAATGTCAACCCCATTTTGAGCTTAAACGATGAGTATGGCCTATGATCAAGTGATCTCACTTGACTCCTAAGTCAATATACTCTAACATAGGTGACTTTGTCGCCGACCATCTCTACATGAAGTTCTCATGTGTTCTTTTCTGAGTTTTTGCATTTGTCTCATGCATTTGTGTTTCTCCTTTCAAAAAAAAACTTCATCTAGATTTCTTTCTGTTTTCTCTGCATTTTCTGCATCTAATTCCTTGCATATTTTTCAGTTAATTCCTTGCAAATATTTGTGAGGTCTTACTAGTCTAGTGCGCTGAGGTGACAAGTGTTCTCTCTGCGATGAACTCGGTTACACCAATTTGTTATTTTCGTACCAACCGAATCTTTTGATGCACGACAAGCATACCACTCGGTGCCACCGATTTCATAACAGGAAAAACTCTTTGCCACATATTCTGTGTTTCTTCCGATCCAGCTCCACTCAATGAATCTTGTCCTCTACAAGCATCACATTTTCATCATTGCTTTGTTACGTGTCTCAAGGACCAAACCCATTCGACGGACTCGAAGACCCTTCTTGGAAATTGATGTCAAAGGGGGAGAGAAAGAACATCAAAGCTTATCATTTGGAGATAGAGAGAGCATCAAAACTTATCACCTTTCTTCTTAAGGGAGAGAGAGACCTTCTAGGGGGAGAGACCCTCAAAAGACGAGAGAGGTCTCCAGGGGGAGAGGATACTTAAGTAGAAAGTATTTCTCAAGGATCCCAGATGCTTGGTGTTCAAGAGGAGAGATGTCCACATGTCTTCTTGAGGGGAGAGACATGTTCATATGATCTGTTGTGCTCAATTTTGCATTAGCATACATTAGCTCTGAACTTCAGCTCTGATTTTCTGTTCCCTATCTTCTCCCAGTATCCCATGTTAGATTCAGGGGGAGCAAGACATCTAAGGGAAAGAGATCATTTAAATTCATTGCATATCTTTACTCTTGGGGACATGTCTAATCCAATGTGGTACTCAGTACTCACTCTCTACATGTCATCTCAGTCTTGGTATTCTTGTGGTTTCTTCTGTTTGCTCTGGCTAGTAGATGCATCTGTGTTATCTAACCTTGTTTTCACAGGTTCATTCCATCCTAAGCCAACTCAAGACCACAAGGTAAGTATATGCATCACAATCATGTGTATGAGGAATTCTTGCTGATGTACATATTGTTTGCAAGAAGGACTCATGGGCATGAAGGTATTCTCTTTAATACTTTTTGCTCTGATGCATATAGCCAAGATACATGTAACACATTGCCTGCTCTATCATGGTTATGCTATCACATGCTTCTATATTTCATATTCACATGATTGCATACATGTAGGGGGAGCCTATGCTTGTTACATGTCTTTCCAAAGCTTTACTTACTATTCTTTATATCTTTATCTAAAGCTTTGATGTATGTTGCCATCAATTACCAAAAAGGGGGAGATTGAAAGCACAAGTGCTCCCTAGGTGGTTTTGGTAATTAATGACAACATATCTCTTGTTGGACTAACACTTTTATCTAGTATGTTTCAGATAAGTTCAACAATGGAGTGGCATCGACTAAAGGATGTGGGAACTCCTTCAAGATGCTAAGGACAAAGGATTGGCTCAAGCTTCAAGCTCAAGACTCTTCATTTTACATTTTAGTGATCCAAGATCACATTGAGTCTATAGGAAAAGCCAATACTATCAAGGAGGAATGAGGTGTTGCGTAATGAGCCTCTTGCTTAAAAGTGCTTAGTGATATGCTCCAAATACCCTCAACTACTTTCCTACTTCCACACATTTGTCCTAAACCTAAAGTCAAACTCGGCCCCACTGATTCTCTCTATCCGGCGCCACCGAGTTTGGATGTCTTAGCCACTGCCACAAACCCTAGGCAAATCAGTCTCACCGATAGGGATCTCGGTCTCACCGAGATGGGATTTTAATCTCTCTGTGTATGTCCATTATCAAAATCGGTCTCACCGAGTTTGAGCAATCAGTACTACCGAGATTACAATGCAAACTCTCGGGTTAACTTATTATCGAAATCGGTCCCATCGAGTTTGATAATCGGTCAAACCGAGTTTGCCTGACCAACTCTCTAGAAAGCTTATTACCAAAATCGGTCCCACCGAGTTTGTGTAATCGGTCTTACCGAGATTACGTTATGCCCTAACCCTAACCGAATCGGTCCCACCGAGTTGCATTCCGGTCCCACCGAAAACCCTAACGGTCACATTATTTGCTAAATCGGTCTGACTGAGTTTAACGATTCGGTCCCACCGAGTTTGGTAGATTGTGTGTAACGGTTAGATTTTGTGTGGAGGCTATATATACCCCTCCACCTCCTGTTCATTCGTGGAGAGAGCCATCAGACTGAACCTACACTTCCAACATCCTATTTCTGAGAGAGAACTACCTACTCATGTGTTGAGGCCAAGATATTCAATTCCTACCATATGAATCTTGATCTCTAGCCTTCCCCAAGTTCCTTTCCACTCAAACCCCCTTTCCACCAGATCCAAATCCTATGAGAGAGAGTTGAGTGTTGGGGAGACTATCATTTGAAGCACAAGAGCAAGGAGTTCATCATCAACGCACCATTTGTTACTTCTTGGAGAGTGGTGTCTCCTAGATTGGCTAGGTGTCACTTGGGAGCCTCCGACAAGATTGTGGAGTTGAACCAAGGAGTTTGTAAGGGCAAGGAGATCGCCTATTTCGTGAAGATCTACCGCTAGTCAGGCAAGTCCTTCGTGGGCGACAGCCATGGTGGGATAGACAAGGTTGCTTCTTCGTGGACCCTTCGTGGGTGGAGCCCTCCATGGACTCGCGCAACCATTACCCTTCGTGGGTTGAAGTCTCCATCAACGTGGATGTACGATAGCACCACCTATCGGAACCACGCCAAAAACATCCGTGTCTCAAAATTGCGTTTGAATCCTCCAATCCCTTCCCTTTACATTCTTGCAAGTTGCATGCTTTATTTTCCGCTGCTCATATACTCTTTGCATGCTTTCTTGCTATATGTTGTGAATGTTAAACTTGTGCCTAAACTCCACTCAAACTTTAAAGAAACTTAAAAACTGCAACTTTGGTACTTAGTGTCTAATCACCCCCCGTCTAGACACCTCTTCTCAAGGTCCTACAAAGTGTCCGAAGACGAGGTCATCAATAACCGATAAATAGGAGTGGAAAATATTTTTTTTCTAATCCCTGGCCATTGTAGAAATTCCAATAATAGTACTCCATGTTCCACTTCCGTCCTGCAGTTTTGAGATGGAATGAGAAATGTAAAATATGTTCTAACAAAGCAGGAATGGCATAAACACAAACAAGTAGCACGCTTGAGCTTGAACAAAAGAAAAATGTACCACAAAGCAATAAACAAGTGGCTTCTCCAACTGCACCGAATGTGGCCATTACTGGTAATAGAAAAGCCATAGAATAATCCAACAAAAGCACTTTCCGGGATGACAAATATCGACCATAAGATAAAGATCACTGGCAGCAATAAGAAGTAGAAGCTTTACTGCAGGTCCAACCATTTTGGTTCTACCTTCGAGAAAAAGAGGATGCATAATATGAGTATTTCGACGCGTATTAATGTGCTTATTAACAGTGAAACTACATAAGATACACATTTTACCTGATAATGCAGTAGTATATCCAATCAGATGCATAGGCCATAACCCAAGAATTAGTGCAGATATTCCAATTGCCATAAGAAGGCATAGCAGAACACCTGTTAGACGAAATTAAATGAAGTGAGGGGATACGATGCATATTTTTAATATGTACAAGAATTAAACAAAGATGAAGTACCAACACAAATAGAAGTACTTCAGCACACAAGAACATTGCACTTTCAGATTTTACAATACATTGATCTGTATCATTCATCGCTGAATTTTCATTCACATATCAATAGGCGACATAATTGAACTGAAATATATCGAGAGACAATAAATCCACAAGGTGACATATGTACTGAAAACTGCATAGTTTCATTTCTACAAAATCTCAATGAAAAGGTTCTACAAATAACTAAAGGGCTAAAACAGAATGAGGACTTCGAATGTTTAAGCTATAAAGGTCTTGTTCTAACTGGCCTTCGTGAGTCGGCTTCCGCAGGTACCTAAACCTTTTTTGCCAACCATGGATCATCAGTGTATAATAGTATGTGCATTACTACACTGCCATAGAACCAGAATGCTCATTGAAAGAATAGAAACCTGTTGTAGACAATACAACTGCATTTACGCAGTGGAGCCGCCAAAATGAGCTATCACAAAGTGTTCCACGGCTGCCTTCATATCAATTAAGTTGTCAAATGGATTGGAGCTAGCCTATTAGCTCATTAAATCTGGGCCTTCAGTGAGGTGTTGCAGTGATTTATACTGGAACGTTTTCATAACAATGACTGAAGACTGAATGTTTCATCACCAGCAAGTACCAATTTCCCTTCACAGAGGCTAGCCCGTACGAACACTACCAACTAATCCATTTCCTTGGAGACATTCTAGCCTCTTTTCGTAACAAAACAGAGATACACAATAGCTTATTTGTCTCCGGTACCGGTACGCACCTCTTAGCCCAACCAGGGGGCCGTGGGTTCATCTTGTCGGTCTAATGCTCGGATTCCTGCTATGATGTTTCCCGTTTGATCTCCCTGGCCCTTACCCCCGCGCAGATTTCAGCGTCCACTTTTACGGCTGGTGCTTCGACCTCGGCCGCAGCCGCCCCGTGTGTGTACACCAGATCCATTTGGGTTGTGCTCTTGTCAACTTCCTCAACAAATTGGAATCTGGATCCCGGCATATACGCACAGAAGAGCGGGGAGAAAATCAACGAATCGCAAAAAATATTAACCTGAAACTCCACCCCTAACCCACACAGATCAAGATGTTTACCTACTGGCTGCATTAGAAACTCCAATGGCCAGGAAATCAAGTCGCCCCACTGTGCACGAATTCTTCTCCGCAGGCAGTCGCTCACCCCTTCACCCCTGAGACGAAGTGGAATCATACATCAAGACCACCATGCGCACAGTAAATCTCCATACCAACCTGCAGTGGAAAGCAAACTTCATGGTCCATGGACCAACTTTCTGGCGAACGATCTGATCCACGGATCAGGAAGACTCAGCGGCCGCCGTTGTCGCCGGCACGCACAACCGACGGAGGCCGCTTTCCTAGCCCACAGATCAGGTCCTGCCGCGTACGTATCTGACACGCCAACGCATTTTTTATCTCCCGTATTCCCACGAAAAACATCTCGGCTCAGATCCCTACGTGATTCTCAACGTAGTAGATAACGGGCTCATATGTGCTCGTGCACAGAAACTCCACGTCTAGAGTCTGGTCCCTTTTTACCGTACAAATTCTATTCAAAGCTATCAATCCATGTTGTCCAGCTAAATTTTTTCGCTGGCTGTATAATGCATGTAACCTACTAATACCAACATTTTAGCGCATTCCAAATGTCTATACTACCGCTGCAATTTGAACTAAATTTGAATTCGTTTCTCCATTGGAATAACAATCTACAATCATGATTGTTGCCAACTTAAACCATCATTCGTGTATTATCTTAAATACACACCACATGATTACTATAGAAATAGATATGAACTATGTGTACTATATGAACTCGAATTCGAAATTTTGAATACACTTGATGTTGATTCCAAACAATAGTAGATGTATACAATGTCTATAGTACTTCACAATATGCTCAAACTCACATAATCCCAGTCAAATGAGAATCTAAATGCATTTCATAGTTATTACTTTGTAGGATGCAACAAAACCAACCATAACTCTACATCATCCATTATAAAAGCAACATTTTGAACACATCCAATGTGGGAATGAAACGTGTACAGAGAGCTTGCGAAGATGGAACAGATAGGGCGGGAAAGATTGTATGTATGTGGAAGAGAGAGTAGGAGACAAACCTAACGAGACAGAGAGAGAGAGATAGAGAGAGAAAGAGAGAGGAAGAAGTTAGGTCTATCAGAAAGATGGGGACATGTAATATACGTGAGATGCGTGTGGATCGGGATTCTATACACGTGGAAGGAGAAGAGACAACAGGTTTGATGAGAGAGCTGGAAATACATGGATGTGAGGGAAGGATCTCATGGGTTGAGGGATTGATCATTTTGTGCGGGGGAGAGAGGGATTGGTAATTTTGTGCGGCAGAGAGAGGGGGGAGGAGTCAGTCAACCGTCATCACATCAACCTGCTTCCAAATGGCCCCGCATTCTCTAGTGCAGTGTGATCGCCGTCTTCGATCTCCTCGATGCCCTCTTTGAAGATTGAGGTGTTGTGAATGCTAGGGTGCAGAGAAGCCATTACAAAATAATACACTTCCGTGATGATACGTGTTTGTCACAGTAGGTCGCGTTTTTTGTCATGCATGTACATCCATGACAATTTTATGACAGAATCAAGATAGTCATACTGAAGGAAATATGCCCTAGAGGCAATAATAAAGTTATTATTTATTTCCTCATATCATGATAAATGTTTATTATTCATGCCAGAATTGTATTAACCGAAAACATGATACATGTGTGAATACATAGACAAACATAATGTCACTAGTATGCCTCTACTTGACTAGCTCATTGATCAAAGATGGTTATGTTTCCTAACCATAGGCATGTGTTGTCATTTGATTAATGGGATCACATCATTAGGAGAATGATGTGATTGACTTGACCCATTCCGTTAGCTTAGCACTTGATCGTTTAGTATGTTGCTATTGCTTTCTTCATGACTTATACAAAGTTCCTGCAACTATGAGATTGTGCAACTCCCGTTTACCGGAGGAACACTTTGTGTGCTACCAAACATCACAACGTAACTGGGTGATTATAAAGGTACTCTACAGGTGTCTCCAAAAGTATATGGTGAGTTGGCATAAATTCGAGATTAGGTTTTGTCACTCTGATTGTCGGAGAGGTATCTCTGGGCCTTCTCGGTAATACTCATCACCTAAGCCTTGCAAGCATTTTGTAACTAATGAGTTAGTTATGAAATGATGTATGGAACGAGTAAAGAGACTTGCCGGTAACGAGATTAAACTAGGTATTGGATACCGACGATCGAATCTCGGGTAAGTAACATACCGATGACAAAGGGAACAACGTATGTTGTTATGCGGTTTGACCGATAAAGATCTTCGTAGAAAATGTAGGAACCAATATGAACATCCAGGTTCCACTATTGGTTATTGACGAGAATAGTTCGGGTCATGTCTACATAGTTCTCGAACCCGTAGGGTCCGCACGCTAACGTTACGATGACGCTTTTATGAGTTTATAAGTTTTGATGTACGAAGTTTGTTCGAGTCCCGATGTGATCACGGACATGATGAGGAGTCTCGAAATGGTCGAGACATAAAGATTGATATATTGGAAGCCTATGTTTGGACTTGAATAGTTCCGGTGAAATCGGGATTTTACCGAACACCGGGGTTACGGAACCCTCCCGGGGTTAATGGGCCTTAGTGGGCCATGAGGGAGAAGAGGAGGGCCGGCCAGGGGCAGGCCGCCTCCCCTAGTCCGAATAGGACAAGGAAGGGGCGCCGCCCTTTCCTCTTTCCTCCCCAAGTCCTAATCCAACTAGGAAAGGGGAGTCCTACTCCCGATGGGAGTAGGACTCCTCCGCGCCTCCTCCTAGGGCCGGCCGCACCCCTTGCTCCTTTATATACGGGCGGGGGCACCCTAGAACACACAAGTTGATCTACGGATCGTTCCTTAGCCGTGTCGGTGCCCCCTCCACCATATTCCACCTCGGTCATATCGTCGCGGAGTTTAGGCGAAGCCCTGCGCCGGTAGAGCATCATCATCGTCACCACGCCGTCGTGCTGACGGAACTCATCCCCGACACCCTGCTGGATCGGAGTCCATGGATTGTCATCAAGCTGAACGTGTGCAGAACATAGAGGTGCCGTACGTTCGGTACTTGGATCGGTCGGATCATGAAGACGTACGACTACATCAACCGCGTTGTCATAACGCTTCCGCTTTCGGTCTATGAGGGTACGTGGACACACTCTCCCCTCTCGTTGTTATGCATCACCATGATCTTGCGTGTGCGTAGGAATTTTTTTGAAATTACTACGTTCCCCAACAGTGGCATCCGAGCCTGGTTTTATGCGTAGATGTCATATGCACGAGTAGAACACAAGTAAGTTGTGGGCGATACAAGTCATACTGCTTACCAACATGTCATACTTTGGTTCGGCGGTATTGTGAGATGAAGCAGCCGGACCGACATTACGCCAGACGCTTACGCGAGACTGGTTTCACCGTTATGAGCACTCGTGCTTAAAGGTGACCGGCGGGTGTCTGCTCTCTCACTTTAGTTGAACCGAGTGTGGCTACGCCCGGTCCTTGCGAAGGTTAAAACAGCACCAACTTGACAAACTATCGTTGTGGTTTTGATGCGTAGGTAAGAACGGTTCTTGCTCAGCCCGTAGCAGCCACGTAAAACTTGCAACAACAAAGTAGAGGACATCTAACTTGTTTTTGCAGGGCATGTTGTGATGTGATATGGTCAAGACGTGATGCTATATTTTATTGTATGAGATGACCATGTTTTGTAACCGGTTATCGGCAATGGCAGGAGCCATATGGTTGTCCTTTATTGTATGAAATGCAACGCCATGTAATTGCTTTACTTTATCACTAAGCGGTAGCGATAGTCGTAGAAGCAATAGTTGGCGAGGCGACAACGATGCTACGATGGAGATCAAGGTGTCGCGCCGGTGATTTATGGTGATCACGACGGTGCTTGGAGATGGAGATCACAAGCACAAGATGATGATGGCCATATCATATCACTTATATTGATTGCATGTGATGTTTATCCTTTATGCATCTTATCTTGCTTTGATTGCGGTAGCATTTAAGATGATCTCTCACTAAAAATTATCAAGAAGTGTTCTCCTGAGTATGCACCGTTGCCAAAGTTTGTCGTGCCCGGACACCACGTGATGATCGGGTGTGATAAGCTCTCGTCCATCTACAACGGGTGCAAGCCAGTTTTGCACACGCGAATACTCAGTTAAACTTGACGAGCCTAGCATATGCATATATGGCCTCGGAACACGGAGACCGAAAGGTCGAGCGTGAATCATATAGTAGATATGATCAATATAGTGATGTTCACCATTGAAAACTACTCCATCTCACGTGATGATCGGTTATGGTTTAGTTGATTTGGATCACGTGATCACTTAGATGACTAGAGAGATGTCTGTCTAAGTGGGAGTTCTTAAATAATATGATTAATTGAACTTAAATTTATCATGAACTTAGCACCTGATAGTATTTTGCTTATCTATGTTTGTTGTAGATAGATGGCTCGTCTTTGTTGTTCCGTTGAATTTTAATGCGTTCCTTGAGAAAGCAAAGTTGAAAGATGATGGTAGCAATTACGGACTGGGTCCATAACTTGAGGATTATCCTCATTGCTGCATGTAAGAATTACGTCCCGGAAGCACCGTTGGGTGCCGTGCCTGCTTTGCGAGAACAACGCCGAAGTTGTGAGCGTCTGGCGAGCAAAGCTGATGACTACTCTATAGTTCGATGTGCCATGCTTTACGGCTTAGAACCGGTCTTCAACGACGTTTTGAACGTCACGGAGCATATGAGATGTTCCAGGAGTTGAAGTTAATATTTCAAGCAAATGCCCGGATTGAGAGATATGAAGTCTCCAATAAGTTCTATAGCTGGAAGATGGAGGAGAATAGTTCTGTCAGTGAGCATATACTCAAAATGTCTGGGTATAATAATCACTTGATTCAACTAGGAGTTAATCTTCCGGATGATAGTGTCATTGAAAGAATTCTCCAATCACTGCCACCAAGCTACAAGAGCTTCGTGATGAACTATAATATGCAAAGGATGAACAAGACACTTCCCGAGCTCTTCGCAATGCTAAAAGCTGCGGAGGTAGAAATCAAGAAGGAGCGTCAAGTGTTGATGGTCAACAAGACCACTAGTTTCAAAAAAAAGGGCAAAGGGAAGAAGAAGGGGAACTTTAAGAAGAACAGCAAGCAAGTTGCTGCTCAAGAGAAGAAACCCAAGTCTGGACCTAAGCCTGAAACCGAGTGTTTCTACTACAAGCAAGCTGGTCCTTTGGAGCGGAACTGCCCCAAGTATTTGGCGGATAAGAAGGATGGCAAGGTGAACAAAGGTATATGTGATATACATGTTATTGATGTGTACCTTACTAGAGCTCGCAGAGCACTTTGGTATTTGATACTGGTTGGTTGCTAATATTTGCAACTCAAAGCAGGGACTACTGAATAAGCGAGCATCGCCAAGGACGAGGTGACGATCGCGTGGAAAGCGGTTCCAAAGTCGATGTGATCGCGGTCAGCACGCTACCTCTACATCTACCTTCGGGATTAGTTTTAGAACTAAATAATTGTTATTTGGTGCCAGCGTTGAGCATGAACATTATATCTGGATCTTGTTTGATGCGAGACGGTTATTCATTTAAATCAGAGAATAATGGTTGTTCTATTTATATGAGTAATATCTTTTATGGTCATGCACCCTTGAAGAGTGGTCTATTCTTATTAAATCTCGATAGTAGTGATACACATATTCATAATGTCGAAGCCAAAAGATGCAGAGTTGATAATGATAGTGCAACTTATTTATGGCACTGCCGTTTAGGTCACATATCGGTGTAAAGCGCATGAAGAAATTCCATACTGATGGACTTTTGGAACCACTTGATTATGAATCACTTGGTACTTGCGAACCGTGCCTCATGGGCAAGATGACTAAAACACCGTTCTCCGGTTCCATAGAGAGAGCAACAGATTTGTTGGAAATCATACATACAGATGTATGTGGTCCGATGAATGTTGAAGCTCGTGGCGGATATCGTTATTTTCTCACCTTCACAGATGATTTAAGCAGATACGGGTATATCTACTTAATGAAGCATAAATCTGAAACATTTGAATAGTTCAAAGAATTTCTGAGTGAAGTTGAAAATCATCTTAACAAGAAAATATAGTTTCTACGATCTAATCGTGGAGGAGAATATTTGAGTTACGAGTTTGGTCTACATTTAAAACAATGCGGAATAGTTTCGCAACTCACGCCACCTGGAACACCACAGCGTAATGGTGTGTCCGAACGTCGTAATCGTACTTTACTAGATATGGTGCGATCTATGATGTCTCTTACCGATTTACCGCTATCGTTTTGGGGTTATGCTTTAGAGACGGCCGCATTCACGTTAAATAGGGCACCATCAAAATCCGTTGAGACGACACCTTATGAACTGTGGTTTGGCAAGAAACCAAAGTTGTCGTTTCTGAAAGTTTGGGGTTGCGATGCTTATGTGAAAAAGCTTCAACCTGATAAGCTTGAACCCAAATCGGAAAAATGTGTCTTCATAGGATACCCAAAGGAGACAATTGGGTACACCTTCTATCACAGATCCGAAGGCAAGACATTCGTTGCCAAGAATGGATCCTTTCTAGAGAAGGAGTTTCTCTCGAAAGAAGTGAGTGGGAGGAAAGTAGAACTTGATGAGGTAACAGTACCAACTCCCTTATTGGAAAGTAGTTCATCACAGAAATCGGTTCCTGTGACACCTACACCAGTTAGTGAGGAAGTTAATGATGATGATCATGAAACTTCAGATCAAGTTATTCTTGAACCGTAGATCAACCAGAGTAAAATCCGCACTGAGTGATACGGTAATCCTATTCGGAAGTCATGCTACTAGATCATGGTGAACCTCGAACTATGAAGAAGCGATGGTGAGCCCAGATTCCGCAAAATGGCTTGAAGCCATGAAATCTGAGATGGGATCCACGTATGAGAACAAAGTGTGGACTTTGGTTGACTTGCCCGATGGTCGGCAAGCAATAGAGAACAAATGCATTTTCAAGAAGAAACTGACGCTGACGGTAATGTTACTGTTTACAAAGCTCGACTTGTTGCAAAAGGTTTTCGACAAGTTCAAGGGGTTGACTACGATGAGACCTTCTCACCCGTAGCGATGCTTAAGTCTGTCCGAATCAGGTTAGCAATTGCCGCATTTTATGATTATGAAATATGGCAGATGGATGTCAAAACTGCATTTCTGAATGGATTTCTGGAAGAAGAGTTGTATCTGATGCAACCAGAAGGTTTTGTCGATCCTAAGGGAGCTAACAAAGTGTGCAAGCTCCAACGATCAATCTATGGTCTGGTGCAAGCCTCTCGGAGTTGGAATAAACGCTTTGATAGTGTAATCAAAGCATATGGTTTTATCAGACTTTTGGAGAAGCCTGTATTTACAAGAAAGTGAGTGGGAGCTCTGTAGCATTTCTAATATTATATGTGGACGACATATTGTTGATTGGAAATGATATAGAATTTCTGGATAGCATAAAAGGATACTTGAATAAAAAAATTCAATGAAGGACCTCGGTGAAGCTGCTTACATATTAGGCATCAAGATCTATAGAGATAGATCAAGGCGCATGATTGGACTTTCACAATGCACATACCTTGATAAAGTCTTGAAAAAGTTCAATATGGATCGAGGCAAAGAAAGGGTTTTTGCACAGATTACAAGGTATAAGATTGAGTCGGACTCAATGCCCGACCACTGCAGAAGATAGAGAGAAATGAAAGGAGTTCCTATGCTTCAACCATAGGCTCTATCATGTATGCAATGCTGTACTGGACCTGATGTGTGCCTTGCTATTAGTTTAGCGGGGAGGTACCAAAGTAATCCAGAGTGGATCATCGGACAGCGGTCAAGAATATCCTGAAATACCTGAAAAGTACTAAGGATATGTTTCTCGTTTATGGAGGTGAGAAAGAGCTTGTCGTAAAGGGTTACGTCGATGCAAGCTTTGACACTGATCCGGACGATTCTAAATCGCAAACCGGATCGTATTTTTATTAAACGGTGGAGCTGTAAGTTGGTGCAGTTCTAAACAAAGCGTCGTGGCGGGATCTACATGTGAAGCGGAATAAATAGCTGCTTCGAAGCAGCAAATGAAGGAGTCGGATGAAGGAGTTCATTACCGATCTAGGTGTTATACCTAGTGCATCGGGACCAATGAAGATCTTCTGTGACAATCTCGTGCAATTGCCTTGGCAAAGGAATCCAGATTTCACAAGAGGACCAAGCACATCAAGAGACGCTTCAATTCCATTCGGGACAAAGTCCAAGTGGGAGACATAGAGATTTGCAAGATACATACGGATCTGAATGTTGCGACCGTTGACTAAGCCTCTCTCACGAGCAAAACATGATCAGCACCAAGACTCCATGGGTGTTAGAATCATTCTTGTGTAATCTAGATTAGTGACTCTAGTGCAAGTGGGAGATGAAGGAAATATGCCCTAGAGGCAATAATAAAGTTATTATTTATTTCCTCATATCATGATAAATGCTTATTATTCATGCTAGAATTGTATTAACCGGAAACATGATACATGTGTGAATACATAGACAAACATAATGTCACTAGTATGCCTCTACTTGACTAGCTCATTGATCAAAGATGGTTATGTTTCCAAACCATAGGCATGTGTTGTCATTTTATTAATGGGATCACATCATTAGGAGAATGATGTGATTGACTTGACCCATTCCGTTAGCTTAGCACTTGATCGTTTAGTATGTTGCTATTGCTTTCTTCATGACGTATACAAAGTTCCTGCAACTATGAGATTGTGCAACTCCCGTTTACCGGAGGAACACTTTGTGTGCTACCAAACGTCACAACGTAACTGGGTGATTATAAAGGTACTCTATAGGTGTCTCCAAAAGTATATGGTGAGTTGGCATAAATTCGAGATTAGGTTTTGTCACTTCGATTGTCGGAGAGGTATCTCTGGGCCTTCTCGGTAATAGTAATCACCTAAGCCTTGCAAGCATTGCAACTAATGAGTTAGTTATGAAATGATGTATTACGGAACGAGTAAAGAGACTTGCCGGTAACGAGATTAAACTAGGTATTGGATACCGACGATCGAATCTCGGGTAAGTAACATACCGATGACAAAGGGAACAACGTATGTTGTTATGCGGTTTGACCGATAAAGATCTTCGTAGAAAATGTAGGAACCAATATGAACATCCAGGTTCCACTATTGGTTATTGACCGAGAATAGTTCTGGGTCATGTCTACATAGTTCTCGAACCCGTAGGGTCCGCACGCTTAACGTTACGATGACAGTTTTATGAGTTTATAAGTTTTGATGTACCGAAGTTTGTTCGGAGTCCCGGATGTGATCACGGACATGACGAGGAGTCTCGAAATGGTCGAGACATAAAGATTGATACTCCCTCTGTTCCTATATATAAGGTGTATAGTTTTTGGCACGAAAATTAAAGAATGGACGTGGAGGGAAAATTTCACAAGTTTTGGGCGAGATTACATCTGACTAATTGACATGAGAAAATAGAGGAGCTCGCATGATGTAATCGAATCCCTAAAGAAGTTATCCAAACAAGTGGTGCAACGCAATAAACCTTATATTTTGAACTTTTTCTCAAAAAATTATACACCTTATATCAAGGAACGGAGGGAGTATATTGGAAGCCTATGTTTGGACTTCGGAATAGTTCCGGGTGAAATCGGGATTTTACCCGAACACCGGGGGGTTACCGGAACCCTTCCGGGGGTTAATGGGCCTTAGTGGGCCATGAGGGAGAAGAGGAGGGCGGCCGGGGCAGGCCACGCGCCTCCCCTAGTCCGAATAGGACAAGGAAGGGGCGCGCCGCCTTTCCTCTTCCCTCCCCAAGTCCTAATCCAACTAGGAAGGGGGAGTCCTACTCGGTGGGAGTAGGACTCCTCCCAGCCGCCTCCTCCTAGGGCCGGCCGCACCCCCCTTGCTCCTTTATATACGGGGCAGGGGGCACCCTAGAACACACAAGTTGATCTACGGATCGTTCCTTAGCCGTGTGCGTGTCCCCTCCACCATATTCCACCTCGGTCATATCGTCATGAGTTTAGGCGAAGCCTCGCGCCGTAGAGCATCATCATCGTCCACCACGCCGTCGTCTTGACGGAACTCATCCCGACACCCTCTGGATCGGAGTCCGGGGATCGTCATCGAGCTGAACGTGTGCAGAACACGGAGGTGCCGTACGTTCGGTACTTGGATCGGTCGGATCATGAAGACATACGACTACATCAACCGCGTTGTCATAACGCTTCCGCTTTCGGTCTACGAGGGTACGTGGACACACTCTCCCCTCTCGTTGCTATGCATCACCATGATCTTGCGTGTGCGTATGAATTTTTTTGAAATTACTACGTTCCCCAACACATACATGTGCTGTCGTAGAAGTGTTCCATGACATTACCAAAATTATCATCACAGAAGTGTCCACTTCCATGACAATAAATCGCGCGTCATAGAAGTGATTTCGTCAAGGGTGACCGACACGTGGCATCCACCGTAACGGAACACCGTTAAGCTATTGGGTCCGGTTTTGGATCCGATAACCCGCTAACAGCCCCGACCACTGGGGATTTTCCACGTGTAAAATCATCATTGGCTCGAGGAAACACGTGTCGGCTCACCGTTGGGACAGATGTCATCCACTCATTGGACCGAAGGCGCCTATGATACGTCGACACATGGCACGGCCTAACAGAGGCCCATTCCTATGAAAAGGCCGGCCCGTTTGACCTGTTCAAAAGGTGGCGGGCCGGCCCACAGAAAGCATGTTAATGGCCTGTTCGCATATTGCCCATTTACAACCCGCTAACCCAGGGCCCGTTACGACCTATTCGAATTAGGCCCAGTAACGTCATCTGGGCTGTCCAATATGATTCCAGCCCATTTTTAGTTCCGGCCCATGTATGGCCCATGACGTCTTTCGGCCCATATGAGGCCCTTTGTAACTCTTGGCCCATTTACGACCCGTGGAGAAACTGGCCCGTAATGAACAGTGTATCACTTTATACCCATTAACGGTCCATTAATCCATTGGGCCGTTTGCAACCCATGTTATCTGTTGGCCTTCTCAGGGCCCATTTATTCTTGGGCTCATTTCCAGCATGCGGTTACTTACGGCTCGTTACTGCCATTTTCTGCTTGTGGGCCAAATTCAGCCCGTGGTTACAGTCGGCCCGTTTGTGGCCCGCCAATATGTTGGGCCGTTTTCATAGCGTCATCAAATACGGCCTATTAACGACGGCCCGTTATGGTCGGCCCATGAACGGACAACTCCAACTCTAGCCCGTTTACAGCCATAATGCGGTCTGTTTTTGGCCCATGTTTGGCCAATCGATCATACGACCCGTATAAGGACCATTGATGATACGGCCCGTAGAAGGCCCATTGTTTCCACGGCTTGTAGAAGGCCCATTGTTTCTGTGCACCGTAGAAGGCCCATTGTTTCTACGGCCCGTAGGAGGCCCAGTGTTACTACAGTAAATATGTAGCCCATGGCCTGTCAAAGGCAGGAAACTACTATAGGTTTAGACCTGCTAATGGCCCAAGATGATTATAGGCCCACATTTTGGCCCATATGAGTAACGGGCCGGCCTGAAGACTGACAACACTGAGATCCACTGAACCTTCCAGCCTAAATTACAACATACCGACCAAAGAATAAACCTAAACTATACAATAAAGAAATTACGGCATATTACATCCACTCGGAGTCAAAGATCGCTACCAGTGATAATAAAGTGCAACATGACCACGGATTACATATATTGGGCATCAAAGGTCGCCACCAGTGCATATAAACGCGCCGACAAAAGAATATACAAAACTGAGAGCACTTCAGAAGACACTAGACCTGGAAAGGTCGGGCCCCGCAAGCAGCCGAACAAGCTGATGAGACCTCAATTGTGTCAATGATAGATGCTTCATCCCTAGTTGTATGGCACCATAGTGCGCAAGGCAGTCCCCTGACATCTTCATTACATCTTTGACTTCAAGCCGGAGCTGATCTAAAGCAAGCCTTTCCGCTTTAAGTTGAGACTGAAGAAGTCGAACTGATTGAGGCAGCGACTGCACAAAGGCTATCTCACACCTGCTGGTGAGTAGCTTCAACTCACTGTCTTCATCAAGACAGGACCTTGGGGTCATCTCACTGTCCTCAAGATGGTTTGGCTCACTATCTTTCCTAAAGTTTTGCCTGGCATAAGAGATACGACTCTGAAAGAGAAACAAGGAGACACGTAACAGGTTTCACAATTATATAAGCAAATAAATGGATCTGTCCTGCATAAGGAACCTTTTTTTACAACTACAATTTAAAACTCGTAGTTGTTGCAAACATCCACTCAGATGTAAACAACAGTGGAGGAAATGATGCCTATCCAAATCTATACAAGAACAAAGTTTGAAGGCTTGAGAAGGATGAACTTACATTACATGTTAACACGGGCTGGACAAAGCCCTTCTCCATGTTAATGGAAGGATAGTTCAATAAATTCCCCAAAGAAAATTCTTTATAAGCGTTGCCATTATTCTACATTTTGCAAAGAGTAAATATAGATCAAATAATATTGGAAGAAATAGAGGATAATGAAGCTCAGGTGCAGACTGATGATACATAATCAAATAGCAATTAATTAAGTACAGCGTTACAAGGCAAAAGGTACTGACAAGAGGACTGCAGACATCAATATGTGTAGTGGCATCGGCTTTATTCAACATTTTGGTAAGAGTAAATGTAGATATGATAATTTGGAGAAAGTGGAGGGAAGGGCAGATAAGATGCAGAGTAATGCTAGACAATCAACTATCTCCCGATGCATGTACAGTAATACCACCACCGTCCGTTATTACTTGTCGCTCAAATGGATGTATCTAGCAGTATTAAGTTATAAATACATCCAATTGATCAACAATTAATTCGATACAGAGGGAGTACATGACAACAGGTACTTACATGAGCAATCCAAAACTTCATAACCATTGTGTTAATTCTACATTTATCTAAGAGTAAATATAGATCTTAAACTTTCAAGCAAAGGGAGGATAAAGAAGCGAACATTTATATTGATGCTACATAATCAAACATCAATGAGTGTAAGTATGCTGACAAAGGGCAAGAGGTACTGACAAGAGCAATGGAGAGCCCAGTATTGTCGTGAGATCCTATGATCCTTTGAGCAAGGAGATTCATCTGAAATTGGTTTTCATACAAGAGAGAAGGTAAGGCACATGCAGAACTTTAGGAGTTCAAATTTTGAATTGATATCATAGACATGCAGAATATTGGGGCTCTCGGCAGTTCTAATAGGGTTTGGCCACCGGAGAAGGGGTAAAGTCTCTACGCTTTGGGCTGTGTTTTCTGTGGCTGCTGATCTATCTGATTTAACATGTATCACTACCTTTTCCAAATACCTAGTTTGTACTCCTTGAGGATCTGCACTCACCCTCTTCCTTTTGGACATCTATTATGAAAGAACAACATTTGACTGGAAAAACATAGTATGACGACACATGGAATAGGTACAGAAAATGGATAGGTATGGCATATACTCATATATGGTGCTTAAACTAAGCAGATGGTGTAATAAAGTATAAGTAATGCAAGAGGTCAGATGCAAAATATGTACGACCAATACAACCTTGCCTAGGTAGAGCATGCACCTTGATGGGTGAATAAGATAGGCCATCCTCCACCATGCCAAGTTTGTTAGCCAGTCAATTGTTCCACAATATTCCTCTCGCGCGCCCATTCTCATATTCATTTTGATAATGTTCAATACCTGACATGCATGAAAACATAAAAACAAGTGAGATTATCTTTGTAATGCAGAAGTGATTCAAATCCAATACTTCCTCCGTGTAAACCCCTTTGTGCTATCTCTGCAATTATTCTAAGAGGTGCCATGCATGCTGCAATTTGGTGTGTGCATTAATATAATGTGGCCTACTACTCAAAATATGAGAGCTCCAGAAGTGATGATACTTCGCAGATGACAGCTTCAACATATAGTAAAGAAGAACAAGTCGACCCGACCTGACAGATTCAAAATATACTAAGGGAGAATAACTCGACCTGACCAGTCGACCGCAAGAGAAGATGATCATCTTAAAGAAGAGCAGAAGAGCAAGCAAATTGAAGATATTACAAGTCTTTCTATACAATGTCGGTTGGCCACCCATGATGAACCAGAGCGCACAGAGAAATACTATTCCTTCCGGTCTCTCCATATGTGGCTCACATGCATTTTGAAACTAAAGTAGGAACATTTAGCTGACCAATTAAACATCTCTCAGTTTTACTAATATCAGCATAATATCATATTTGAATTTGTACAACTAAGCTTGTTTAGCTCGATGGGTGGAGCAGTGCTATTACGACACGAACCACGTAGGCTAATCGTGGTCATCATAAAATGGGGAAACCGTAAGCATGATGAGTATAGTGTTGACTGTGGCAGTGGGATGGCAGATCTGAAGCTGCACACCGCGCAAAGGGTAGTTAGCAACCGATGTTTGCTTTGAAGTAACAACTAAGATTTGATATGGACAAGAAAGTACTGTCAATAAGTGACAAAGAAATGCAATTATGATGTCTCTCTATATGTCGCGACATGCATTTGGAAACTCAAGTGGGACCTTTAGCTAACCAATTAAATGTGTCAATTAACTAATATCAGTATCATATCACAATCATATTTGAACAACTAAGCTTTGGAATTTTGAGTGTTGTGTTGTTTAGCTTGAAGGGTGGAGTAATGCTAGTACGACACAAAGCACCTACACAGATCATAGTAGAGTAGATAAAAGGGGAAAACCCTAAGCATCAAGAGTTAAATCAGGAAAGTGGAACTAGCTGGACCAGTGGGTGGCGCATATGCTTTTCGAAACGAATATAGGAACATTAGGTGACCAATTAAACGTTCTCTGTTTTAGTAATATGAGCATCATATTAGATTTGTAATTCAACATGTAAGCTTTGGAATTATGAGTGGCCTGTTGTTTCGCTTGATGGGCTGAGGTCTTGAGGTGCAGTGCTAGCATGACACGAAGCAGTGAAGCACCTACGATGATGGTAGTGAATATAAAGGGGGGAAACCATAAGCTTTACGAGTATAGTGACTGTGACATGGCAGATCTGAAGGTGCAAACTGGACAATGCTACTTCGCAACCAATGTTTGCATTCAACTAGCCACTACGATTTGGTACGGACAAGAAAAGTACAGTAAACAGTTTAAGATCTATTTTTCGGGTGAGATCAATAACTTAAGCACATATGGAAGAGTACCACCTCTCTTGCGATGCCGTGTAGGCCCCTGCTGATACGTTGAGGTTGCTGCGGGTGCGATGGCTGTCGGCGGCGGGGAAGAAGACTTTAGATGGCAGACGGCCGGGTCGTGTAAAAATCCTGTTGCCATGGACGAGGCGGTCGTAGGAGCGGCAACGGCAAGGTGGACGACGGCGCCGATGAAGCAAGACGACGTGATGAAAGGATCCTGGTCCAGCGCCATGGATGAGAGACGTCCATCTCTTGAAGTGGACGACGGGGCAGGGGTAGCGGCTCCGGCAAGGTGGAGGATGGGGTGGCAGACGGAGGAGGCTGGCCGCAGTGGGGACGTTGTCATGGCGCCGGCGGTGTATGAATGGGGAAATGGAGGGGGAGGGGGATCTCAAACTTTGGGACGCGCTTGTCTGAAATGTGGGAAAGTTACGAACTTATCCCCCGTTTAAAATTCCAGATATCACGTCGGTTGGGGATAGGACGGTAATCTCGCATCTCCCAAATATATGCCGATAACGATTTCGGGCGAGGAGAGGATGTTTTGGCGCCCACGGTTGGCGCCCACGGTGTATGAACAGGGCTGACTGGTAGGGCGGTTGTGTCACGTCTGAGGGAAGTTACACATCTGCCCCTATTTAAAATATTAGCCTACATCGATTTCGGTCGAGGAGAGTTTTTTTTGCCGCCCACCGTGGATGAATGGGGAAATGGAGGGAGAGACACATGTCTTTCGGATGAGCTTGAATCAAATGTGTTTTGCCGCCCACGTTTGGCGCCCACCGTGTCTGAATGGGCTCAGAGGCTGTCGTGTCACATTTGATTGAAGTTACTAGTCTACCCCTATCAACAGCAGTGTAACTCCGGTCGATAAGGATGTCAAGTGTCAGGGTTAGACAGTAATTTCCATCTCGCAAACACTTGCTTCGGGCAGCCCACATATGATAGTGGGTGTTTCGCCGCTTTATTCAAAACTTGGGAGAATTAGCATTCACGTTTGCCCTGGGCCCTGGCAACTAAATCCAAATCCAATTTTTATTCGATTACGAATATCAACAGATAATTCTACGTTTTGTTATTTATTTCTTCAAAACCACAACAAAGATTTATTCCACATTTATATATGATTATGATTTAGAAATGTCGTGATCTTCGAATTCAATAGGTTGGATACACTTTGAGTCAAATAGTTATTTCATCCAATACAATATGCTCACACGAAAAATAGTTCACTTTATGTCAATCATACAAGTACTGAGGATTACCTCGCCTAAAAAATTCGGATCATTACAACACATGGACAACATACGGGGTCTTACAACATAATCCATTCAGAGACATGACACAACATGCAAGTACAATAATCTAATGACAATTTCAACTACTATCTAAAGAAGAACTGGATTACCACAGGCTTGGATAGCGTAAGCAGAGGACCTCCTCCGTCTTCAAATGCAACATTCTTACTTCCTCCAATTCTTGGGTTGCTTGCATAATGCGTGCACCTAATTGCATAATTTCCAACTTCAAGATTGAGATTACCTCATTCATGGCAGCCACACCATCTCTTTCTGCCTCTAGTAGAGCCTCAAGAACTATAATATTTGTGCTCAGACTGCTCTCCGGCAGTGTTGCCTCTGAACTGCTACCATCTGGTAACATGGATGGCGCACTGCTTCCACAAATAGAGTATGGGGTTGTACATTGTGTCCTAGTGTGAACGGCATCCTGAAAGGTTTCCGCTAGACATAAGTAAGAGATAGTTATCACATGATCCAGGCAGTAAGCTTACATGGTAAACGATATACGAATTATTGCCGAGCATGGCAAGCTATATTTAAATGGTTCAAAGCAGCATCGGCCGAAAAGATATTAAAATGGTAAGATGAAACGAGGGATGTAAGTGGCAAATAAACGACATCCGCCAGTCCCATCTAGTTAGTTTTTGCTAGCTCCCTGGTTCATTTTCCTCAAAAAACAAAAACTCTTTTGAACTATCATACCACTAGTGGACTTTAATCAGGATTAAACGGGACCCAGTTTACATCCCTAGTTGAAAGGGAGTGTACCACCACTATATTTAAGTTGCCAAGGCATCTAAGCAGTTGAAATAATCAGAGAAAACACTTAACAGTGTGGCCTCATATAAACTACGAAGATAGTCTTGTGATGAAGTTCAGAGGAAAAGTTAAGGACTCAAATGAACTAGGCATGCATTTCTTTACGATAGTACAGCAGCAGTAATCGCCGACATATTAGCGAACTCAGTATAGCGTAACAAGTAACAAACAAGCATTCAATCAAGCAATACAATAAAGCGCATAACTGAACTATTTGTTATTCTGCAGGATTACAGGTTGAGGGCACAAGCCAAGAAAGCAGCCCACACGCATTACATTTCACATGTACTAAAACACACTGGCTTACCATATGTTGTTGTGAAGCCTCGCTGCTGTTGCAATGTTCTTTGAAGATATCACAAGATCCCGTGGTTGCAAATCTAGTTGTTGTAGTTTATTCTGCACCATCTATTTAGGTAAAATTAATTTTAATCGCATGCACTGGTTCGAATTGATCATCAGTGGTTCATCTAAACTAATGAAAGAAGGGTGTGTGCATACACGACAATATATCTGCTTCCCTCTATTTTTATGCTTGTTCGAGGTGCCAGCCCCAAAAGAACAAATATTTTGCTTGATGGGGTTGGCAGCTCCATAATTAATAGACACATCAAATTAGTCATGCAACTTGGGAACATCAAGAACACACAAAAAAGTAATGAACAGAGGCTCGGAGCACTGATGTAATAGCTAGCATCAGAAAATGTAAGGTAAAACAAACAAAAACCAACGGAACCACATGCTAGTTTGCTGATGTGTAATTAAGCATAGAGAACATGAAGCAGTCTGATGGAACCAATAGGTGGCATCAGAACAACACCATTATCATAAATATAGCATGCAAGAAGCAAAATAGTAGGCAGTGATATCTAGGAAGTACAATAATACTTAGGACAAAACTAAAGCATATTAACTATATGTGCACTAGTATGTAATTTAGCACATGTAACATGTTCATTTGCCGTAAGTATGGCCCTCACAAAAAAGCGAATAACACGCCTCATGAAAAACTGAATGATGCCTCAAGAAATTCAGAGGTGCGGTGCTTATGCTAAGAAAGTGAACGTAGGCGCCGGCCATTGGATAATAGTACCTGATTTCTTAGCGGCGTATGGGTATTGTTGGCATACATGATAGCTAAGGATCGTCGATCGTGCTCGTGTTGTGGTTGAGTTTGGGCTGGCTGTCACCGTCGCTGAAGCGGCTCCGGTGCTATGGTTGCGGCGCCTGTCGACATACAAGAAAGCTCATATGTGGTAAGTGAAAAGTTGCACGATAAAGAGAAAAACCGAGGAGTACAAAATCGAAATGACCTGATGAGGCTGTGGCGTCGGTAAAGCAGGGCCGGTGGAGTTGAATATGGCGTCCGTGGAGTGGGTTCGGTGCAATGGACGAAGGCTTCGGCGGGCGCGTTGTACAATGCTTTCGGTGAGGAGGATCTGTTGCGGCGGACGAGGGCTTGTATGAAGGGCCAGCGAAGGGACGGACGAGGGAGTCAGTGAATGGCCTACACTATGGTGGACGAGGGCGCCGGTTAAGCAGATCCGGTGCGGTGGACCATGATGGCGGTCAACGAGATCTGGAGCGGTGGACAAGCCAGTCGCTGAAGTGGCTCCGATGAAGTGGTGTGTTGGCAGTTGGGGGTTCCAAGGTGCGGAAGGTAGATCCGTCGGGGTGTGAGGTCCACCGCTGTAGCGGAGGACAAGGTTCGGCCGCTTGCCATGGTTGGGGGAGGGGGGTCGGGGAGGGGAAGGGGTGGGGCTCTGGGGAAGAATGTTGGGGGCAAAGAGGGGAAAACAATGGATTTACCAAAGCAGCCCTTTTTCGTTCATGTGGCAGGGGTAAAACAGGAATATTGCAGGGCTAAACTTTCGGGCGCGAGATATTTCGATGTGAGCGGGAAGTTTGAAAGCTTTTGGCGCCTGAAATTATATTCTGCTCTTGTATGGCCGACTATGATATCATGGCCGAGAATTTGTTTGTTTTGCACGCAAAAGTGCAAGTTTTGAAAATCAGTGTCTCCAACTCGAAACTTAGATTGTCCATTCAATTCAAATATGGATCATTGAGCTACTACTAGCAAATAACATCATACGGTCCAATTCAAATGAAATTCCGAATGTGTTTATCCTAAATATTATGACAAAAGCAAAAATGTGTATGTGTATGAATAAAGTGGATGATTATAAAGTTTGAACATGCCCGTATGTGTATATCTCTAGGTTTGATATATGAATTTGAAATAACGAAATCCCGGCTTAAAAAATGTACCTCTGTTTAAATGAATTACAAAAGCTAATGATGGAGTCGAATTCCAAAATTCCAATCTTAGGTTTGTAATTCTGGTACATCAAGGTATATCATGCATGTTCAAAAGTATCGTTATCTCATAGTCCAAACTGTGAAACAAATTGATCAACCATGAGTGCACACACTATTGACCATGTATATCTCAATTACGCTAAAGTCCCTCAAATATAGACACCTCACTCTTTATCTGAAGCCACCCCCTCCCTCGTCACCCCCTCGTCGCCCACCCCCAACACACACACACACACAGAGAAGTCGTTCTCTCCCCCAAACACCAACACACGAGCACATTAACACCCATCTCTCTTCTAAAGTCCGGACCCCAATATAGGTCTCTATCACTTTGTCTCTTGGGCATGCACACATCTCTTCCCCCACTATCTAGCTAGGTCTCCCGGCATCTCTCTTTCCCAAGCACACGCACTATGTAGAGTGTATCTTTCCCATACACACAAAATGTCGCCCCCAAATGTCTATCTCCCTAGTTATGTGGTTCTCGCACACTCACCTCACACACCACCCACACTGCAAACAAGCACACTTTGTCTCCTTGTGCACCACTCTCCTCTTTCTATCTCTCCCACATGCGGACCTGCCCTAGCTCCTCCCTGTATACATATATGTCGTGACTCTTTCCATTGCTCCCTAATGTATCATCGTTCTCGATCTCGCACATTGTTCTCTACACCATGAATTATAGATCTCTCATGAAGTCCCTATCACACACACGATGACTCGCTTCCCTTGCGTCTCCATACATAGGCCAATTTCAAAAAACATCAACATTGTCTCCCTATCTATACGCCATTTATGGACACAAACGCCCCCTCTCTCTCTCTCCCTCTCTTCCTCTCTCTCTCTCTCCATCGCTAGATCTCTCTCTCTATCTCTCGCTCTCACACCCCTCTCCCACACACACTCGATGTCTCTTCCAAATAGTCTGCTCCCTCCGCCCGCACCCATGCTATCCCGCTACTACACATTTCACACCATTCCCCCTTTCCTTATACTAGGTTTACATCATTAGTGATGTCTCTACTCCGCATACACACACTCCCTCTCACACACAAATGCGCGCACAAACACATACAGACACGCACAAACACCCATTAATCTGGATCCTCATCTCTCCCCATGTCCGCATGTGTATCTCACACACTCACTCTCTAATTATGTATATGTGTCTCCACGTTACACAACACAAAGCCCCATGTTCATGTCTCTCTCTATCCTCCACACACATAGACACAAAGAATATGTTATCATTGCCTCAGTCTCTAGACATATCACACACGCACACTGTCTCTCTCTCGCTCTCTCTCGCAAACACGCTCAACAAGGGTTTCCCCGTGAATAACTTACCGTCTATAGCTATTGATCAATAGTCGTGGCAGTACGGCAAACACGAGACGTGAAAAATAATAAATCTACACGTGCTTAGACCACCTAGAAGTATGACTACTAGGACTATAGAAAGCCAAAAAGCGCGCCGCCGTCACCCCCTCCTTATTGGCGATGGGAAAACCTTTGTTTTACACAGTCGAGAAGTCATTGTGCTAAGGCCTCACATGCTGAGGCATTGAATAGAATGTAGATGCTAGTTTATGGAAACAAGTATCGATAATACGTTTGTATCTCCATACTTATATTTCTTCTCTTATAAAAAATCGAGTTGGTGATGATGGTACACGTGCCATCTTGCAACATAGACCGTCCGATCTATATCTGACGGATGGAAATTAAACTAAAAGATACTCGCACCCCTCTCCACATTTGCGGACAAGGCCTTCCCTCATTCATCCTTATCTCCAACAACCTCATTGTTGAGCAATTAAGAAAGGAAGCCTCGAACAAAGCGGCCAGTGGCACGCCAACGCCGTCAATCCCCATGCCTCCGCTCATCCGACCACCAATCACCACCATGCCCCACTCCTCTTCACCTTATCTCCTATTTCTCGAGATATCATTAGTTTTTACACAAGGGATTACTCCCGCATGGGTCAATCACAATGAGTGTTTTTATAAAAAATGCATCTTGATGTTCCGTGCAATGCACGGATCTTGCTAGTACTCCTACAGAAGACTAAGTTGGTGACCATGGTGTGTCTGCCATCCGTCGTTTGTGACCATTAGATCTACATCTAACGACTGTGAGGTAAGTTGTTGCCTTTTCTCACCAACATCCCACTTGTCTACCAATTTGCAGAAAAACCCATAATTAATATCTTAAAACCAACCACATCCCTCCTTGACCTCACCAAAACAGCCCAAGGAATATATTCTAATTGAAACATAATATATCTCTAGTGATATATGTATATCAAAATTAGAGTGTTTTGTATCAAGTTTGTGAATAAGTATTATTCTAATTATGATTTGTTGCAACACACATGAACCTTGCTAGTATTTCCAACCATGCAATTTTTTTCCCTGGTATTCCATAGTTTTGAGTTTCCATCAAGATATTAGTCACTCATGGTTGATATTTACTTTCAATCATGTCACATATGCACTATGTAACTAGCCTTGCTTATTGGGTTCCAAAGCTTAACTTTCACTCGTACTTACAATATGTAGAGTATTTAACAAAAAAACTACCACTTTCAAACAGCCCTAAGAAGAATCTATTGTACAAAAAATAGCAAAAACATACCCAAAATTTCTTAATCCACGCCAAAAACTGCTACCTAGTAGGAGTACCGATTAGGTTAGTTTAAACCCATTTATGACAGGGTTGGTCCACACGTCTGTGCTGACGAGGCAGCTTAAACCAACACATTTTGTTTGATCGTTGACATGAGGGACCCACATCTGACCTTCTATCCTGTTATTCCCCCTCAAATCATTATTTTTCCTGAACATTACTTCAAACAGTATTAATGCGTGTTCGCCGGTGGCGCCGGTGATGAGCGAGTTGGCGCCGCTCCGCCGGACGGGCCGGACGCCGCTGGCCTCCTCACTTGACGGGTTGGCAGTGCTGGCCCGAGCGTGACTCACGAGCGAGCAAGCCGCCACTCGGCCTTCGCCGAGCCAGATGGCTGGCCTTTAGCGGCGCTGCTAGCAAGCCGCCGCCCGTGCCAATCTAGCTAGCAAACCTTGCGCATAAGCAGTGGATGGAGCTATCTTGGCTAGCTAGCGGCATGAGCGCCGGACGGAGCTGGCATCCAGTGCTGCCGCAAGATGGGCTCCGCACCATCGGCGGTTTTGACCTCACCTTCGCCGGGCGGCGGTAGCTGCGCCCCATGGCCGAGGATGACTAGGTGGACGGGCGGAGGTAGGAGGTCACTCGGGAATTTTGTGCAGACGACATGTAGGTCCCACAAGTCATAACGCCCATCGAATAGAAGGCGTTGACTTAATGGGCGACATGGGCCCTGTTTGGATACTCTAAGTCAGAGGTTAGAGTTAGATTCTAACCCTGAACTAACTCTAACCAAAGTGGTGTTTGGATGGCAGGGTTAGATTGACAACAAATGTATCCAAACAGGGCCATGGGTTGAAACATGCCTATAACGGCACTTTGTAGAGTAGTCGTTTCTTGGTAGGGTTGGTTGGTAAGAGCATGTACAATGGTTGATAAGGTAGTCTTATCTTAAGTCTACCATGTATGCAAGTGGTAGTAGTTTCTTAGCATTATTTTTGGTTTCTTGCATTATTAGGGGTTTCTGGTAAGGAACAATGTACTACTAGCGACAAAAGGCGATTCTAGGTTGCGTTGTACTCGAACGAGTACTACTAGTGGTCGCGGGGGTGTATACCTCGTTTTGTGGGTTCGATCCCGGCCGAACGCACGACGGCCTTTTTTTAAATAGTAACTTCGCTGCGAGCCAATATTTTACACGGGTAGTTTGAGTTTTGAAGTCAAACGGACGTGCGGCACCACAATCTGGGTGCACTGGATAGCCAAGCCACGTGAACAGGCTTTCCTTCTCAACATCTCGCGGCTCGCGTGCTCGCCCTAGCCGCACCTCGCTTGCAGCTTCCTCATCAGCTAGTAGCATATTTAAACTAGCGCATCCCAATTAAGCCCGAGGAGCCGGAAAAGTCTGGCGGTGCATTGGGAACTGTGTAATATGACTCTGTACGTAAAGTGCTCTACTACTACTCTGTAGCTTGTGGCGTTGCACGCATGGAATTCACTCCGTTATCGGCTCTACTATAAAAGAAATTCCTCTTGATGTGTTTTTTTAAACGGAGGCAAAAGCTTTGCTTCAGCTCATTCATAAAGAAGGAACTACTAACAAAGTTCGACGAGATCCATTACACCCCCACAAATGGAAGCGAAAAGCCTAGTCTTGCTATATCAAATAACTTAAATGTTCTGCCCCCGCAGTAACCGTCGCTGATAAACAGGCTACTAGTGTGTGCGTGAGAGGTGCGGCTGAGTAGGCAAGCTACTTGAGAGGAGCGGCTGAATAGAGCACCGAGTACCCACTAGGCCACTACGTAGGTGTACTTTCCCTGCATTGATAGTACAGCAATGGTTCTAGAGAACAGTAGTACCCTCCACTTCCAACTGTAGCTCCTTGGCCCTGAGATTCAAGAGTTCAAAACTGGTGCACTATACTAGAAGTACAGTACATCGCACTACTAGTTGAGAAAGTAGTACTAGTACTGCTACAGTAGGAGTACGTACTCCTCCGTCACATAATGTAAGACGTTTTTTGAACACTAGTTGGCGTGTACAAAAAATAGCAAAAACATACCCAAAATTTCTTAATCCATGTCAAAAACTACTAGCTAGTGCCAAAAATTTCTTACTAGTGCTATTATTTACAGTATAATGCAATCCCATAACGTCCCATAATGCTAGTACTAGTAGTAAATAATAGCCTCACTCCTTCGCTAAGGAACGATCTACAGTTAGAAGGGACGAGGCCTGCGGTTTACTACGCCTTATCTCCTCCTCACCGCCTCCTCCCCTCAAGAGAAGGCAGTTCGTCGCTGCTCCCATGGATTCGCCAGCGGTTCTCCTCCTCGTCGGGGCTGGGAGACCTTGGACGATGATCCTCTGGGAGAAATCGCACGCCGCTCCGACGTCCTCACCGCCGCAAGACTCGGTGCTTCCTGCACCAACTTTTTCAAGACGGTTCTTAAAAAGGCTTGGGAAAAGGCCATGCTTGTTGGTCTTCCATGCGTCCTTGAGGAGAAGGTTCTTCTCCGGGACAATCCTTCGAACAGTCGACCGCTCCCTAGCCATGGTTGCACGTTGACTCCGCTAGAGTTGCCGACGTTGAGAGGTAGTCGGATTTTGTCCGATGAGCAATTCAGTAATGGAGTTTGATCATGTAGTACTTAGTTATTCCATTTCCATCCTATAATTTCTCCGCTGCCCATTGTCTTATATATAGGTCTGGGTCGGTGCCAACGAAGATTGGCTTGCATATCTCCGGCCGGATACCACCATCATTTTGCACAACATCCACAGCAGTGCGGCCGTTCCGGTAGACCCCTTCTCCACCATTGGGATCGGCCTTCCGGACTGGCTGGGCTTGAATACGTATGATGATGCCTGCATGATATTGAAGAATATAGCAATTGCGGACCCACTGACAAAGCGACGCGGCTACGACGATTACTATCTCAGGATTGCCATCAATGCAAGAGGCAGTAACGGCAGAGGCTGGCGCATGTTGGAGGCGACAGATTTGTACCCCTACACATTCGAAGACGTCGTGCCATCTAGGCCGCATCTTCGCGGTGACAAGCCAAGGGACTTGTTTCATATGGTTGCCATCCTATGGTACGGGAGATTACAAACGGAATGCACAAACCATCATTTGCATCCCTAACGGTACTCCATTATTTTGCAGGGACCAGTCATCCCGCGATCAAAATAAGATCGCCGATCCTGGATTTGCATTTGCATCCACAATTCGGTCTAACCTGGAACCTTGTACCTGACTTTGGCATATTGGGATCAACTATCTTAGCAGTCGTTACTCATGGTACCACTGATGTGCAACATGGTCACAGAATCTGCCACGATCGGACCATCACCATCTACCCAGGTATTCCATTTTTTAACCCTCTCGCCTTCTCTTTCATTGTTGTACTAGTACTCTACTTACGTACTAGTAGGAGTACTTTTTACCTTGGAGGACGCATATAGCTAGCTAGGCCCTTGAAGACTTGAACCCACTAGCTGCCACCATTTTTGTTTTTCCATGTCTTACAATCTCATCCATGTGGCCAAGAGTGGCTATATATAATAATCCGTTATTTTACTTCCTCTATGCCGGAGTAGTATTATTTTCTGCACAATATTACTGACCGCCATATTTGAGCACAACATTATTATGCATGGACCATGACTATGTACGTCACCATGTGTCCAGATCTGAGATGCCGCGTGTACCAGAAGAACGGCGCCGAGTTTGACCCCCGTAAAGCTACGTGGGTGCCGAGGAACACTCTTGGAGAGTACTCGCTTTTCATTGGGGACAGCGACCCCATTGTGAAGTGGATGCCACCTTCCGTGCACGACACGGAAGGCCTGCCGTTCATGAAGCATGGTTGTGTCTTCAGTGCGCACCGCCGGATGAACGACATGCTGGGACACGCTATCCCTGATTTATGCCGCTTCAGCTTGGATGAGTCTCCATCATGTGGAACCGGACTAGAAAGCTGCGACAATGATTCCCGTTGCCCACCTCTATGGATCGTGTCATCCATGAAGAACACCTAGGACTGGAACCTGGAGGAGGACATGTAGCCCATCTATAACGTGTAAGTGGAGTACGGTAAATTGTGAACGGTAGCGCTGTGAATATATGTAGACTAGTCGTGCACAAATTTATCACATGAATTGGAGATGAACTTGTGTGTCATACTGGCATTTGTCCTTTAGAATTTATTACTAGTAAATGTGTTATGTGTACGTGGAACTTGTGTGGTTGTTGCACGGGCTCCAAGACGCTCTTTGAGAAAAAAAAGGTGGCACCGCTTTGCATATACGTGACGTGGCGGCATCATACAGTAGCTTCGTTCGCTATAGTTGTAGTACACTCCTAATAGGACGACAACTCCTATAAAACCTTGCGCTTGGCTCTTTGCCTCTTCGGGAGGTTCAACAGTTCGTACTCGTGTGAACCTTGCACTTGGCTCTTCGCCTCTTCGAAAGGTCCAACGATGATGATACTACAATACATTATGCTTCTGGCAATCTAACATCGATTGAACTGCTGCACGTGCACCGCGAGGGTGAGGGCGAGGGAGAGGGAGAGGGAGAGGGCGCTATAGTCAAAACCCTCTCCTCGTCCTGCGAACCACCGCACGCGTGGGCGAGGGAGAGGCGTAGTAAGCAAGCTTCTCCTCGTTCGACAAGTTGACAGGACACATCAAAGAAGTACTAGTACTAGTCCATACCGCGTCCTTTCCGGTTAATATGGCTTAATTTGAAACGAGAAAAATACACTGGTGGTCAACGTATGTAACAATATGCTCTTTGCGGTCACTATATATATAGTTTTGCAGTGATTATATGATCACTAGCTCATCATAGAGCACCGTATTGCACCCTACTGACTGGCCACATAGTCGACGTGGCACTTTGTTGACTGGTTAAATTGACACCTGGTTTCTGGGTCCCACCTGCCGTTAGCGAGCAAAGAAATCAGTTAAACAAAACTTTACGCAGCGCCGACAGAGTCCAACCCATGCGCGAACCACCTGGCTGTGTATGTGAGTGCATGCACGTGTACTCCCCCGGTCTTCCAACAAAGAGTGTACATCGGCTAAAAAACAAAGAGTGTAGTACATCTACACTTCCAATGCATTTAGCCTTTAATCTAAATTGATATTGATTGACTAATGCACCAACTTGTGCTCTAGGTATAGGCTACATGTCTATCCTTAATTACAGCATGCAACGACCTTCATTTAATCTTCTTCTCTCAATGGTCGCATGCACACATAAGTCTGCTACTTTTGGGCGTTAATTATGCCCTGGTCAATGTGTAAATCTCTAAATGTACAGTCTTTCACGGACGTAGGGAGTAGGTTGAGCACTTGAGCGTGAGCGTGTGTGTTGCGTCGTGTGCTGTGTGCCGCATGGGTGCGTGAGTGTTGTGTGCCTCCATGTGTACGTGTGAGTGTTGCATGTTACATGCATGCATGCATGCATGCATGGGGCTTACTCCCTCCCGTTGACATGTTAATATTTCAAGCTTCCTCTCTTTCCTCCATATGGTGATACTCCCTCTGTTCCCAAATACGGAGTAAAATCCTCCCTCTGTTCCCAAATACGGAGTAAAATCCTCCCTCTCTTCCCAAATATGGAGTATTTGTCTTTCTAGCAATTTCAACAAATGACTACGTACGGAGCAAAATGAGTGAAGTGAGCGTAGAGGCATAGGGATAATGTAGAAAGGAAGTCTTCGCGATCCATTATTCCCCATCTCGGTCAGAGATAACTATTCAACTAGTCCTCGCAGTGAAGTGACAATACACGCTGCAGCAGATGGGACGCTTAATTAATAAGCTGAACCAGCATGTTGGTGTTACTAAATCAGCCTTACCTAGTACTGCCATCATGTTTGCCAGTAGAGCACGCTTCTGTCCTCCATTAACTGACATATGGGCCCTCTTGTGGTAGACCCACACGAGGAGAAGCTTCTTCGCTCGCCCGCCCGAATCCACTTCCCCGCTGGCTCGCAGGCACCGAAAACCCCAATGGCAGAACCGACTGACACGCAGAGCCGCGATTGGAATTCCCTCCTCGATGTTCTCTTGGAGCAGATCTGTAATAGTATGGACCAACTCAGCACCGTCCGTCTGGCCGCATGCTCGGTGTCTTTGTACCGTCTACTCGTCTGCAACCGGCCGGCTCTTTTCAAGAAACCCTGCTTGCTGATGCCCGATCCTCACAGGTGGCCCAGACACCGACTTGACGATCCTACGGAGGTTGCCATGGTGCCCTCGACATGCTACCACTACTCGCTCACTGTCCTTCATGCCCGCCACTCATCGGGCGGGCATGAAGGCCAACTCGATCATCCTCATCCACCAATCCGTAGTCTGTGGCGCCTCGTGGATATCTACACCCAGCGAGAGATCACCCTTCCATCATTGATATCGCCGCTATCGAGCCTCGCGACCGCCGGACACTCCGCCTACTACGCGACGAGATGCGTCAAGCTTTTGGCTCGACCTCTGTTTCTGAAAGTTGTAATCTGCGAGTGCCCACACCATCGAAGACTACATGGATTACAAGCTCATTGCCTTGTTCAACATGGGATTAGTCTATCTCGAATCCGGTCGCCATACATGGTTATGGCTCATCGCCAATCTGTTGAGGCAACATTTACATGCGATGCTATAGTGCATGATGGCATCGTTTACGCGGTCGACGCACAGATTGGCTGCCTATACTGGTGGAATCTATCGTCGTGTAATTGTTCTATCTCATCTCATCTTTACCTTATGAATACGACTGCCTGTCCATTGTTACAAATTTAGAATAGATAGTATGTCTATAACCACATCATTGCTATATGGTCCTCTCATTTCCTAGATTTTTATGACCACACATGTTATTGTTAGAGTTGATATGATAACAATTGGCATCTAATGATTGTTAGAATAGATATTATGAGCATAACATCATGATTGCTATATGTTACTCTCATTTCCATTTTTTATAACAACGCATATTATTGCTTAGAGTTGATATGAGAACAGTAGTAGTAAGTGCTATGGTAGAATATGAGTAGGCTCTGTCATAGTTGTTTTCCTCTCATTGTTACATGACGTTTGAACCATGACATATTTCTAGAATATGAAAGCCATTGGTTTATTTTTTTAACTCGGGGTATGATTATTACCACGGCATTGCAATTCTCTGTCTATGATATGTGTCACTGTTATAATAATCTTAATTCTACACATACTCTGAACATGATTGTTTATTTTTGTCCTTTTGGTGTCCAATTTGAATTGTTGCAGCAAATGCAAATGCGTTGGCCTTCATGATTCCAAGACCTGGAATCATACCAGCCGATGGGTGGTGGTTTATCGCTCGTTCAGCTGACGACGGTCATTTGATGCTGATTCGCACGTACCAAATTGACCAAACCATTACATCAAACCACATGCAGTACAATGCCTGGGGCATTCGTGACATTGATGGCTATGGCTGCTTCGTGTTCGAGAAAGATCCCAGCTTCATTGGGCCAAGCATATTCAACTGGAAGCGGGTTTACAGCCTCGACAACCACTCCATGTTCCTCGGGCTCAATTATCCAATCATCCAGCCAATCATCGATCATATCACCAGCGATGATTACCGTGCTATGCAACTTCCATTCGCCAGGGGGGGCTGTGTTTACACATCATACCATGGGTTTCATGAATCACCATATCCAAAGATTCGTCGACACAGCTTGTTGCCAAATAATCTTCAGTGTGTGAAAGGCATCAAGCTTCCATGCGATGGATGGCTTTTACAAACCCGACATGTGGTGATGTGGTTCATGCCAATAGCAAATATGCACAACCTGATTCGTACTGATATCTAGACTGAGCCATGTATTCTGCTGCTGTAGCATGACCCTCTTTTTTTGGATATTATGTACTGTTGTTAGTTTGAAGCACTCCTCTAGTTTGAAGGATAGATACCTTTACGGGATCAAGTGCATCCTAACTCACCCGCGTAGGATGTCTTGATAATGATGATGGAGATGTTAGCGATATATATATATATATATATATATATATATATATATATATATATATATATATATATATATATATATATATATATATATATATCAATTAGGCTTCAAGTGCGTACTTGTTAGTTAAACCTATGGTTAAAATGTGACTCTAAATACGACTAGTAAGTAGTACAGTAGCAGTACTAGTATACGTGGGTCAGATTATTCATCATGTCCACACATTGAATTGACGTGACAACACGCTGCCCGTGAGGTGACACAAGAATCCCGGCGGCGTGTTCGGGTATTCTGGACTTCAGATTTGGAGTACCACTTATCTGTCGAAATATTTCATCATTCACTTAAAACAGTCGATTGAACATACATTGAGTACCATATAACTGGAATTAACCGATGCAAGTCGAAGAAGGATTGGCCGGTGCTGCCGGCTGGAGTCAAGTTCGATCCCACGGATCAGGAGCTGATCGAGCACCTTGAGGCCAAAGTGAGTGCTGACAGCGCGAGATCTCACCCTCTCATTGATTTTTTCATACCAACCATCGACAGCGAGCACGGCATATGCTACACCCATCCTGAGAAACTTCCAGGTAAGACACCGATAGGCCGTCTACTTGCACAAACATATTCCTTTGTTTATAGCTCTATTTTTCTTTTTAGACGCAAACCTGGTGAAGCAATTACAATTTGACAGTTAATAAAAAGTGAAACAAGTGACTGCAAAATGCCAAAGATGTTATGAAAATGTCAACTACGTACACTAAAACATGTATTCGACAATACTGCAGGTATCACACTGAGTGGCCTAAGCAAGCATTTCTTCCTGCGCAATTCCAGGGCGTTCAAAAGGGGCACATGGATGCGTCGCAAGATATAGTCGGAGTGTGGCATGCACGCGATGTGGCACAACACCGGCAATACCTTGCCGGTGATGGTCAACGGCAGACGGGCAGCAAAAAGGTTCTGGTGCTGCACACCAACAAGAACTTCGACCAGCAAAGGACCAACTGGGTGATGCATCAGTACCACCTCGGGGACCTGGAGCAAGAGAAGGAGCGGGAGCTTGTCCTCTGCAAGATTTTCTACCAGACAAACACTAGGGCCAGGAGTAAAAAGATTATAAGTTAGTTTGGTATTGGTACTTGTACTACCTTGTCGTCCGCAAGTTGGTATTGTTGTTAACGATCTTTTGGTAGGAACTTGGCGTTTGCTTCCAACCATCCTGCCGAGGGTCGACGTGGATATAAAGCTGAATCATTTGTTTCGAAACGAATTTTCAGGCACCTGATTTTTATTTGATGGGTAGCATAAGCACCTGCCGTTCGAATTCCCAGTTCTCCAAATTTTTCGAAACAAGTGCATGCACTTATTATCATGATGAAAAAACAATATCCCTGCTGCATCCCAGTTATCAGCCTGTACTTGCAGAATTCTATCGTTTATTGAGCACGTATATTGTTTTTTCAGGTCGAACAAGTTTCAACTGGTCTGTAGACTGCCCTGGCTTGGTTTTGTTTTTAACAGGCCCAGCCCATGACGACAACGGGGCACAAAGATCCAGCAGGTACCTACTGGCCTCTGGCCCGCTAGTGTTAGTTATATTTCGTCTTACAACATCCGCAGGCAGTTTTTTTAGTAAATCAAACACACAACCCAGCTCTATTTTCCTTTTGAAACGCATGTCCTACATCCGTTTTCTAATCTCTACCAATAGTTTTACTAGTTCATATACACGTATCATTATATTGAAAATACATAAAATTCCCTTTTCATATATACATCCTTATTTTTGTTGTTGTTTTCCCTCCCAGTGCTGATTTTGTTACCACTGGTTTTCCCTTAAACCAACTCAATTGTCCCACGTATTATTTGCTTACAAAAACAAAATGATTTTTTTGGCAAATCAATAAGTTCTTAAAAAAATGTTTATCATTTTGGGATTACAAAAGTTCGGACTCCACCGAAATAAGCAAAATAAGGTTGAACTTTTTGACCGTGGTCCTAGGCAGAAAATGGGCTGTAATAAATTACTTCAGAATTAGCAAATGGGCTGTAAATTATTAAAAAATAGCAAATGGGCTCTATGTTGTCTGCCACAGATTTGGAGACTAACTTGTGGGCCTACTAAGTTCATGCGTACACAAGGTTTCTCAAAAAAGAAACTTTGTCAACAATCGATTCTACCAGCGTCAGACCGTTAGATGTCAATCTAACGGCAAACGTGCTTCTTCAGTCTCTAATCTTACTGCCCCAGCCGCCCAAACCAGCGCCGTTGGAACCGCCTTCTCCCGCCTCCCGTGGTCGGCTGTGCTGCCGGGCAGGCCTCACGGCCCCGTCATATAGACATATACTCGCATCCCTAGCCTGTCTATCCCTCTACTCAGCCACACCTCCTGTTATTTTCCGGCGACGGCAGCTGAACCACTCAACCCTCGTACTCTCCACCGTGTGGGCAGCCGCTGTCTTGTCTTCCCCGGCTCCGTGTCGTTCCCTTCATAGGCCTCACTGTCGTCCACCGCCATGGTGCTCTTGGCGCGGCGTGGTGAACGTGGTCAACGAATGACATCCATCGGAAGTGAACTATACGTGGAGAGGCTGACAGCTGGGTCCACGGCTGCACACAAGGAAATGCCTCCTTATCACGCGCGAAATAATGATTCCTCCACCTAACATCTGGAACCCGCCGGAAGGGCCTCTGTATTTCATGAAAAAAACATTCCCTCCGCTGACAGGTCGGACCCACCAACTATATCTTCGCACACAAGGAAGTGCCTCCTTATTGCGCACAAAAAAATGAATACCCCTGCCAGCTAGGACCCACCACAGTGGGAGGTTGACTTGTGGGCCTACTAAGTTGACGGGGACAGAGGGATTTGTCAACTTAGTCAATATATGAATGATTCTAGCTCCAGTGACCGTACGATGTCCATCCAACGGCCGTATTGCTTCTTCAACCTCTGGTCTTCTTGCTCCAGCCGCCCAAACCAGCGTCGGTCGTGCCGCATGCTCCCGCCTCCCGTGGCCGGCTGTGATGCCTCTGAGGCCTCACCGCCCCCTACTACTCCCACCACTGGCCAGGCCATCCCTCTACTCATCCACACCCCCTGTTATTCTGCGGCAACGGCAGCCTCACACCGCAGCCAAACCAGTGAACCCTCGTACTCCTCACCGCGTGGGCATCCACTGTCGCGTTTTCCCTGGCTCTGCGTCGTCCCTTCCTAGGCCTCGCCGTCGTCCACCGCCTAGGTGCTCTCGGCGCGGCGTGGTCAATGCTACCTCTTGAGCACAGCGTTGGATTTCCTTGAAGAGGACAGGGTGATGCAGCACAGTAGCGTAAGTATTTCCCTCAGCTTTTGAGAACCAAGGTATCAATCCAGTAGGAGGTTACGCGCGAGTCCCTCGTACCTACACAAAACAAATAACTCCTCGCAACCAACGCGATAAGGGTTGTCAATCCTTCACGGTCACTTACGAGTGAGATCGATAGATATGATAGGATAATATTTTGGTATTTTTGTGATAAAGATGCAAAGTAAAATAAAAGCAAAGGAAATAACTAAGTGATTGGAAGATTAATATGATGAAGATAGACCCGGGGGGCATAGGTTTCACTAGTGGCTTCTCTCAAGAGCATAAGTATTTTACGGTGGGTGAACGAATTACTGTTGAGCAATTGACAGAATTGAGCATAGTTATGAGAATATCTAGGTATGATCATGTATATAGGCATCACGTCCGAGATAAGTAGACCGACTCCTGCCTGCATCTACTACTATTACTCCACTCAACGACCGCTATCCAGCATGCATCTAGAGTATTAAGTTCATGAAAACAGAGTAACGCCTTAAGCAAGATGACATGATGTAGAGGGATAAATTCATGCAATATGATAAAAACCCCATCTTGTTATCCTCGATGGCAATAATACAATACGTGCCTTGCTGCCCCTACTGTCACTGGGAAAGGACACCGCAAGATTGAACCCAAAGCTAAGCATTTCTCCCATTGCAAGAAAGATCAATCTAGTAGGCCAAACCAAACTGATAATTCGAAGAGACTTGCAAAGATAACCAATCATACATAATAGAATTCAGAAAAGATTCAAATATTGTTCATAGATAATCTTGATCATAAACCCACAATTCATCGGTCTCAACAAACACACCCAAAAGAAGATTACATCGAGTAGATCTGCACGAGAGAGGGGGAGAACATTGTATTGAGATCGAAAAAGAGAGAAGAAGCCATCTAGGTACTAACTATGGACCCGAAGGTCTGAGGTAAACTACTCACACTTCATCGGAGAGGCTATGGTGTTGATGTACAAGCCGTCCGTGATGGATGCCCCCTCCGGCGGAGCTCCGGAACAGGCCCCAAGATGGGATCTCGTGGGTACATAAGGTTGCGGCGGTGGAATTAGGTTTTTGGCTCCCTATCTGGTCGTTTGGGGGTATGTAGGTATATATAGGAGGAAGGAGTACGTCGGTGGAGCTACAAGGGGCCCACGAGGGTGGAGGGCGCACCCTGGGGGGTGGGCGCGCCCCCCTACCTCGTGGCTTCCTCTTTTATTTCTTGACGTAGGGTCCAAGTCTCCAGGATCATAATCTTCCTAAAAATCACATTCCCGAAGGTTTCATTCCGTTTGGACTCCGTTTGATATTCCTTTTCTGCGAAACTCTGAAATAGGCAAAAAACAGCTATTCTGGGCTGGGCCTCCGGTTAACAGGTTAGTCCCAAAAATAATATAAAAGTGGATAATAAAGCCCAATAAGGTCCAAAACAGTAGATAATATAGCATGGAGCAATAAAAAATTATAGATACGTTGGAGACGTATCAAGCATCCCCAAGCTGAATTCCTGCTCGTCCTCGAGTTGGTAAATGATAAAAACAAAATTTTTGATACGGAGTGCTACTTGGCATAATTTTAATGTAATTCTTCTTAATTGTGTTATGAATATTCAGATTCGAAAGATTCAAGACAAAAGTTTAATATTGACATAAAAATAATAATACTTCAAGGATACTAACAAAGCAATCATGTCTTCTCAAAATAACATGGCCAAAGAAAGTTATCCCTACAAAATCATATAGTCTGGCTATGCTCTATCTTCACCACACAAAGTATTTAAATCATGCACAACCCCGATGACAAGCCAGGCAATTATTTCATACTTTTGACATTTTCAAAACTTTTTCAATCTTCACGCAATACATGAGCGTGAGCCATGGATATAGCTCTATATGTGGAATAGAATGGTGGTTGTGGAGAAGACAAAAAGGGAAATGATAGTCTCACATCAACTAGGCGTATCAACGGGCTATGGAGATGCCCATCAATAGATATCAATGTGAGTGAGTAGGGATTGCCATGCAATGGATGCACTAGAGCTATAAGCATATGAAAGCTCAACAAAAGAAACTAAGTGGGTGTGCATCCAACTCGCTTGCTCACGAAGACCTAGGGCATTTTGAGGAAGCCCATCATTGGAATATACAAGCCAAGTTCTATGATGGAAAATTCCCACTAGTATATGAAAGTGACAAAATGAGAGACTCTCTATCATGAAGATCATGGTGCTACTTTGAAGCACAAGTGTGGTAAAAGGATAGTAACATTGTGCCTTCTCTCTTTTTCTCTCATTTTTTTATTTGGGCCTTTTCTCTTCTTTTTTTATGGCCCCTTTTTTTTCGTCCGGAGTCTCATCCCGACTTGTGGGGGAATCATAGTCTCCATCATCCTTTCCTCACTTGGGACAATGCTCTAAAAATGAAGATCATCATACTTATATTTTCTTACAACTCAACAATTACAGCTCGATACTTAGAACAAAATATGACTCTATATGAATGCATCCGGCGGTGTACCGGGATATGCAATTAATCTTGAGTGACATGTATGAAAGAATTATGAACGGTGGCTTTGCCACAAATACGATGTCAACTACATGATCATGCTAAGCAATATGACAATGATGGAGCGTGTCATAATAAATGGAATGGTGGAAAGTTGCATGGCAATATATCTCGGAATGGATATGGAAATGCCATGATAGGCAGGTATGGTGGCTGTTTTAAGGAAGGTTTATTGTGGGTGTATGATACCGGCAAAAAGTGCGCGGTATTAGAGAGGCTAGCAATGGTGGAAGGAAGAAAGTGCGTATAATCCATGGACTCAACATTATTCATAAAGAAATCATATACTTATTGCAAAAATCTACAAGTTATCGAAGCAAAGTATTACGCGCATGCTCCTAGGGGGATAGACTGGTAGGAAAATACCATCGCTCGTCCCCGACCGCCACTCATAAGGAAGACAATCAATAAATAAATCATGCTCCGACTTCATCACATAACGGTTCACCATACGTGCATGCTACGGGAATCACAAACTTAAACACAAGTATTTCTCAAATTTACAACTACTCAACTAGCATGACTCTAATATCACCATCTTCATATCTCAAAACAATTATCAAGCATCAAACTTCTCATAGTATTCAACATACTCATAAGAATTTTTACTATTCTTGAATACCAAGCATATTAGGATTATTTAAGCAAACTACCATGCTATTTAATACTCTCAAAATAATCTAAGTGAAGCATGAGAGATCAATAGTTTCTATAAAACAAATCCACCACCGTGCTCTAAAAGATATAAGTGAAGCACTAGAGCAAAACTATATAACTCAAAAGACATAAGCAAAGCAGATAGAGTATTCTAACAAATTCCAAATCATGTATGGCTCTATCAAAAGGTGTGTACAGCAAGGATGATTGTGGTAAACTAAAAAGCAAAGACTCAAATCATACAAGACGCTCCAAGCAAAACACATATCATGTGGTGAATAAAAATATAGCTCCAAGTAAAGTTACCGATGGAAGTAGACGAAAGAGGGGATGCCTTCCGGGGCATCCCCAAGCTTTGGCTTTATGGTGTCCTTACATTATCTTGGGGGTGCCATGGGCATCCCCAAGCTTAGGCTCTATCCACTCCTTGTTCCATAATCCATCAAAAATCTTTCACCCAAAACTTTAAAACTTCACAACACAAAACTCAACAGAAATCCCGTGAGCTCCATTAGCGAAAGAAAACAAAGGACCACTTCAAGGTACTGTAATGAGCTCATTCTTTATTTATATTGGTGTTAAACCTACTGTATTCTAACTTCTCTATGGTTTATAAACTATTTTACTAGCCATAGATTCATCAAAATAAGCAAACAACACACGAAAAATAGAATCTGTCAAAAACAGAACAGTCTGTAGTAATCTGTAACTAACGTGAACTTATGGAACTCCAAAAAATCAACCAAAATAGGAAGACCTAGGCAATTTGTTTATTGATCGGCAGCAACTGGAATCACTATTTTATCACGTTCTGGTGATTTTAACAATTGTTTTCGTGAACAGAAAGTTTCTGGAAATTACAGCAAGATCAAATAACTATCATCCAAGAAGATCCTATAGGTTTAACTTGGCACAAACACTAATTAAAACATAAAAACACATCTAACCAGAGGCTAGATCAAATATTTATTCCTAAACAGAAGCAAAAAAAAACTAAAAATAAAATTGGGTTGCCTCCCAACAAGCGTTATCGTTTAACGCCCCTAGCTAGGCAAAGAGCAAGGATAGATCTAGGTATTGCAATCTTTGGTAGGCAATTCTTCAATGAGACATCTATCTTCCTTAGAAATTTCTTTCTTTTTAGTAATTATCAAACTTTTAGGCACAAGATGGAAATATTCATTCGTAGCAAATGGTTCCTTAATGATAGCAAAAAGATCGGGATGAATACTTCTAGATTTAAGATCCGCAGTTTCCTTACTAGAGGATTCACCCTTATTTTTTGGAACATACATAAGCTTGGCAATTTTAGTAGGAGGACCTGGAGTATTCTTTACGGAAGAAAAACGGTTCCAAAATTGGTAATGATACCCTCAAGTTTATCGATTCTAGTGGAATCTTGATTTATTCTCTCATTAACTATGGGTTCCTTTTCCTTAATATTTTTCAAAGTGACTCCTACCTTAGATCCATATTGGGTAATTTGATTGTGGATCTTTTTATCCAGATTTTCAATTAACTCTACGGTAGCAACTTTATTCTCAATAATTTCAAGTCTTTGCATTATATGCTCCAAAGTTAACATAGTTCCATTAACCAAAAGAGGGGGTGAGCCAAACAAATCTATCATAGCATTATATGAATCAAAAGTATGGCTACCCAAGAAATTCCCACCGGTAACGGTATCAAGGATATATCTATACTAAGGATTAGCACCTACATAAGAAAGTACGGACAAGAACGGAAGTAGATTGCTTCTTGGCAGATCTATTTTGAGTATTGCAAATTCTATACCAAGCATCTTTTAGATTTTCTCCCTCCCTTTGCTTAAAATCAAGAACTTCATTCTCGGGAGACAACAGAGAAGATAGAAGACTAGCCATAACAGCAAGCAAACGAGAAAAAGGCAAAAGGAAAGAGAGGGCGAATAAAACGGCAAGGGTGAAGTGGGGGAGAGGAAAACGAGAGGCAAATGGCAAATAATGTAATGCGGGAGATTAGGGATTTGTGATGGGTACTTGGTATGTTGACTTTTATGACTCCTCAGCAACGGCGCCGTAAATCTTCTCTCTACCTCTTGAGCACTGCGTTCGATTTCCTTGAAGAGGAAAGGGTGATGCAACAAGAGCGTATGTATTTCCCTCAGTTTTGAGAACCAAGGTATCAATCCAAGAGGAGGCTACGCCAGTCCCTCGTACCTACACAAAACAAATAACTCCTCGCAACCAACGCGACAAGGGGTTGTCAATCCCTTCACGGTCACTTACGAGAGTGAGATCTGATAGATATGATAGGATAATATTTTTGGTATTTTTGTGATAAAGATGCAAAGTAAAATAAAAGCAAAGTAAAAAAGCAAAGGAAATAACTAAGTGATTGGAAGATTAATATGATGAAGATAGACCCGGGGGCCATAGGTTTCACTAGTGGCTTCTCTCAAGAGCATAAGTATTTTACGGTGGATGAACGAATTACTTTTGAGCAATTGACGGTATTGAGCAAAGTTATGCGAATATATAGGTATGATCATGTATATAGGCATCACGTCCGAGACAAGTAGACCGACTCCTGCCTGCATCTACTACTATTACTCCACTCAACGACCGCTATCCAGCATGCATCTAGAGTATTAAGTTCATGAAAACAGAGTAACGCCTTAAGCAAGATGACATGACGTAGAGGGATAAATTCATGCAATATGATAAAAAAAACATATTGTTATCCTCGATGGCAACAATACAATATGTGCCTTGCTGCCCCTACTATCACTGGGAAAGGACACCGCAAGATTGAACCCAAAGCTAAGCACTTCTCCCATTGCAAGAAAGATCAATCTAGTAGGCCAAACCAAACTGATAATTCAAAGAGACTTGCAAAGATAACCAATCATACATAAAATAATTCAAAAAAGATTCAAATATTGTTCATAGATACTCTTGATCATAAACCCACAATTCACCGGTCTCAACAAACACACCGCAAATAGAAGATTACATCGAATAGATCTCCACGAGAGAGGGGGAGAACATTGTATTGAGATCCAGAAAGAGAGAAGAAGCCATCTAGGTACTAACTATGGACCCGAAGGTCTGAGGTAAACTACTCGCACTTCATCGGAGAGGCTGGTGTTGATGTAGAAGCCCTCCGTGATGGATGCCCCCTCCGGCGGAGCTTCGGAACAGGCCCCAAAATGGGATCTCGTGGGTACAGAATGTTGCGGCGGTGGAATTAGGTTTTTGGCTCCGTATTTGATCGTTTGGGGGTACGTAGGTATATATAGGAGGAAGGAGTACGTCAGTGGAGCAACAGGGGGCCCACGAGGGTGGAGGGCGCGCCCTGGGGGGGCGCGTCCCCCTACCTCGTGGCTTTCTCTTTTGTTTATTGACGTAGGGTCCAAGTGTCCCGGATCATAATCTTCCTAAAAAACATGTTCCCAAATGTTTCATTCCGTTTGGACACCGTTTGATATTCCTTTTCTCCGAAACTCTGAAATAGGCAAAAAACAGGAATTCTGGGCTGGGCCTCCGGTTAATAGGTTAGTCCCAAAAATAATATAAAAGTGGATAATAAAGCCCAATAAGGTCCAAAACAGTAGATAATATAACATGGAGCAATGAAAAATTATAGATACATTGGAGACGTATCAATCAATGTAAACGACCGACTTCCATCGGAGAGCATCAGACGTGGAGAGGTCGACAGCTGGGTCCACAAAGAATGCAAGGAAGTGCCTCCTTATTACGCATAAAATAATTATTCCTGCACCGACAAATGGGGCCTACCGGATGGGCCACCGTATTTCGCTAAAAAAACGCTTCCCGATCGCTGGGACCCACCAGCTACATCTTCGCATGCAAGGAAGTGCGTCCAGGCAAAAAAAATGATTCGCCCCCCTGACTACGGGGACCCACCAGCTACATCTTGGCACGCAAGAAAGTGCCTGATAGTCGGGACCCACCTGGTCGAAGCGTACGTAGCGTTGTCATTCTGGTCACAAACGTGTACACACATACTGGTCGATGTAGAGTGCGCACGTGTCGTAGTAGAGGCGCGCATGTACCATGTACACATACGTACAGCGGCCGGTGTGCAAGAAAGAAAATACAGCCACATACGTACATACGGGGGGGGGGGGGGTCTCGAACGCCTACTCGCACATACGTATGGCCAGGGCTCGTGTACATGGCTGGGTCGGAATGGAGAAACAGTGTCGTCGTCGTGTTCATGGGGAGCCAACCGGCTGGGTCAGAACGAAATGTGTCGTCGTGTTCATCGGGAGGGCTTGGACGGAACAGCCGATGGAAACGAGGCCTAGCGTACCGCAGAACGGAGGAAACGGCCTTGTGTCCGACCGGCCACGTTCTAAACGGGGTCCTGTTCATCGGGAGGGGTCTGGCGTACCGCAAAAAGGAGGAAACGGACCTCCTACGGTCGAAACGGGGGTCCTGTTCATTGGGAGGGGTGTGGCGTACCGCAATACAGAGGAAACGGAATTGTGTTGGAGCGCTAAGGTCGAAGCAGGGTTCCTGTTCATCAGGAGGGGTGTGGCGTACCGCAAAACATGACTCCACGAGATACTGTTCATCTCCACATCGACCCCGTCCAGCAGTCGGCGGAGAAGCCGGCGGCCGAAGAGACTGACGGCCGGGCCCTACGCCCGGCCAGATTACCATTGTACCCCTGGGGGGGTAGGCTTATATAAACCCCCCAGGGCACCCATGCAAAGGGTTCCCAACCAGCTAGAACTAGACCAACCCCTAGAGGAAGGAGAGAGCTAGCCTTGCCTTCTTCTACCTCTAGCATATAGCTCAAGGAGCACCATTGTACCCACTTGTGCCTTAGTGATCATGCGGAGACCATGCAGAGCAGGACTAGGGGTGTTATCTCCAAGGAGAGCCTCGAACCTGGGTAAAGTGCGCCGGTGTTCGTGTCTACGCCTCATCCCGCTTCCAGGCACCGGCGACGTTCTACTCACTCCCACCATGATAAGCCATCCATTGGCATATGTCACACCCAACCCCCGACATTTGGCGCCCACCGTGGGGAGAGGTGCACCGTCGTCTAGAGACCTATTCTGGACAGGAACCCTTTTCCTGCCTGGCGAGTGCAACCAGCCCAGCACGCCAGACGGAGTCTGCACCGACGCGCTGCATGGCGCGAAAGTCGCCTGCGCGACAAGTTACCTTACTAATCTCATTGGCGAGGTCCACCTCTCCGGCGATCCGGCGTCTGACGCGGGCATAGACGGCCCCGAGAGCCACCTCGCGGGCCTCCTCGATCAACTCCACGTCACCAGCGAGCCAGCTATGGACCTAGAGTCTGTAGGCTCCACCGACCCGATGTTGGTCGACTCCGACACTGCGTCGCTTGACGCGTTCCCCACCAACGTGGTGGTCTACGATGAGCCGCTCCCTTGCGCGGAGAGTGGCGGAAGCACCGTCACGGAGGTGCTTGTCATTGGTCACGGCGAGCACTCCGGCGGAGGTGCTCACGACCCGCTCGACGTGACACTGCAAGACCTGACGGCGCCCATCCCGGAAGACGCTGACGCCGAGATGCTGGAAGCACGCCGCATCCAGCTCGTCGAGGGCGCCAAGAGGCTAGCCAGCATGAGATGCCTGTCGGAAGCCTATCAACGTGAGGTGGACCGTGCTGTGGGCAGCACGCCGGCTCCAGCTGGGCCCAGCCGCCTCGGCACGGTCCAGCAGCGCGGCGTGGCCATCGCCAACCTGTTCGGGGCAGATCGCCCCGTCTACGCCACGCCTGCGGAAAACATCCGAGCTGCTCAGGCGGCAGCAGAAGAGCTGGACAAATTTGAGGGCGAAGAACATCGTCAGATGGCGGAACGCGTCCAGTGGCTCCTTGACGCGGCTGCCGAGCAGCACGAGGCCGGCTGCTGCACTGAGGCGCCGCACCGGCAAAATGACGATCTACCTCCCTGCCGAGATCAAGGCGCGACATCACGGACACCGACTGGTGGCGTCCGTGGAACAAGAGACTGGGAGCCGGCTGCCAGCCGCAGTCGGACTCGCATCACCATTGAGTGCGACCAAGACGGCCGCCCGAGAGCAGTGGAACGATGGGATGACTGTCCGCCTCCCCGCTTGGTGGAAAGGCGGTTCCCGCCGCTGTTGATCACCGACGCCGGGCGACGCTTTGGCCGCAAGAGGAGTCGGAGAAAATGATGCCCGCCACCGGATCGACCATCTCCACCAATCCCTGGCGCTAGAAGAAGCAGATGAGTTGGGTCCGCCTTGTTTCGGCCCCCGCATTCGAGATGAGCCCTTCCCCAAAGAGTTCACGCTGCTAAGAGACACACCCAAATACACCGGCTCTGTGAAGCCAGAAGACTTGCTGGTCGACTACTCCACGGCCGTCAGCATAGCAAACGACAACAAGCGCGTTGCTGTGAAGTATGTTCCGCTCATGCTCTAGGGCATGGCCCGGACGTGGCTAAACAGTCTGAAACCCAACAGCATCAACAGCTGGGTTGACTTCACCGAAGCCTTCATCCGCAACTTCACCAGCACGTATAAGTGGCCGCCCAAGCCCCGCCAGCTCTCCTTGTGCGTGCAAGGTCCCAACGAGTCGACTCGCGACTACCTCACGCGCTGGGCCGAGCTCCACAACTCTTACGAAGGCGTACACGACGTGCAGGCCATCGAGTACTTCACCGCCGGGTGCCGAGAGGGCACCCTCCTCAAGCACCGACTCCTCTGCGACGAGCCGGCGACCCTTGATGAGCTGCTGATCATAGCAGACAAATACGCCACGGCCGACTCCTCCATGAAGGCAGAGATCCAATTTGATGCGTCTGGCAAAGTGGCCCCTCAAGCTCCTTGAACCCCGGCTGGCGACACCAGTCGGCTCCAGCAACCAAGCGACAACAAGCGCAAGGCCATGCAGCTGGCTTCCGCAAGCCGGGCAGTGGAAACAAATAAGACCAGCAGCGGAAGGGTAGCCTCCGCCAAAGCGCTGTAAGGCGGCAAGCCCAATTGGCTGCCGGCTTTCTCATACGAGCAGTCTCTGGATGCACCCTGCAAATTCCATAGTGGTGTGAAGCCGTCCAACCACACTACTCGGAAGTGCCATTGTCTCACCAGGATCGCCAAGGGAGACGGCCTTTTGCCTCCCCCGCCCTGCTGGGCAGTCGCCTCCTCCTCCGCCCCAGCAGCCGGCGGTTAGACCAGTCGGAGCCATACAAGACGAGTATCCAGAAGAGCACGGAGCTTATGTCGTGTTCACCAGCATGGCCGATGACCGACGCAGCAGGCGGCTGCAACAACAAGAAGTGAATGTGGTAGCATCAGAGACCCCAGAGTTCATGCATTGGTCCGAGAAGCCCATCAGCTGGAGTAGAGCCGACCACCCGGAAGTGATGCCCAACCCTGGCTCCTATGGCCTTGTTTTGGATGCCACCTTTGCCACAGATAGGCGAGCTGCTCGCTTCTCCCGAGTTATGATAGATGGCGGCAGCAGCATCAACATCCTATACAAAGATACCATGGAGAAGTTAGGAATCAAACAAAGGCAGCTTCAATCCAGCCGGATTGTATTCCATGGCATAGTTCCTGGCCTTTCCCGTTCACCAATCGGCAAGATCCAGATAAACGTCCTCTTCAGAGACAAGGATCACTTCCGCCGAGAGCCAGTATGGTTTGAGGTGGTGGACCTTGAGAGCCCATACCATGCACTACTTGGCCGACCTGCTCTGGCCAAGTTCATGGCGGTCCCCAACTATGCCTACCTCAAGATGAGGATGCCGAGTTCCAAGGGAATTCTGACCATAGCCGGCGACTACAAGAAGTCATCCGCCTGCGCAGCTGAGAGCAGTCGGTTGGCCGAGTCCCTCGTAATCGTAGCTGAGAAGCGGCTCCTCGACCGGGTTGTGGCGATGGCAGGCAAGCGACCGGAGATGTCGCCCGATCCCAAGGAGTCGGAAGCTGAGGGCTCGTTCAAGCCGGCCAAAGAAACAAAGAAGATACCCTTGGACCCGGAGCACCCGGAGAGGTACGCTGTCGTAGGTGCAAACCTCGACAGCAAATAGGAAGGTGAGATCGTCGATTTCCTCTGTGAGAATCGGGACATCTTTGCATGGTCCCTCAAAGACATGCTGGGTGCTCCGACGGATTTCGCTGAGCACAAGTTACATGTCCGGCCTCGATGCTGCCGACCAGCAGCCCGTGGCGCTACTCGCTGGAAGAGAAGAGAAGAGTCGTTGGATAAGAGATAGCCCGCAGCCGGCAGCCGCTTCATCATGGAGGTGTTCTTCCAGAGTGGCCGGCAACCCGTCCTTGTCAAGAAAAAACAAGCAAGGGCGATGTGTATTGATTACACCAGCCTCCACAGAGCATGTGCCCCAAGGACCCGTTCGCTTTGCCGAGAATTGACCAAGTGATAGACTCCACCGCCGGATGCGAGCTGTTAAGTTTCTTGGATGCATATTCAGGATATCACCAGATCAAGCTGAACCCGGCTGACAGACTGAAGACCGCCTTCATCACACCATTTGGAGCCTTTTGCTACTTGACCATGACGTTCGGCTTGAGGAATGTTGGCGCCACGTTTCAACGTTGCATGCAGAAGTGCCTCCTCAAGCAACTCGACAGAAACGCCCATGTTTATGTGGACGATGTCATGGTGAAGACGGAGAAGCGTGGAATGCTGCTAGAAGACCTCAAGGAGACCATTGAGAACCTACGCCGGTTTCAAATCAAGCTCAACCCAGAGAAATGCGTCTTCGGAGTACCAGCCGGCTAGCTTCTTGGATTCCTGGTCTCAGAACGCGGCATAGAGTGCAACCCTGTGAAGATCAAGGCCGTCGAGAGGATGGAAGTACCCACCCGACTGCTGGATGTGAAGAAGTTCACTGGCTGTTTGGCGTCCATCAGCCATTTCATCAGTCGGCTGGGAGAGAAGGCTCTTCCCCTGTATAAGCTCATGAAGAAAACCACTTTTTTCAAGTGGAACAACAAGGTGGACGAAGCTTTTCTCCAGCTCAATAAGATGTTGACTACTCCACCTGTCCTGGCGGCTCCGACTCCTAAGGAGCCCATGCTCCTCTACATCGGGTTATCACCGAAAGTGCTCAAAGATACCATAGTGGTAGAGCGCAAGGAGGAAGGCAAGGCACTACCAGTCCAGACACTACAAAAAAATACACTTCTGTGATGATACGTGTCTGTCACGGTAGGTCGCGTTTTTTGTCATGCATGTACATCCATGAAAAATTTATGACAGAATCAAGATAGTCATACCTGTGTTGTCGTAGAAGTGCTCCATGACATTACCAAATTTATCATCACGGAAGTGTCCACTTCCATGACGATAAATCGCGCGTCACAAAAGTGCTTTCGTCAAGGGTGACCGACACGTGGAATCCAACGTAACGGAACGCCGTTAAGCTATCGGGTCGGATTTTGGATCCGGTAACCCGTTAATAGCTCCGACCAATGGGAAATTTCCACATGTAAAATTCTGATTGGCCGTCAGTGGGCCAGATGTCGCCCATCCATTGGAGGAGACATGCCTATGGTACGTCGACACATGGCTGGGCCCAACAGAGGCCCATATAGGTTAAAAAGGCCGGCCTAGTCAAAGGCCCGTAGAACTTAATCAGGTACTAGTGGGCCAGCCCAATAACGGCCTCGCTTAATAAAGGCCCTTTACTACTCGAAACCAGATCTCGCATCGCTTAATTTTTCGCCCAATATTTGGGCCCATTTATGGTCGAGCCGATCTGCCCGTTAATTGTTCGCTGAATATTCGGTCCAACTACAGCCAGTGACTTTCGCCTCGTTAGAGGCCTGATGTAGACATGGGCCCTTTCACCGGCAGACTTTCGCCCGGAATGGCTCGTGCGCCCATGGGCCATATATGGTCCGATGACATCGGCCCACTAACGTCCGTAAGCTAAAGGTGGCAACAGCTAAGCCTAACGTGACTTTGGGCCTGTTAAAGGCCCTGTCACAGTAATTCGCCCGCTGATGCCTATACTAAGCTTTCGGTCTCTTAAAGGCCCATGATATCGGGGGCCAACTAAGGCCGAGATATGTTTCGCCGGTAATGGCCCGTGAGCTAACCGTCCATAACAGCCCGGTCCACATTTCGCCTCTTCAAGGCCCGTCGACGACTAGTGAAAATTGAGGCCCAACATGCATTTTGGCCTCGCTAAAGGCCCGTGGTTTCATCTCTACCGTATACAGTGCCAGACAATATTCAACTAGTTAATGGCCCAACGCTACCGGGCCAAACTAAGCTACCGGTCGACAAAAGGTCCAACTAAAATATAGGTCGGTGTAAGTTTGGGCTCAAGAATGTGTGAAGGCCCCAATCATTCGGGCCCAAGAAAGACGCAGCCGCCCAATTGTAGTTCGCTAAAACCTGGCCCGTTATCGAATGTTTCGCCCGGTCGACTACATCTGATTTTTTTCAGATAGCTTAATGATGGCAGAATTAGTAGGAATTAAGAACAAACCTACTCTATACAATAAAGAAATTACGATAGTAACTAAGAATGAACCTACACTATACAATAAAGGATTTAAGGTATATTACAACCATCGGGCATCAAGTTCGCCACCAATGATCATAAAAGCGCAATGTCGGGGTTAAAAGTGACGATATGCCAAAGGATGGCTTATCATGGAG